>VDFB02358134.1:233061969-233424476 GCA_007258455.2 Sequoia sempervirens
TTTTAGCAACTTTTATGAGGTTTTTAAGGAAATCAATGTTTTCAACCTTGCCACACCCTATAAACTTATCAAATATGTCTATTAGGACCATCCCTACTCAGTTAGGTCATATGAGTTGTAGAACAAGATTTATTTATGCACTTACAAGTAGTTTTCAACCTCCAACAGAACTTCAACGTTGATTTTCATGTGAAAAAAATCCATGAGACCATAGCTTGTTGCTTTCTTTTTAATGGAAACTAGTGGGAAATAGAGTTAACTTCTTCATAGATTTAGCATTTGAGATTGCAAGAAGACATCAAAATGGCTAGTGTACTAAATAAATTCTTATGATTTCTGAAGAATGTTGATAACTCTACTCAGTTGGCTTCTTTTTTTAAAATCATACAAATTGAACCTTGGCATCAATAGAATTCGTATATCAAGCTACCACAATTCATGTTTCAATGATGAATATTTATCATGCATGTTTTTTTGAAGAATCAATAAGATCATATTGAGTTACTTTGCAAAAATTGTGGTTTCTACAGAAAAAAAAAACTATGTTTTCTCCATTGTTCGACCCCTATATAACAAGTAAACAGCCGTATAGCATGTGGAATGAGGGGGTAGCAGGCCTAATACCCCTTTAAAGTTGGTTTGAGTGCTTTCTTTTCATTTTTTGTGAGTTTTGTGTCAGTTTTCTCAAGGCAGGTAGTGAACCCAGATTTTGCATTTTGATTAAATTATTAATTATTAAAGTGCTCCACCTACTGTACCTTTCATGTGGCTCAATGGAGAGACTATGTACAATATGATTTGAATGTGTGCAATTCCATTTAAGAAATCAAAAATGATTTGTGAGTCTTGGAGTTGTCCTAAGCAAATCATTGCTTAAATTGCATGAAAATGGAGCTTTTAGCCTAGGGTTTGTTAAAATCAATGAGAGTGGGGGAATCTCTTTAATGTTTAAGAATATTGGGGTCATAATAGAGTTTTTTGAGTCGGTGGAATGGTCAGGGGAGTTGTGCAATTGGTACTTTCAATAAACCCTATGTATTTGCATGGTAAATGGATGGTTTCATGGGATAGCCTACTAAAGGACCTATAGGTGCAAAATAATCTTAGAATTTGTTGTTTTATGACACAACTTAATATTTTTTGGGGTGTTATTGTGAAGATCAAGTGTTTAAAGGGCACTCACTTTGTGAAAGAGGGATAATTCACTAGCCTACGACAAGGGTATGTTATTGGTTCTCAAATTTGGTCCAAAGGAGTCAAGGGTAGTTTTTACATATGTTTTCACTCCCACTCTGCATCAATCCATTGCTTGTTTGAAAACACTTGTTTTAGGATTTTAGCCATAACAACAAGCCATTGAACTGTTCAAGATAAAAATCTTTAGTACACATGTATGAAAAATGTGGTAGCATATACAAGGCAGTGAACTATTTGAAAAAATGCCTCAAAAAATGCGGTCTCATAAAATTCAATGACAAGCAAATGTAATTGATAGATGCACCTAGTTATTAGTTATGTAATGTGAATTAATTGCATAACTACTTAGGTTGACTTTGTAAAAAATAGGTTGTAATTTAAATTTTTTCATCTATCAACATCTAGTTGTTAGTTATGCAATGCAAAGTAATTCTTTGAGTTTGAAAGATGTCCAATGCAATGTAATTAGTGATATGAATATAAACTACATAATACAACCATTCTTTCTTATGCTATTGTACATTGATATTTAACCATTGCTCACTTGATTAAATTTTCAAAGAGTTTAATCATGTGCACATGAGGAAGAAATTAAATTTCAGTTGTCAACTTCTATATATCAAATTAAAAAATAATATTGAGTGTATCTCCATATACAAAAATGGCATCAACACCAAATCAAACAAAGTATTACAAAATGTGGCATATTTCATCTCGATGTCTATTCAAAATTTACATTCCAAAATTTCTATCTCATCCCAAACTATTGGGGGATCATCAAAATGGATCCTCTTTGAAGCACTCGTTGGCTCTAAAGGTGGCTACACAAGAAAATTCAAACCACAATTGAGATTAGTTATACTATATGATTTAAAATCAAATAATTAACATCAAAATCAATATACATTGAATTATAATTGAACTCTAAAATTGAAATCTTGATTACCTAAAATAGATCTGTCTCTTCAAAGGGTCAAGAGTCCTATAATATTCCCCTCTCAAAGAACCAACCAAACCAACTTTTGTAATGTCAATCTATATATGTGAACAAAAACATAAAATTGATCCAAGTTAGCATACAATTGTCAATAATAGAAACATATAAATACCAAACACAAAATAAAATAAACACATACGTCTTTAGGTTGATCCTTTTCTTTATCTCCTTTAGGTATTTTGACACCTCCTGCTTGAGGTGTTTCAACACCTACTCCTTGAGGTGTTCTAATACCTACTCCCTCAAATGTTTGAATACCTACTCCTTCAGGTGTTGTGGAAATTTTCAAGAATGACATATAGCTTATAACTTCCTGTACATAAAAATGACAAGTACATATGAAACTACCAATCTATGTCGATGTATGTATAATCAATATAAGATCTTAAAAATCTTAATTCAATTGAATTTTAGTTCAATTACCTTCCCCTTAGCTAACATTGCACTTTCATAGTCTGGAAAAGGTTGCACCTCACTCGTACTAGGTATTTCCTGCAAGAGGAAAATAAGATAAACATATAATTTATTATATAATTTCATTAATGACAATTCAAATGAAAAGAAAGTATATAATAAAAAATGTAAACGAGTGATTGTGAAAATATATACTCTATGTGTGTCAAGGCCAAATGAAATGGCCCTAAGGGTTCTATCAGCCACCTGTGCGAGTTCCTCCTCAAACATCAAATGTTAAATAGACCATGTAAATAAATATTAGTACTCTATACTATCTCTTATTAATATTCATTTAAAAACAAATGCAAGTTATGAATTTACAACTTAAATCTTACCTATGCCACTATTCCAATGTCCCCCTCTCTAGCAAGAGAGGAATCTGTAGGGCGCACTCCACTCTCCTTCGTCTGATCTATAATGTCCACATCATGGAGTTCATAATCAGAAGTGTCCAAGGGCTTAGCAGGTTGTACAAGAGGACCTAAGCATATCTAGTGGCACATAGACTATGTGGCACACAAATATGTGGACCCGATGAGGATGAAATTGTAGCACTTGAGCCATCACCAACATCACCAGAATGTGGTTGAGCTATTGTAGAAGCATGCGAAACCAAAACACCACTCAAAGAGTGAATAGCCTAGATAGTTTGTGTGGCAGCATCCTGCATAATATCTAGATGATAAATTGGAGGTAGGGGAGGAAGGGGAGGAGGTGGAACATGTGGGCATAAGACTACTCTAAGTTGAACCCTTATCTTGGGGCATACCTCCACCAATGCCCTGGAAGGGTTTAATGTCAAAGTAATTGACATGATGCCCTAACACAAACTCAACATATAATTTTTTAATAAAGTAAAATGGTATATCACAATTGTTGTTTGGTGGTTTATCAAAAACTATACACCAACGATCCCAAAAGTTATCTACAATTTCCATATGCATGCACCATTTTATAGAAATTTTTGGTTTATTAACATTAAATGGAAAACCAGTGCGGGGGTTAACAAATAAAGAGGCTATTTGGGCTTTGGTTATTTCGAGATCTTTCACATCATCATAATTCAATCCACATGCATAATACTCACTCATGTCTTCTCGCAGCGAATGAAAGGAATTATGTTGGGTGGAGAGGGTTTCTATATTTTTTAATTATTTCCTTCAATGTGTTTCACATCTTGGATAATTGAGGGATTCTTGTATAAACATCAGAAATGCCCCTCAATTGCTACAATTTTTCACCAATCAACTCTTCAATTGATGGTTGCGGAGGTGGTGGAGCATTTGGCATTTCTGCATTTTCATTCTCAGTTGGTGGATCATTTGGAATTTATGAATTTTCATTCTTAGTAGCCATAATTCCTGATTAAAGTTAAAAACTAATTAATCTAATTAAAATTAGACAATATAATTGAAAAATATTGTAAAAATACCCTAGTTTTTTAAAAAAATCCAAAAAAACCCCTACTTTTTAACAAAAATCTATAAAGTTCTATAATTTTTAATAAAAATACATAAACAACACTATGTTTTAATCAAAATCTATAAAAAAACATTCATTTTTAATCAAAATTCATTCTAAACTCAAGTTTTTCATAAAAACGAATCAAAAACCCTATTTTGAAAAAAAATTCATAAAAAACTAACTGAAATTATACAAATCTAATTCAAAATTCGATTAAAGAAAAAAAAAATCCAAAAACTAACCTTTCAAATAAGAAATCATCTAAATCGGATATTTGATATGTGAAAATTGTCCTCACTGTGCACCTATGGCCTCTGTGCAAATGCTAAATGATTTTAACAACCTAAAATAGATATATATATGTGTGTGTGTGTGTGCCTCAAATCAGATATTTGATATGGAGATCTTGGTTTGGGCATTGCTTTCGAGCAATGTACTAACACCCAAGCCAAAAAAAGTCAACTTGATGTTTTCATGTTTTTGGGTCAATGAAAAACATATTTTTTTTCCCATTGCCACTTTTTGGCCCATCATGATCCTACACATACCCTTTACATACAAAAATCCACATACACACACACACACACACACACACACACACACATATATATACATATACATGTATATACTAGGAAATTTTCAACAAGGCATTCTTTGGTGTCATTTTGTTGTTATACTTGATATAAGAGCCATGAACGGTGAAAAAAAGCTTTTGTGAGGGTGCAAGTTGGATTAAGCTTTAGGTAGCTTCTGCAAAGGTGGGTGTAGGTTATTTTATGTTTTTTGAATGGGTGGATGGTTGCAAATTCAAAAGAAAAGTGTCACCTACGATAATATTTTTCCCATTTTTGTGCAGGAAAGTTAGCGAGAAGAGGTGTGTTTGAAGCAAGTGGGACGAAGTGAATGTCAACGCAACCCTTGGTGATATTCTTTAATTTGTTGTTTGAGGTCTACAGCAAGCTATATTTCTTGATTTTTCATAAGGTACTGTTGATTGTTTCAAATATCTTGTCTCATTTATCGTTCAGGTTTTGTGTGTATCGTTTTGCAAGGATTTGATACTATAATTTTTTGTGGGTTTCATATATATGTGTGTGTAAATATATATGTACATATATATATATATATATATATATATATATATATATATATATATATATATATATATATATATATATATATGTGTGTGTGTGTGTGTATATATATATGTGCAATAATCACCACTATATGGTGTGAGCATCTCCCAAATCTGTATACCCATTAAACTTCATGACAAAGGTTAGTGCATACAAATTTGCTAAATACCCCTATGAAATAACATGTCAATGCTCAAGAAATGCAACAAATAACAAGGATTAAAATACATATAAAATCATTGCATGTACCTATTCCATAGTGGATTGGTGTCACTTGTGCAAAGTGACCTTTTCCCAATCCTTGCTAAAATGATAGATGCCTTGAAGATGGAGTGAAGTGGACAAAATCAACTCTCAATTGAAGAGAGTAACTTTGCATAAGATTGTGGATGATTTGTTGAAGAATGAAGCTTCTATTTATAGATTCTCAAATGCTAAGAGTGCTCAAAAGGGACCAGTGTGGGATAATGTTTTAGCCAATGAGATGAAGCCACTTGTCACCTTGTGAATGGTTGGAGGATGTGCAAGTTTTGGTCAATGTGCCCATAAATGAGATTGGTTGGCCTTTTCAAATTTCAAATTTGGCTTGTTGGAGGGAGAAAAAGTGACTTTAATACCAAGTGGGGGACATGTAAGAGGGAAGTTATTGCCATGTTGGAAGTGACAAGTCAACTTTCTTTCAAATTCAAATTTGAGGAATATTCTCAAAAGATGCTTTGTTGAGGGAAAATGATGATTTTTTTAATTGAATTAAAATGCTTTATTGGTGCAAGTGGGAAAAGCTAGAGGATGTGATGGGTGATTGGATTAGATTAATCAGGATTAGATTAGTTAAGATTATGTTAGGTATTTTTGATCCATTTGACTTAAATATTTTTATTTATTCAAATCAAAAGGGATGGAATATGCATTTGGGATTTAATTAAATAAAGTTTGGTATATGTAATTAAAAGGGGGATGTGAGATAAAAGGTTAATCAATTTGAAGAAGATGAACTGAGGAGATGGTTTATGAAATATGGAATGTTAGGATGTGATTAAAATTGATTTATTTAAATGAGGTAATGATAGGATTAAATTAAATAAAGTTAATTTATTCAATTTAAATGGATGATCCTTAGAGGATTGATTTAAATGAACCTGATTTACCTGATGAATGGATGTATGTGAATGATGTAAATTTTGTATGTCTACATTTTTCCCCTCTTTGACACAATGTACTTGTTGTGTTGGTTCAAAGAATAAAATTTTCATGATCAAAATTCAAAAACTTTATGATTTTTTTGGATGCCCCAGCGGAAAGAGGTACACTAGTACATTGACCCCTTGAGAGATCAAGCTAAAAGATTTGATTTGAGAGTCAATCTCACAATAAAGAGGTTCAAGATGGACATATAGATGGTTATGATGATGATGCAAGTGTAATGGTTTTAACATGATTAGAATAACCAATCTATATTATCCTAAACAACTTAAATGATCATACAATTCATGTTGAATGGACGACATGGATGATGCCTATATGATTATGCATTGGATGATTTATGCAAACGTATGATTTTATGAGATGCTTAGACTAGCAGAACTATACTATGATGATGTGCAGAATGTTGATGGTCTGTGGATGCAGGATGGATGCATTAGTGATGATGATTAACTATTCATGATGTGATGTTAGTGCAGAGAAGAAGAAATCAGGTAATGACAAGAGGATCCAACAAGAAAACTTTATGAGAGATGGTGATGAGAAATGGATGATTTCCTTATCAAGAATTGGGATTTTAAAAGGGTCACTTACCTTATGTTTGATAACATGCTTAATCATGATGCATCAAGGTATAAAGGACCAGGATGGTGTTGTACTTAGTGTGATGGGATTTGACTTGACAAATAGATAGGAGTATTCTTGTTCACACCTGACATACAAAAACCTTGCTAGGATGCACTTTAGAAGTTTCAAACACCTCAGACCAAAACATGGAAAGGTATAACCTATCAATCCTATAGTCAAAAAGTTACCCTCCATACATATCTAACAAAGCAAGTATTCGCCAAGGTTATTTTATAAGAACATCCTACAAGCACAGTAGACAAAAGATAATGATCATTGCCCCATTCCTATCTCTCTAAATCCATTTGTTTGGACATCATCGAGAGGTTATTGGAATGAGCACAAAGAGATAAGTCAAAAAGACCAAGATAAAGTAAACAAACAAGTTGATGTTCTTCAATACGATAACCAAAAGGAAATGTATTTTTAATGATAAGAAACAAAACTATTTCTAAAAGATAATGCCCATTGTAGGAAGGATGAATCCTAGGACATGTTAGTGGATGGTGGCACGTCATTTTGCTTATCAAAAGTGCTCTTTCTGATAAATAATGCCCATTGTAGGATGGATACATCCTAGGACATGATTTTATTAGATGATTGAAATGGGACTGATTGGATGATAGGCTATTGATACAAAGAGTTGACCAACTTGTTTATGTACTGGCTTAGACCTATGACTTGACATTTTTGAATTTTCACTTTTAAATTGCTTTCTTCTGATTGTTTCAGCAAAGGTTGAGAATGACAATCATTTATTATGAGTGATGTTATTGCAGGTGTAAGTGAGATGAGACAGATGGATTTTTTCAAATATTTGCATTCTTTTTAGTTATGCAATGTTTTGAGGCAATTTTTTGGTAATTTTTGAGATTTTCAAATGTTTTGATTTTCAAATTTTCAATTTTTTTTGGGTTTTCTGAGATTTGGACCAAGAGAGTAAACTATGCACCTATCTTAGAGGCCTCGGGGGCTCATCAACAAATTATCCTTTCCTACGTTGTACACGCAGAGACCATGTAGTTCGACTGACAACTTGACTAATTTACATATGACGATATACATAATGAAATGTCAATTTATTATGACAGACTCTTAAAGGACTAACCTAAGTGTCTCGGGGGATGATCAAAGATCAACCTTGCATATGTTCAAGGATTAGAGACCCATAGTTTGAAAAGATGACTTTTTATTTGACTTTTTGACTGACTTTTTGACCTTTTTTAGATTTTGATATGATTTAAATGTATTTTTTATTTTTTGATGTTTTGATGTTTTTGGATTTTTTTATGTTTTGATGTTTTTTGATTTTCTGATGATTTAGGACTTCAAGAATATACACGAATTGATTTTGATGAGAACATGCCCCCAGTGTGATGCAATATACTACTCCGATAAAGGCAAGACAAACTGACCTTGAGGATGGGTCGAGTAGTAATAGGAGGGATCATGATACGAAAATAGGACCAAGCTATGGTGCAAATGTGGTTGGATGAGTGAAGGATGGAGATTCGAATGTGATGGATGATGGAAACGTAATGGATGGATGATGCAAAACAAGCCGTAAAGATCCTAGTGGATGGGAAGTGCTTATTTACGCAAGGCGCTTGTTTTCTAGGTTTTCACCAAGGTACCTATCTAAAGTGCCACCAAAGTGGTTTTCCCAGAGGACAATTTTTTTCTTTACTATTTTTAATCATTTTTCAATTTTTTTAGATTTTTTTTTTACTTTTTTGATTTTTTTTGTTGTCACTAAGATGCCTATTTGCTAGGTTTTCACCAAGGTAACTATTTTCTTAGGACATTTTCTAATTTTTTGATTGTTTTTTAGGTCTATACCTTGAAATATTAGGCATAAAACTTTTTGAGATGAGAAATATTCATGGGCTCTTGCAAAGGTTCCCCTTCAGCTATTGATAACTGATATGCCCCTGACTTATAGCTTGTTGTGATAACAAATGGTCCCAAACAATTAGGTTCAAATTTTCCTTTGCTTTTTGGATTTGGTACATTCTTCTAATTCCCCTTTAGTACTATTTCTCCAACTTGGAATGTTCTGCTTCTGATTTTCTTATTATAGCTCCTCTTGAGTCTATTTTGATAGACTTGCAAATGACTTAAAGTGTCTATACATCGCTCATCCAATAGCTCTAGCTCATTCAATCTTGATACTTGGTACTCTTCATCCATGATGAGGTTTTGCAATGATATTCTTAGTGATGGGAGCTCGATCTCAATGGGGAGTACTGCTTCTAATCTATAGACCAAGGAGAAGGGGGTGGCACTTGTGGGTGTGTGGATACTAGTTCAGTAGGCCTAGAGGGCAAGATTGAGCTCTAGATGCCAATTATGACCTACATCATTGAATATTTTCTTGATGATTTTTAAAATGGTTTTATTCATTGCTTATGCTTGGCCATTGCCTTGGGGATAGTATGGGGTGGAGAAGCAATGTTGGATTTTGAATGTTTCACACAAGTTGCGAATATCCTGATTCTTAAATGGTGTACCATTATTTGAGATAGTGGCTTGTGGGACACCATAGTGGAAAATGAGATAGTTCAAGATGAACTTTGATATTTGCTTCCTAGTTATATATGTAATGGGTATGCCTTCCACCCACTTAGTAAAGTATTCACTAGCAGTTGTGATGAACTTGTGGCCATTAGATGAAGTGGGAGTGATTTTTCCAATGAGATTGAGTCCCCACTACGAAAAGGGCCATGGTGTGATGATGGGATGAAGCTCTTTAGCTTGAGCATGGATGAGGTCCCCATGCTGCTGACATTGTAGACACCTTTTGACATAGTCATATACCTCTCTTCCCATTGTAGGCCAATAATATCCCATCCTTAGTAGTTTCTTGGCTAAGGTCATTCCACTCGAGTGTGAACAACAGATGTTGCTATGCACTTTAGTTAAAGTGTTCAATGCCTCCTCGGCATTTAAACAACATAATAAGGTTCCTTCTATGCTCCTACGATATAGGGTATATCCTAGGATGATGAAATGGGATTCCTTTTTGACAAAGGTTCATTTTAAGGTTGAGGGTAAGTTGGCAGGTGTGACACCTATTCAGAGGTAGGTATAAATTTCATGGTACTAGGGATCACTAGGACCAAGGATTTCACACACAAGTTCTAATTCTAGTGCCTTGAATGTGGCCACAAGAAGCTGCTCTACAAAGAATTTATATTTCGGGGCATTATGAGGGATGTCTAGTAGGGATCCAATCATTGCCATGGTGTTTGTTGCTCTATTATTGGCTCTAGGTATTTGCTCAAATGCGATATCAATAAAAGATTTCTTGAGAGTCTCCACCAGTTTCTTGTATGGAGTGAGCTTATCATCCTTATTCTAATACTCACCATTCACTTGGTTTATTATCAGCTGAGATTCTCCATATACTCTGAGGGCCATGATGTGCCAATGCATTGCTATTCTGAGACCTATGGTTAAAGCCTTGTATTCTGCTATGTTGTTGGTGTAGGGGAATGCCAATTTATAGGACCTTCATATGCAGTCCCCTTGTGGGGTGATAAAGAAGACACTGAATCTTGATCCATGTTGCATGTATGAGCCATCAAAGTAAATTTTCCAGTGGTCAGCTATGTTGAGATTGAAGATGGATTCGTTTGGAAACTCTAAGATGAGAGGATTCTCTAAATAGATTGGTGCTTCTACAAGCTGATCTGTGATGACTTGGCCTTTAATTTATTTCTGCTCCACATATTCAATGTCATAATCTAATAGTATCATGACCCATTTATCCATTCTTCAAGTGAGCATTTCCTTTGATAATAAGTACTTGAGGGGATTAATTTTGGCAATGAGTTTGACTTTGTGCACCAACATGTAATCTGTGAATTTTTGTGAAGCAAACACTACTGCTAGGCATTCTTTCTTGATGAATGAGTAATTTAACTCATGCCCAACCATTGTTCTATTGATATAATAGATGGCCCTTTCTGTCCCATTTTCATCATGCTAAGTTAGAAGAGCTCCAAGGGCTATTGTTCTTGCTGAGACATAGATAATTAATGGATTTCTTGGGATTGGTGGCATGAATATTGGTGGTGTAAGTAGATATTCTTTGATCTTATTGAAGGCTTCTTCACACTTGTTATCCCACTTGTATGCTACTCCCTTGTGAAGTAGGTGAGAGTATGTATTATGTTTATCTGCTAGCTATGCTATGAATCTTCAGATGGACTAAAGCCTACCTTGGAGACCTCTTAATTGTCTCAATGTTTTGGGTGCCTCCATCTCAAGGATTTCTTTTACTTTTGTTGGACCTACCTTAATACCTCTCATTGACACTATGTATCCTAGCAACTTTCCTGATTGTACACCAAAGGTGCACTTCTTTGGATTTAAGTGGACCTTGTATTCCTCTAGCTTGTCGAAAATGGTGCTCAAAGTTGTTATGTGATCCTTCCTCTTTTTTGATTTGGCTAGTATGTCATCGACATAATGTTTGATAGTTTTATGGATCATGTCATGGAAGATTAAGGTCATGGCCCTTTGGTATGTTGCTCCTAAATTCTTCAAGCTGAATGGCATCATATTCCAATAGTAAGTCCCCCATGGATAGGTGAAGGTTGTTTTATTTTGGTCTTCTTTAGCAATCATTATTTGGTTATATCCTAAGAAAACATCCATCAATGAAAGAATTTCATGCCCCACCATCATGTCTACAATCATGTCAATGTTGGGCAATGAGAAATCATCTTTTGGACATGCCTTGTTCAAGTCCCTGAAATCAGTGTAGATTTTGATGCCCCCATCAGGTTTTGAGATGTGAACCAGGTTTGACACCCATTCTAGATAATCTATTGGTCGAATGAATCCTAGATCCAATAGCTTCTTTAGTTACATTTTGACTAGTAGGGCGATTTGAGGGTGCTTTTTCCTGAGCTTTTGTCAAATGGGCTTTGCTTCAAAGTATACTACTAGATGATGAACTACAATTTATGGATCGATCCTTGGCATGTCTACATAGCTCCATGCAAAGTTAACTTGTCTTTCTCTCAAGAAGGCTGATAAGAGCTCTCGTTCCTCTAATAGTAATGACTTCGTATAGAATGTGAAGTGTGGGGTCTCCTCTATTCCTAGATTAACTAGACTGCACTTTTCTGCTAAGACTGTTGATTTTTGTTGATCAAGTGCTCTGAAAGGAGGATTGAATCCCCCATCCTTAGGCACCTTAGAGAGGTTTTCACCGTTGAATGTGTCCTTTTTTTTTTACTTTTTTTTTTGTGTTAAAGAGTGCCATAGTGTGGTTTTCACTCAAGGACTTAGATATTATTCTTAGTTTCTCACTTTTGTGACTGAGGGATTCAATTGTTTCTCCATAACAGGCCTATGTGTCTAGCTCAATGATGAACCCTGCTTTTTGATCCCCAAATGGAATGTTATCCTGTATTCCTATGAATTCTAAGAGAGCCTCATCATTTTTGAATGTGTCAAGAACTAGCGGTCCTCGTTGGTCATAATCGATGAGTTGGGAGTAAACCAAATGGATTTCATGGTTTTGATGGTCTGACTCAAAGGATAAGGTGCTAATCATGAGAAGAGTGGTATCCTCAAAGAGCCTAGGTAGGTTGATTATGGGATCCTCTTCATCACTACTACTATAGACGTCAGTTATGTCAAATGTGAAGTTATCTACGACTCAACCTGTAGATACAGGTAAGCGAAGTTCAGCTACAGATAGTTGAGGAGGATTATTGACCTTTCTAACTAGATGACTTTAGCCATGTAGGGTTATAATCAGAGGGGTACATCTAAGGCCAAGATTTATCATTTGTGTCTCTAGAATGATAGGTATTATAAGCCTGTTTTCATTTTCTCCAAGTCTCCAATTTCTATCATAGCCCATTGCGAGCATCATTTGTAGACCTTTACTTTTGTCATCCATTGGTAGATTGGTTGTTGATCGATCATCTTAATATAGGAGATGAGATGGATCCTCCTCTATGACTTCTCAGTCGAGATCTCCCCAACTTATGAAGTTGGGATAGTCTTCAGGAGATGTTCAAGATGTGGAGTCTTTATTTGCTTGTGGACATCCTCGTGATCTAGGAGATTGTGGTAACTCTCCTACCACAAAATCATTTTTGGGAATCATGTATTTTCCACAACCATTATCCTAGATGATGAGCTTGATATCAAAAATGGTGGGAATGGCGGGAGTGGTGGGTGTCTTTTTCGCAGAAGTGGAAGCGAGTGTGGCTAGATCAATGTATGGTGTTGATGGGCCTTCATCATTTTTAGGTACTTGAGGTATTTTGTAGTATTTTTCCTCAAGGTTCTTGCAATAGGAGAATGGTTCAGGATCTCCATGGATGGTGACCTCTTGTCCTTCATATGTGAATTTGACACATTGATGGAAAGTTGATGCTACTACTTGCATTGCGTGGATCCATGGACATCCTAGGAGAATGTTATAAGGTAAGTTGAGGTCTAGGACCTAACAAGTGGTTTCCATGATAGCTAGCCCTACTTGAATAGGGATTTTGATTGTGCTTTGGGACACTCTTTCCTGATAATCATATTGTCTAATTGTAATACCCTTTCCTTTGTCGATGGAATCCTCTAAGATTCTTAATTGTTTAATGAGCTGAAGGGAACAAATATTCAAGCCTACACATCCATCCACCATGACTCGCTTGACTTTACTTTTATGGTACAATGACCTCTAATTGGAGTGCACGGTTATGGGATGGTTGGGTGGGAAATTCCTGATGAGAGAACGTAAGGAGGTTTGGAGTGATAATTTTTCTGACATGATAATGTTTCGAATGGATCTTGAATTGGACATGAAAGTTTTGTTTGATTGGGATGATCCTACGATAGTAACCATTCTACCTCTAGTGGTGACTCCACAATTAGCTTGAGCTCCTTTGATAGTGATTACTATACAGTATTCATCTAGGGAGGCAATGATAGTTTCATACACATGATTCATGTTTGTGAGGGTGCCTTTCCCCTTATCAGTGTTATTGTTCCCCTTATTGTTATGGTTAGGCATCGAATTCGTGTATATTTTAAGGTTCTAGTTTCCTATTGGCTGCTCCACATTTATGATTCTTTGATCAATGAGGTCTTGGACTATGTTTTTAACCTCATGCAACTATTCATGGTGTTCCCTTTGATTTTGTGGAATTCAAAGAGCTAATTTTTGTTGTACCAAGGAGGTTTAACATCTGGTTCTTGGTAGTTCTCATACGTGGGAATATTGATGAGGTTTTTGTTTATCAGTTTCTTCATGATGACTTTGAGTGGTTCCCCAAGAGAAGTGTACTTTTTATTGATGGAATTCTTATTTCATTGGGGTGGTCCCCTTTGATAATTGATGTTATTGATTGCTTGATTGTTTGTTTGATGTGTTGTGTTTGCATGATGGTTGTTTTGATGATGGTTTTGATTTTGTTGTGGTGCGGGTGTGTTTTGTTGAGGGGAACTAATAACAACTTTGGCATCAATGACACCATCATTTGTAATATTTTTGTTTCTTTCCCACATACAAGGTTTGTCATTGTAATTGGTGGGTGGGAAATTGTTCTGTTGTTCAGGATATGAAGTTGATCCTCCAGGTTGTGTCATAAGGGCTTGTTCAATCCTAAGTGCCTTGGAAATCAATTGGTCATACGTGGTGATCCCTTGGACCTTGAGATGGAATTCCAAGAGGCCGTCAAGGTTGGATATGATAGTGCACACTTGTTGTTCCTTGGGAATAGACCATTTTCTCTGATTGGCCTTAGATCACCATCATTGTAGAAATGAAGTAAATGATTCATTCTTACCCTGTTTTAGAGTTAATAGTTCTTTAAGACTGGCATCCATGGCGATATTGAATGTGTAGTTTTTGATGAATGCATCTATGATATCTTGGAATGTCTTGATGCATGTAGGTTGGTGAGAGAACCATTCCATAGTGTGGCTAGCCAAACTCCTAGGAAATAGCCACATCAGATAGGTATCATCATACGTGACTTCCATGCAATGAACTTGGAATTCCCTAATGTGATCTTTAGGGTTTCCTATCCCACAATATTTATTGAATTTGGGGATATCCAATCCCTTTGAGAATGGTTTCATTACAAGGATTTTGTCAAATGGATAAGGGCATGAGTTGCTAGGTGTTTTCATGGTTCACCCTAATTAAAGGTCAAGCACTTGTTGCGAGAGCAACCTAATTTGTGATGTCACATCATTTTTCATATTGGGGGTGGGATGAAAGTGTTCTAAGGTGGTTTTTTCATTGGTGGGATGGGTGGATTGGATGATGTTTGCATATATTGTTGACCCAAGTATGCTTGTAACAACAATTAATGTTGTTCCTATTGCAATTTTGCTATTAGTGTCTGTTGTTGAGCTACTTCATGTTGTTCTTGATATTTATTTAGCACTTGTTGATATACTTGTTGTTGTGTTGCGTGTTTTTGTGCAAGATATTGTTCTTGTGCTTAATATTGGGCTTTGGCTTGAGCATGCGCTTGAGCTTGGGCCTAAGCTTGTGCTTGTGCCTATGCAACTTATGTAGCTTGAGCGGCTTGTTGTTGTTATTGTTGCAATAAGGCTTGGGATTGTGTAGCTTGTTGTGCTTGTTGTGCGATTTGGGCAACTTAAGCATCCTGCACCATTTGAGCAGCTTGTTGAGCAGCTAGTTGTGCGGCTTCTTGAGCAGCTAATTACGTGGCTTGTTGTTTTTGTACTTGCAAAAATGTCTTTTGATAAACAACTTGTTGAGTGGCTTGCAACACCATATTGTATTTTCTTGATATATTGGAGCTTGGTGGTGGTGGATGTGAGGTTGATTCAAAATGGTGCTCATTGTGGTGGTGAGAGGCACCATTGTGTTGGTGATTGAGATTTGATTAGTAGATGGTGTGATCTATGTGGTTGATCCTTGAGAGACCATGCTTTAAGATGTTAGGGGGGTAGTGGATGATGTTGTAATTTCTTGTGTAGTTGTCATCTATTGTTGCAATGTTGATGAAAATTTTGAAAGTTTGGTGTGATGTTTTGATTGACATTTCGAATGTTGGTTTGATTGATATTTGGTAAAGGTGGAAGCCCTAAACCAAGGAGTGGTGTGGATGATGGTGGTAATGGAAAAAGTGGTGTAAATGTGAGAGATGTGATCTCTTGAGGGAATGGTGCAGTGTCAAAAATGCCCCCGGGTCTGAACATGTCACCCTCTCCTTACGAAGTTATGGGGGGGAGAGGTTTGGGGTGTTGCATAGAATGATGATGATGACAGATCATTTGGATCATAAAAAGTATGCAATGGTATAGTTCATCCCAAGATGGCTTTTGTGTCCAAGTCCTGATTGTTTACGAGAGGATGTGTTTGCAATGCATTGAGAAATACACTTCCTTTGTTAACAATGGGTTGCGTTGGAGCAATGGATGATGTTATTTGCGAGATGTTTTGAGTGATGTTTTGAAATGAGGGGATAGATGAAACAGGGATGGTATATGAGATTGGAGGCATGACTCCAAAATATGGCTCCACTTAGTGTTCATGTTGAAATCGGAGGGGAATTTAGCCCCTTGCTTTGCTAATTTTAGCATATATACTCAGGGATTGATTCTCATAATTAAATGTTGATAATCTTACGGTTTTCTTGATTTTGGATTATTTCACTAATTTCCTCATGTGACATTCCAAAGGGATTATTGGTGAGATCTTCCATTTGGATACCTTCCTCTTGATGGTCTTGCGAAAGCGGAGAAAGGTTAACCATGAGATTGCCAGACCCAACGAGATTCATTTTAGGAGTGGTTTGACTTAAGTCACATGAAGTAGATGTTTCTTTGTTACCTTCCATGTTCCTCTTGTGTTGTGATCTATTTTGCACCATAAAATAGGGATCAATCTTGAAGAATGCGGAAGGTGAATTCTCTAATTCTTTGGATTGATCTAATATTTAGGTACAAAAGAGAAATTTTAGGATGATTTAAGGATCAAAGAGTGGTAATGGTATGGATGTAAGATGGATGTTTGATGGATGATTGGAACTCTTTGAGAAAATCTTGAAGGGGTATGTTAAGATTTAAGACTTGATTCAGGATTGATTTATTTTGAATTTGGATTTTGGTGGACTTTTAAACTCTATGAGGTTGGATGTTGTCCTAGAGTCAAATTTTTCACAAGATGATAATTTTTCTAGGTGTGAGAAGAAGGATTCATCTAAACACTCCTATCCAACCAAGGTGATATTGATAATGAACTTTTAAATCCAAAGGTGTTGGATTTTATCAAGGGATGAATTTGTTCATAAGTTTTGATAATTTGATCAAATATGTAGAGAAGGATGCATCTTCACACATTCAATCAAACAAGGTGATTTTGGATTGATTTCAAATGATTTTCCCATAGTTTAACATAAAGGAATTTTCCAAGATTTTTGAAGAGTTGTTGATGAGATGATATTTGGTTTTGATGTTCAAGGATGAATGAAGGTTTTGATTTTGATCCTAGGATGTACCTAAAAAGACACTTGTTTACTTACACCTCAGTATTGAAGAACAAGCTTTTCTCTAAACAAGATGTTCAAACTCTCTAAAAAGATTTGGGTTTTGATAGTAATAGAATGAGTACAAACCAAAATTGTTTCTTGAAGCCTTTTTGTAAAAGTTAAAAATAAATCTTCCTCTGAATTCATATAGCGTTGAGAGACGCTTTTGATGGGATTTTAGACTAAGGGATTTTACCTTTGGTTTGTTGATCTTGATCTTGCGTGAAATCATTGGAGACACATGTGTGGGGTCCAATTGTTTTTAGTTTTTTTCTTAGTGACTTTGTTTTACCACAAACACTTCTATATTAGGTTTTCAAACTAGATGTCCAATATCTCAATTTCTTCTCATTTCACAAGGTATATTATGTGAAACTTTGATTAAATTAAGGCAAGGGTTACCTATTGTTAACTTTAGTGAGAAAATTGAGATATAATTCAGGTGTTCAGAAACCTATAAGGATGAAATCCCAAGGGTAAGCAATAACAAATGAATTAAGTCAATTTTATTTTCCTCCTAAAGGGTTTGAAATTTTGATGATGATGTTAAATGTTTGTTTTCAAATGTTTTCGAACAAGAAAAGTGTTTTGTAACCAAGAACAAGAACAATCCTATGGATATGAAAGACAATATTTGTTGAGTCCCCACTTGGACAAGTCTAGCTACACTTATCTTTAGCAAATGGTTAGATGCTTGACCCCACTAGCTCCCCTCCACGACACTCACCTATCCGGGGAAGCCAAGTATCAACACCTATGAAACTCCCATGGCATGCTTTCATTTCTACTAAAGACTGTAAAAGTGTGGGGTGGCTTTAGAACAACTGTTCTTGCACCAAAAAATAGATTAAAATTTTTTAGAAATTCTAAAACAAAGGTTTTAATTCATACTTTCCATATATAAAATTTGACCCTACATGGCAAGAGACCATTGCTTCCCTTCTCATCGGAGTCAACTGTGTGATATTGGCATTTACTCCAATACCCACATTTATATCTTGGTTGGAAATACTCTCGGGTTCATAGTGTTACTGATTGAGTCATTCCCTTGGGTGAGTACTTTTTCCCTAAGGCAGGCCATCTAAGATAGATAAAAGCGAGCAAACATATTCATAGTTTGATCAACCTTCATTTAGAAACAAAGGGAGTACACATACAATAGGTTTACTCACACTCGCAAAGTGTTTTGTTCAATTTTTTTAACCCAAAATGAAGTGTCTAGAAGTGATTACTTTATCTCAACCTAAGATCACAAAAAAGGCCTTTTGATTCTCAAGATCATTATAAAGTGTGAGAGAAGTGCATACGTCCTTTTCAATGATGTTAGTTTAAGTAATCAATCACAAAAAAAAATTGCACATGTTCATTTTAAATCCACAAAGCAATGATTTTGGTTCATTTTAGAGCACCAAAATGAGATATGAAAGTTTTTTTGTTCACTTGTTACCCTAAAACGAAATATAGTCAATTTGCTAGCAATGACAATTGAAAGCTTTTAAAATGTTTGTTTTAAAGCCCAAAACGAAATGAGTTAGCCTAAAATGGAAAATTAAGGCATAAGACAAAATATCCAAGCATTAAAAAGCTCTTTTGAGTTTCAAGTTTGATGCTCAATTTATCGCCAAGTTCCTTCAAAGATCTCTTGCAAGCTCCTTGTGCAATGAAATGCTTCTCACTTTTCCTTTACACCTTCCTCGTTTTCCTTCCTCACTTTCCTATAAACACCACAAATAAAATTTAGGCATGTATTGGAAATTGATAAAACTATATACAATATTTATCAATCATTTGAGGAATCCTTTTAGAGAGAGGAATAAAAATAAAATTGAATTAAAATTCATTATTGAGTCGAATGAACAACAATACAATTTTAATTTACATTTGCTTTCATAAAAGAAAAAAAATTTCAAAACTTGAGATGTTTAATATGCAAAACGACACAGCACAATAGTCATTTTAAGAAATAAATGAAAAAAAAAATTCCCCTTAGAAAAAATGACACATGGATGGTGTGATCTAAATTTTCAAAACAAAATATGTGCCTATTGTGGAGATATTTCTATCAACATTCAATAAATAATAGTATGCCCTTTATATCCACTCCCTTACTTCACAAATCCCTTAACAAGAAATTCAATCTGGCTGTGGTGGTTTTATAGAAGATTGGCATTCATATGTAATGAACAAAGCACTATAAAAGTTGAATTCCACAACCCTTATTGATGTTGTAGCTAAGCCAATTTATGTGAAGAAATATAAAAGCAACTTGTTGATCAGCTTAAGAGCACAACAGTTTAAACAATAAATTGCTTTGAAGGACTCTAATAAATGCACATCAACTTTTTAATCATAAAATATATGAAAAGGGATTTTAATGCGTTGTAAAGCATTTTCCACATTCAAGGCTTTTCATAGATGCAACATATCATTCTGATTGGTTAGCAAAGTTTTCCTATACTAGGAAATAAATACATTACCATATTGCACCCAGCTGACTGTGATCCTCAAACCACTGAAATTAAATGATCAAACAAAACATTAATGTGGTGCTCCAAAAAAAAATAAAGACTCAACTTAAATGACCATAAATAGACTAAAGATTTTTCCATTTTACACAAAACTTGCATCTTGACCAAGGTGTAGTGCTTATCAAGTCTGTAAATTCCAGGCCAATGCATTGTACAAACTAATCAATCTAGACAACAACACTTGAGTGAATCAAAACCACTCAAAGGAAAATGCCATTTTTCAATGTATGGAAGAAAGAAAATATCAGTGACAAGAGCAATGATATTATGACAAAGGAATGTTCCAGTCAATCTGAAGAACAAAAGTCTAATTCTTTGATGCCTAAAAATGTAGAAGGTAATAATGTTCATAGGGAATGTGAAGAACTTGATAATAAAGGTACCAACTCTTTAGGTATCTCTTCTCAACCAAATGGTGATTCTGAAATTAAAAAGGAAGATAGTGCAGCAAAATAATTTAACAATGTTGTTACCATAGTTGACCCACCACGTGGTGGTCTACATCCTATTGCCATCAATGCTCTTTGTACTCATCCATGCTTTTGATTCCTTGTCTATATCTCATGTAATCCAGAGGCACTACTAGAAAATGCAATTGAACTTTGCACACCATCATCTAACAAAAATAAAAAAGGGAAGGGGAATAAATGAGGGTTCATACATATGAGAAACTTAGGTTGTGCTAGGTAGCGTGCCAAATCCATGCCCATGTTAGAATATTATGGCTGAGTAAAAGCAATGGATGTTGATTTGTTTCCTCATACACCCAACTGTGAGATGGTAATGCTACTAGAAAGATAGGATATGAATTTTCATAGTGAAATTTTTTATCTTCTATATGTAGCATACCCATGGGCAACAGGGGTCATGATAGGCAACAAGCCAAATCATTGCCTACTTTGGACGATTTTTGGTCTATAAAGACATTTCCTCACAATCTTCAAGCCATCATCTTTTTTGACAAATATATTGTCAAATAGAAAATTAAATGTGCCCAAGAATTTGTGTCTGAGTAATACAACTGCCACTCCCCAACAATAGAAAATATATCGAATGGAGTATCACTACTTAATGTGTTGTTTATTTAGTCGCCTTGAGCAGAGAATGTTAGAAACATAGAAGTCTTTTCATCCAATCACAGTGTGCATTATGAACATGGCTGGTAGGTGAAAGTTCTACTTCAATTTGTAAAATAAATTATTACCTTTGGCCAATGTCCTCTCTTCCTATCTCATAAACGTATTTCAAAATTTCCTATCTCATAAATATGCAAGAATTTTGAAATCTTCTTATGCATTATATCACTGTTATTACACCATAATGTATAGTTTGAAAAAAATCCATCTATCAATCATAATATTATCACATTATTGTCAGACGCATTTAAGAATATTATCTACCAATTTGAATTCAATCGAAGCTTTCGAGGAAACAAAATCTTCTCCAACATGATAATGATAACACAATGGATTTGAAGTCCAACAACATGTGAGTTTATTGGAGAGAAACAACAAAAGAAGAAATTACTATAATAAATCATCCCTGAATGTATACACGCCTGATTTGGTTGATCTAATTTATACGCCATTTGGTGCAGCCAACAAACAAATATTACATAGAATCCTGAAGCACAGAAAACATGAAATATGATGCAAATTACATTGATAAAATACTCATTAACAGTGACTCTTTAATGTGTAATCTGCTCCTTCCACCATGTGTGTAAGGTAAATGTGCAAGTATAGGAAAGTAAATTTTGAAAGTCTTGTTTTAGATTCAAAAAATGACAAAATGTGAAAGCTAGAATGGGGGCACAACTCATTCAAGAATTGAAAAAATGTGAAAGTTGGAATGGGGGCACAACTCATTTAACAACAATGATCTCTTTAGATAGAATTATCACAAAAGAAAAGGATACCTATTTGTAAACTAAGAGTTTCAAACATGATATCAGAAAAGAAAAGAAAAGAAAAAAAAAGGTATCACTCCACGAAAGATTGCAACGATTTTCTTAGCAAGAACATCCCTATTTCATGTGGGAACAGAGATAAACAACTTCATGTTCCCATCAATTTTAAAAGAAAAAAAATAATTTACAACCCAAACTAACATGATCTATGCTTTGTACTTAAACTTATTTTTCATACTACAAAGACTCACAATACACTAGTACAAAAATCCAATTAGTTTAAAATGTAAAACACATGATATGTGATTATTGTGATAACAAATAAACATACATTTTTTAATTTTTTTTGCAAGCATAGGTGGGCTTGTATTTAAGCATAAATTGAAAAGCAACTTATATGCATCAATTATCAAATAAAAAAAATAGAGACTATATATTTCTACCCTCCTTCTAGCACCACATGTGAGCATCTCTCAAATCTGCATACCCATTAAAGTTCATGAAAAAGGTTAGTGCATAAAAATTTGCTAAATACCCCTATGAAATAACATGTCAATGCTCAAGAAATGCAACAAATAACAAGGATTAAAAGAAATATAAAATCATTGCATGTACCTATTCCATAGTGGATTGGTGTCACTTGCGCAAAGTGACCCTTTCCCAATCCTTGCTAAACTCAATGATAGATGCCTTGAATATGGAGTGAAGTGGACAAAATCAACTCTCAATTGAAGAGAGTAACTTTTCATAAGATTGTGGATGATTTGTTGAAGAATGAAGCTTCTATTAATAGATTCTCAAATGCTAAGAGTGCTCAAAAGGGACTAATGCGGGATAATGTTTTAGCCAATGAGATGAAGCCACTTGTCACCTTGTAAATGGTTGGAGGATGTGCAAGTTTTGGTCAATGTGCACATAAATGAGATTGGTTGGCCTTATCAAATTTCAAATTTGGCTTGTTGGAGGGAGAAAAAATGACTTTAATGACAAGTGGGGGACATGTAAGGGGGAAGTTATTGCCATGTTGGAAGGGACAAGTCAACTTTCTTTCAAATTCAAAATTAAGGAATATTCTCAAAAGATGCTTTGTTGAGGAAAAATGATGATTTTAATAAATGAATTAAAATGCTTTATTGGTGCAAGTGGGAAAAGCTAGAGGATGTGATGGGTGATTGGATTAGATTAATCAAAATTAGATTAGTTAAGAAGATGTTAGGTTTTTTTGACCAATTTGACTTAAATATTTTGATTTATTTAAATCAAAAGGGATGGAATATGCATTTGGGATTTAATTAAATAAAGTTTTGTTTATTTAATTAAAAGGGAGATGTGAGATAAAAGGTTAATCAATTTGAAGGAGATGAACTTAGGAGATGGTTTATTAAAGATGGAATGTTAGGATGTGATTAATATTGATTTATTTAAATGAGATAATGATAGGCTTAAATTAAATAAAGTTAATTTATTCAATTTAAATGGATGATCCTTAGAGGATTGATTTAAATGAACCTGATTTACCTGATGAATGGATGTATGTGAATGATGTCAATTTCATACGTCTACACATGGATATCGTAAACAAGTGAGGGCATGCTTCTGTGAAGGTGCAAGTGTGTTCTTTGCGTGTGGAATTTCTCTTAAGGTGGTTGGAGGTAATCTTGTGGTTTTTACATGCGTTGATGGTTCACATTTTGTGCCAAGCTATATTGCTTGATTTGAGACAAGGTATTGTTGATTGTTTCAAATTTTGATAAGTTTTGTTCAAAAAATACTATATATTTTCTAAGAATAGAATATTACCTCATTTATGGTTCGCAATTTTTGTGTATGGTTTTCCATGTATTTGAGACTGTGAATTCTTGTGGGTTTTTGTTTATGGTATCTTTGTTCTAGCTATGTTTGCAGGCCTGGAGAAAGAAAAAAACCTAGAGGGAGCCAATCAAAAGAGGTGTGTTTGAACCAAGCGGGAAGACTTGTATACCAGTAATACCATTTGCCACATTGTTTCATTTGTGGTCCATGGTTTTTGGAAGCCTATTTTGTTTTATCTACAATAAGGCACTATTAATTGCTTCAAATTTTGATAAGCTACAAAAACAAGTATATTTTTTGGATGGGGTTGTCACTGTTAACTTTCAACAAGGTGTTGTTGAGAAGGCTATATAGTATCAATTTTTTGATAGGTTTTTGTTGAGGAATGATTATATTTCAACTTCAATTTGTTTATGTGAGTCTTTGTGCATTCTTGTTTATGGCTTATGTTTTGTGGCTATGTTTCAAACCGAATAAAATTGATGTTATGTAGTGTTTTTTGGTTGTTCTTTTGTATCTTGGGATATATTATCTCATCCTCAAAAAAGGTATTGTTGAGAAGTCTTCCAATTCTCATTAAAGCGCTATATTTTTTGGCTTTTGTTTTGTGGTTATGGTTGCAATGGAATAAAATAGTTAATCTATGTTAGATTCCATTGGGCATTGTTGATTATTGTTCTCTTACTTTAGCTATATGGTTCATTTTTGAGAATTTTTTATTGAAAAGGTTGTATTGTTTCAATATTCAATGATGTTTCATTGAGACAACAGTATATTTTTGTATGGGTTTGTTACTGTCAATTTTTTGTGGATTTCGCTTTAAGGTTTATGTTTTTCTGGCTATGGATTTCCATCAGTTTGTAATAGTGTATTTTTTGTGTTTTGTAGGTTTTCATTGGTGGGCTAGTGTTCAATCCAAGGGTGTCTAATTTATCATTTCCCTTGTGTGGTTATGGGTTCAATAGAGTGAAACAGTTAATGTTATATATTTTATGTTTGATCCAAACAACTGGGCATAGGTTTCCTACTATGATAATTCATTTGATGCCACCATTAATTACAATGGTGGACAATATATTTTCCCTCTATGCAGATACATGTATTTTTCATTGTGGGTGCAAACAATATTCATACACACTAATACCTATGTTTATTGCTATTGCTACATTTTCCAAATGGAAATTTGTATTACAAGTTCCATATGCAATATTTATGCCACTCTTCATGTAACTCTAACAACTCACATGCAAGATGGGTGGTTATCCCCTTTTTGTGTGAACTTTGGTTAGAATTTTTTTCAACCTTGCATTCTTTTGAACCTTCTTGTGTGAGGGGGTCTGGTCGGGATAGATCCGGTTGATTTTTTTTATTTTTATATGAAAATCATTTAGTACACCAATAGAGAAGGCTAGAAAAATTAAACATTGGTTCATATCATGACTAATTTGTATATGGTTCCTATGCAGTTGCTATGGTTCGAGAGCAATAAAATAGTCAATTTTCTCGTTGAAGGATAGTTGTTACATGTCCAAACCTTAATAAGGGTTTGTTACAATGGAAGGCTATATATCAATGGTGACATGGAACATTGATCAAATTGTTATTGAGGCCAACAAAAATAACAACCACCCTTGTAATCATACAAAAATAGCTAGCAACAGTCCATTGTGAAGGTCATGCACTATTTTATCACTTTGCAACCATCCCCATTGGACAGTAACCACAGATCAAATAGGAATCGTCATTAACCTATGAAAAGAACAAACATATCAAGCAGGAAATATGGATATTGTTTGCATCTAATTTCACATAGATACATGTTTGCACACAAGGATGAATAATGTGTATCTCTAATTTCACAAGCATACATATCTACAATACATATAGATGGTGTCTACATCTAATTTTACATACACACATATCCACAGTGGAGGAAATAAGAATAAAACACTACAAAAGAGACACATACTTTTTCCCAGGCATATATCTCTAAGTAACAGATCTATACATATACATCCAACACATGGAATAGATGTATTTGGAGTTGAAAAACAAATTCCACATCAATGTATATGTCTTGAAAGTTAGTTTCACATATATACACATTGTTGATTCTTGATGAATAGTCAGGAAAATATTATTTCACCTAGATGATTTTCATGTAGTGCCTATAGGTGGGAAGAAATAAAACACTCTATATATACGCTTTCAAAGGAAAATCTACATAGAAATATATCTATGCAAAGCTATGTGTAGACAACACACATATATATCCATAGGTAGACCTCAAACATACAAATATTGTTTGCATAAAATGTCAAAAACACATAGACGTGCTCATACAAAATATGAAATCAAATAGGACATACATCATCTACTAGTATGTTCAATGGTAAAATCAATTTCCCTTATTAGACTTATTATACAGGTTATGGCTATAATGTTTGTTGTGTATGTTGTGCAGCCCAAATCTATAACCCAACACTGAACAATGCCTTAGTCAAAATAACATAAACTGCTAAATTACTTTGGTAAGTTTTAAATCCAAGCTATTTTTGCAACCATCCCAATATAAGGAGCCCATACATGCAACAACGTTACCATTAGAATTTTCTAAACAATAAACATGGCAAGTAGCATATATCATCACTACCCACATCTAATTCCACATACATAAATATCTAGACAAAGCAAAAAAGAAAGGAAACACAAGAAAATAAAGACACATTTTTATGGTTGTATACTTGTAAGTAATAGATTACTACACATGGATCCAACGAATGCAATGCATATATATGCAGCTAAGAAAAAAACACACACCGATATATATAAATCTGATGTTTGATGCCGATATATATAAATCTGATGTTTGATGCAGATATATACACATTATAACACATTATTTAATTTATAACACATTAAAAACAAAATATCTTATAACACATTATTTAATTTATGTTTTGCATGTAGATAATAGTCGACATATTTGGACATAAAAAAAAATCAGTATTCTAAAGTCACCAAAGCAACTAAATAGTCTATGCCATTTACAAAAAGGCATTGTTGATTGCAGGTCTATAGCCCCAAATTATAACCAAAGTTACAAGATGATATCCAACAACACCTTGTGGAGTACAATTAATGCCAATAGCCTCTCGGCTAGCCAACATCCCTTCCACATCACAACTATTCTGGCAGCTGAGGGAAAGATGGCGAAGGTGGCTAGCACACACTAAGAAGCTATAGAATAGTTGTCAACAATGCCTTGTAGAAAAAAACATAAACTATATAGTGGTGAAACCATCAGCACAAAGAAAAAGACTTCAATGACACAATCATGATTTCAACAAAGATGTATAAATTTATTTTTCAAATCATGACCAATCAATAGATGCATCACCTATGAACAAGTCTATAATTACTACTAGAGTTTGCATAGGAAATATTGCAATAAAATTAAAGTTATATGCAAGTCCACTAAAATGGAAGACACATAAATAGCTACACATATGCTACTCCCCAATAGCCAACAAATAAAAATGTGAAGGCCATATAAATATGTCAAATATAAACAAGCCAAACTATACAACAGAAAGGCTACAAATGCAAGCAAAGCATGTTTGTAGTTCACTTAGTTCACATGGAAAACAACAAATACAGGTGTCAGGAACAAAGAATAAACAATGAATAGACTTACAGGATCGGTGTCTGATAGTTTTCAAGTATCTTGGGGAGAGCTAGAGTCCACCGACATTATTGGAGCTGCTCTTTGTAAAAGACAGAGTTGCAACATCGGCAGTTGGCCACAAGCTCTACTACGACAACAATACAATAACCAAATATTCAATTAAACCATCAAAAGCTAACAAGGTCCATTCTCAAGTTTTAAATTATAAACCTTTTTACATTTCAAATTTTCATGTTGGGACATCTAGAGTATGATTGAAAACAAAAATATAAAAAACACACATTTACAAAACTCTCCATAAATAATTTCAAAAACAATCTATGTTCATCCAAGACAACCAACCTAGAACATACATTGTCCATCAATGTGGTCAATGGTGGCATCAAACTTCCATATATCAGCAAAAATACAACTTATCATTCCAAGAATGTCCCAACGAAAATTAACATAGCAATCACTATGTATCAATGTTGTTTGTATCCACTGTGACATACATACATATCTACACATAGGGGAGGAATGAATTTTTTATTCGTTCCCTTTATTTTCTTACCATCATTACAATATGGAATTCTTCATTGTTATACTATAACCCAGGCTACATCGTATCATTTTCAACAAGGTGTCATGAGAATGCTATATTGTTTCAATTTCAGATAAGGTGTTGTTCAGAAAAGGTTGCATTGTTATCAATATTGTTCCCATACTCAAGAACGACTTGTTACAAGCTTGTATCTTGAGTGTGACAAGGAATATTCATTTTTCCATTGATGAAAGTAGCAGACAATGTATCTTCTTGCCCAGGAGCTTAGTTTCAAGTTATGCTTGCAATGGAGTAAAACAATTAATCTTACACACATTGTGTTACATTCCATTGGACATCACTGATTATGACTATTTTATAACAATATTTTATGCATATAATATCATACATGTAGATTTCTATGAATAGTCAAAATGAAATTAGTTGGTATGATTGTTAAGAATTCCTTTTGGATAACAACATTAACTCTATAGTATTAACTATTTTCTTACACATTGCAAATGAAAGTTGTAGATGGTGGAATCTACAAATTGCTAAAAACCTAACACACACATTAGCATGGTTATTGGTTAAAACAAAGCACATATTCAAACATCTCTATGAAATAATCTAACATGTTTCATATTGCAAACAAAATAAATAATGAAACCAAGCAAAAGAATATGAAAACATGATGCAAACTCTATCTCATAGTGGATTGGTGCTTCTTCAATGTGGAAAGAAGCCCTTTCCCAATCCTTGATAAGCTCCAGATATGTCGATAATCAAGATGATGAGTTGTGGAGGATTAATACAATAGAGGAGCTCTCCATTTATAGCCAAGAAGGATAAAAGAATGTCAAACATGGAGGAGGTGGGACTAAAAACCAACAAATGGCAAGATGCCACTTGTCTAAATGTGAGAGATTGAGGAATGAGCACATTTTGGTCAATGTGCCAAAGAGAGGGAGATTTGAAATTTGAATTTGATGACATGACATGTTAAATGCCAAGTTTGACCTTTGCAAAAGACATGTAAGACCTCTTAAATGTTTTGTTGGATGTACATGTCAATTTGTGGGGAGATTTCAAACTTAGAGAATATTCCTCAAAGATGCCATGTTAAGAGAAAATGGAGAATTAATAAATCAATAAATTGATTTATTTGTTCAAGTGGGAAAAGCTAGAGGATGTGATGGGTGATTAGGATTAGCATTAATCATGGATTTGAGTAATTAAGATGGTGTTAGGTGATTTGACCCATTTGACTTAGATTTAGGGATTTATTTAAATAAAAAAGGAGGAATATGAATTTGAGATTTAATTAAATAAAGTTTGGTTTATTTAATTAAAAGGATGATGTTAGACTTAAATTAAACAAAGTTTATTTATTCAATTTAATTAGATGACCTTAGGAGATTGAATTTAATGAACTTTATTTACCTGATGAATGGATGAATGTGAACGATGCTAATTTCGTATGTCTACAAAAGTATATAGCCAAAGCTATAGAACAACAATTAGCATTGCATTATGGAAAACAACACAAATTATTTTAATATATTGCAACCATTTGCACAGGACATAAGCCATAAATGAGACTATATTAAATTTTCATGTCCATAGATTTGTATGTATATCAAAGAAGATGTGAGGAATGTACATACATACTCTTCCCAATGGTTATTGTTTTCTGAAAATAAGTTCAACTATTTTACTCCATTGCAACCATAATCTAAAAAATAACATTTTTTCCTAAATCCTACATCAGAAAGATAGTGATTTGCACATAAAAAATATAAAATAAAACTCAACACAATAAGGCTTTCTCTCCACCCTACCATAAAATTCTTAAAAATGTATAACGTTGAATTCCACTAAATAGATCTTTTCACCATTGGTCACAGTGGTGGACAATTTTATTTCTTGCTCGAGGGTTTGGTAAGAGTACACGATGCTCAATGAGCCAATATGGTAGGTTCGAAATTGGGCCTTCTTTTGTTTTGTACATACTGCATTCTACCACATGCACCAAGTATGGCTAAATTATAATTACTTCATTCATCCCATTGCAAGTACAGAGCAAATTATACATTACAAAATATAGAACTTTGATATCTCCCAATTTACATATTGTCTATGAATTAGACATGATCACTACACTAAAAATCACACTTTGTATACACAAAAGTTGTATATGGTCTAGCCTTTCCAATAAATTTTTTGCATAGGATAGTAGCTGTGAGTTTTAGCTTTTTGTTGCAATGGTTGTAATGGAATAAAATACTTAATCTTATGCAGTTCATTTTGTTTTTTGCATAATCACCACACTAAACTTCACACTTTTTTGTTATTCTTCTAGACCACAGCCTAACCATAATGCAGTATTTGATGAACTAATGTGTTACAAACAACTTTTCAAAATAATGATAGTGACTACAAAACCAATAACAATGGTCAAATTGAAAATTTGATCCTAATGTACTCTATATTGATCATAATAAGCAATATTAAATTCACCACTATTCAGAGTGGCCGACAATGTATATTCTTTACGTTACATTTTGAACAGGCTATAGAATTTCATTATTGATACCATTTTGTTGTAAACGCCAACATCTATAAATATTTGTTAAGGCTCCATCCACGAAAGGCTACATTTCAAATACACATTTACATATATACGCATGCATATATACATCTAGATATATACACATGTATATATACATATATACATATTATATACATACAAAAATCCACATATGTACACACACACATATATATACATATACATATATATAGATACATATATATATATACACATATATATACATACATATATACACACACACACATATATATACATATATATACACATATATACATATACATACATATATATATACATAGATATATATACACATATGTATACATATATATACATATATATACACATATATATACATATATAGATATATATACATGCACATATATATATACATATACATATATATACACATATATCCATATATATACATATATATATACACATATATACATATATCTATATACATAGACATATATATACATATGTATAGATATATATATACATATATATACATATATATACATATATATACAAATATATATACATTATATATATATGCAAACTATTGGAAAGGCTATATAGTTTCAATTTTCATAGCCATCTGATGGCCATGCAAAAGCTAGCGGAGGTTGTCGTTCACTATTCTGGGAATAGGGTGGTGGCTTTCACGCCGCATGGAAAAGTAAGGCTATGGAAATTAAACACTAGTTCAACCAACATTAATTCACATCAACATTAATTGTTGTATGCTTTGCATGTAGTGGCGATGGTTATAATAACAATTGTTTAACACCTCATGGAACAAAACAAATGTTTGGGAATTTTTTAATAAGGCATTCTTTCAATTTTTGATAAGGTTGTGTTGAGAAATGAGTATAATTTTACTTTTGTTTCCCTCTGTGAATCTTTATGGTTTCCTCTTTATTAATATATCTATATATATGTATATATATATATGTGTGTGTGTGTATATATATATGTATATATATCGAGCATTTCTCCATCTAGGTCATTGTTGAAACCAACGTTGTTTAATTTATAGCTTCCATTTTGCGGTTATGGTTGGAACAAAAGAAAAATAGTTAATGATGTGCCTTAGGCTATAACGTTTCATTTTTGGAATAGAATAAAACAATTAATGTTGTTGATTCAATGTTTGGTTACATTAGGTATTATTGATTATTGTTCTCTACCTTAAGCTATATTGGGTATATTTTAATATTAATATATATGTATATATGTGTATATATGTGTACATATATACATATAATAATATATATTTCAAATTCTCATGGGTCTCTCTTTATGGCTTGCATTTAGTTGATATGGTGGCAACGGGGAAAAAATTGTTGACCTTATACAGGTTTTGTCAATGGTTACTGTCTAGCTCTCCCTACATTATCTCATTTAAAATAAGGTTATGTTGAAAAGGCTATATTCTTTCAATTTTTGATAAGGTGTTGTTCATAGAAGACTATTATTTGTTAAAATAAGTATTGTTTCATTTATGGATGAATTACATGGTTATCATTTTGCATGGGTTCTATGGCAAGAGTTTTGTGAATTTCTCCATCTAGGTCACTGTTGAAACCAATATTGTTTAATTTATGACTTTTATTTTGTGGATATGGTTGGAATAGAATAATAATAGTTAATGTTGAACACTATGTTTTGTTAGATTAGGTATTGTTCATTATAGGTCTTTGTGTCAAGCTATATTGTTTCATTTTTGATAAGGCACTATTGGAAACACTATATAGTTTCAATTTCTATAGCCATCTGATGGGAATTCAAAATATGACATAGGTTGTAGTTTGTTGCCTTGGGAATAGGGTGGCATTTTTCACATTGCGTGGATAGCGAAGGCTACAAAAATTAAACATCAGTTCGCATCAACATTAATTGTTGTATGCTTTGCATGTATTGGTAATTGTTGCAATAACAACAATGGTTTAACACCTCGGGGAACAAAACAAATGTCTAAGAAATTTCCAATAAGGAATTATTTCAATTTTTGATAAGGTTGCATTGAGAAATGAGTATATTTTTACTTTCGTTTCTCACTATGAATCTTTGTGGCTTCCTCTTTATTAATATATATATATATATATATAATAAAGAGGAAGCCACAAAGATTCATAGTGAGAAACGAAAGTAAAAATATACTCATTTCTCAATGCAACCTTATCAAAAATTGAAATAGTCTGCTGCCTTGGGAATAGGGTGGCATTTTTCACATTGCATGGATAGCGAAGGCTACAGAAATTAAACATCGGTTCGCATCAACATTAATTGTTGTATGCTTTACATGTATTGGTAATTTTTGCAATAATAACAATGGTTTAATACCTTGGGGAACAAAACAAATGTCCAAGGAATTTCCAATAAGGAATTATTTCAATTTTTGATAAGGTTGCATTGAGAAATGAGTATATTTTTACTTTCGTTTCTCACTATGAATCTTTGTGGCTTCCTCTTTATTAATATGTGTGTGTGTGTGTGTATGTGTGTGTGTGTGAATCTTTGTGGCTTCCTCTTTATTAATATATATATGTATATATATATGTATGTATATATATATGTATGTATATATATATATATGTATGTATATATATATATATATATATACATATACATAGAATGTTTCTCCATTTGGGTCACTTTTGAAACCAATCATGTTTAATTTATGGCTTCTATTTTGTGGTTATAGTTGGAATAGAATTTAAAAATAGTTAATGTTGTACCTTAGGCCATATTGTTTCCTTTTCAATAAGGTATTATTGGGAAGGCTATATTGTTTCAAGTTTCGATAAGGTTTTGTTCAAAAAGTAGTATATTTCTAGATGGGTTTGTCACTATTAATTTTCAAAAAGGCACTATCCAGAAGGCTATTTTCTTTCAATTTTTTATAAGGTTTCATTGAGAAATGAGTATATTTTTACTTTCCTTTCTTACTATGATTTTTTGTCGATTCCTCTCAATATATATATACTTTTACTTACTTATACTACATGGAAACCAAACAAAATTAATGTTTATGCCATTTTTCTAGCCTTCTCTACTGGTGTACCAAATGCTTTTCATTTAAAAATGGAAAAAAAATCCACCACCTTTTCTTGCACCATGGTAAATGGAAGCCATAAATGAAACAATATAGCCTAAGGAAGACAACAATAGTGAACAATTCCTTATGCAAAACACCATGAACTACATAACATTAACTATTTTATTATATTTGAACCATCAATACAAAACAAAAGACATAAATGAAACAATATTGTTATCAACAGTCACCTAGATGGCCAAACCCACTAAACACTAAAATCATAGTGACAAACCCATACAAAAAGATCACCACAAAAGTAGAACCATAAATCAAACAATATTGTTGTGAACAAACTATATACTCTTTTTTCAATAGAACCCTATAAAAAAGGAAACAATATACCCTAAAACAACACAACCCATATAGCATTAACTATTTAATTGTGTTGCAACCATCACACACAAAAACATGGCTTCCAACAGTGGCTCACATGGAAAACTCGCAAAAAACAAAAAGCTCCTAGTAACAGACTGACTCAAAACCTTCACTAGAAAAACGTGAACCCAAAATGAATCAATATTGGTTTCAACAGCAACCCAGATGGGAAAATTCACCAAAAACATAACATATTAACTATTTTGCAACCATTCACACAAAACGAAAGACAAACGAAAGCCATAAATGAAACAATATTTCCAACAATCACCCACATGCCAAAACCCACAAAACATAAGAAATCTTGATTTCAAGATTCACCAAAAATACACCAGATTAACTATTTTGCAATCATTCAGACAAAACCAAAGCCATAAATGGAACAATATAGCCAACAGTCACCCACATGCCAAAATCCACAAAACTATACAGTGTTTTCAACAACAATCAACACAATGAAACAATATTGGTTTCAAGAGTAACCCAAATGAGAAATCCCACAAAAAACACATGAATTCAACACATGAAACACAAAAAACAAATAGTATTTCCTTCTAGCAATGGCAGCTACATGGAAACCATAAACTGAAAAAATTTAGACTAAGCTACACAACAACAATCAACAATTCCCTTTCAAAAATAACATAAAATATTTTAGAAATACTCGACAAATGGTTTTTCCAATATGCACCTCTTCCCACTTCCTTCAATTACACCTCTTCCTGCTTGCTTTCTCTTCCCTCCATTCTTTCTCCATGGCCTATAAAAAAAGAACACAAATTTATCACAACCTGCAACTTTTGCAACCATTGGCACATGCAAAAAAAACTAGATAACCTCCAACCATCATCAAAGAAATTCCACAACCAATGAACGCACTTGCACCTTCACAAAAGCTTTCCCTCCTCACTCACAGCTACCTTCAACAACATAAACCCAAAGAATGACACCCAATAATATGTTATCGATAACTGCATAGACATTCATTTTATTTTCTGAGGACTTTAAAACAAATGTTACTTGCACCATCACCACTACATGAAAACCATACAACAATTAATGTTTATGCCATTTTGTTGGCCTCCTCTATAGTCATGCCTACTACCATTTTGTCAACCTCCTCTATTATCATCCCAAACACTTTTTTATATAAGAAAAACTCCACCACCTTTAACACAGTGTTGAAGACCTAAAAACCCAGAAGGATGACGAAAATTACAACTAAATTATAACCCATCTGCCACCTTTTCACCATTGCTAGAAAATTTCAAATCTAGGAAGGCTAACAAAAATTTTGAGCAAATTTGACACAAATAGCCTATCAGCTAAATATTTTTAAATTTCTGTTTGAATTATTTTGATTAGAATATTTTTTTAGTTTTATTATGCAATTATTTTGTATTTAATTTTATTTCATTATCAATAAATTAAAATATTTAGTTACTTGGTGGTTCTTATTCTTTGTAATTTGCTTTACACAATATAAAAAAATAAATTAAAAGATCAATGATATCAATTTATTTTCTTTTTTTAAAAAATTCAATATCTTCATGATATTTTAATGTTTATTAAACTTGATAAATAATGATAAGTCTCTTATTCTTTTATTCTTTATAAATATACTCTAGTTAAAATGTTCAATTCATGTTATTAGCTAGAAAATTGATGCAATATAGATCAAATTTCATGATGTTGTATATGAAATGTCATAAGAAAAAAAAATTATTTATATGTATATAACACATCACAATATTGCACCCCTATATTGTGAATAATAAATTTGATAGTAATTAATGGAAAAAAAAATAATACACAAGAACTTATAAATTATTCCTAATGCAAACAATATATGTACATACAATTCAAATATCATGAGGATTGACTTTATATGACATTTTATTGTTCAAACAAAATACAAATATATAAATTCATCCTCATAGTCTTACATGTGTACGAAGCATGAATTCTTAGTTCTTGTTCAATTCATGATTCAAATTTTACTATTTACAAATTAAATCCAAATGGAATTTGAATAGTAAATATCACATAGAAAACTTGACCTCTTATAGTTCAATCTTATCCCTTTATATGCATAGCTTAGAAGCACATATTGAAAAAATTTTGATTAACAATAATCTAATATAAGCCAATGTATTATATTTGCACAAAAAATACACATCCAATTGGATTTATGAAATAAGTTACAACTCTTCTACTACATGACCATTACAATGTGCATGGAATACACATGCATTAAAAAATAAATTCTAATTGTACAATCTTATCAATTTTAAATAACAAACAAAAAAGCTATAATAACAAAAATTTGTATACAACAACTACAAATCATATATATGAACATGTACATCCCACTGATTGTAACAATCAACAACTCAATTGTTACTTTAGATAACACAATATCTAATATAAATTTAGACAATTTGATTATTTTAATAAGATATTTTAGCCTAAATTTAGGATTCAATGGGAATCCAAACATGAGCCTAGATCTAAATGACTATAGAATATTACTTAAACTTAATACAAACAACAGATGATATTAGAATAAAATATAAGCTAGTACCTAATATCAATAAAATAAAAATGATTGATTAATTTCAAAGGATTGCATACAAATATGTAAGCCACTAACATAAATAAATCAGAAAAATTATGTTTATAAGTTATAATTTTAACTCTCAATTAATAAATGAATCAATTTCATCTAGCAATATTCCAACTAAGATAGAGGTGTCTTTACCTAAATAGGGGTGGCATCTTACTACCATGAATTAAGATTTGATGAGGTAATGATTGCACCTGTGTACCCAATTCAAGGTGAACATGTGTTATGATTATTAATAATATTAAAAGTAAACTTATTTAATAGGTGCAATATCACACTTAGGATATATACATATCTAAGGTAAAATAAATATTACACTAACTCAAACCATCCATTCATACAACTTGGGATGGAGTGATAAATTAGAAAAGAAATAAGTTCAAACAAAAAAAATTGTATGAGGTACTAATATGCAATGATAGACCGCCCAAGTATGGATAATGAAGAGAGGGATTGGGTATCCCCCTAAATAAATTACACCTCTTGCATTCAAGGTGGATGCTTGATATTGAAAGTTGAAGATCTAATCCATGTTAAAGTACAAAATAATATTTCTACCCTCGAGAATAAATAAATTCAATGGTGAATACACAAGATCTTCCCATTCTAGAAAGAGCATAGAAGATGATCTCTAAAAAGTATTCAAATATCATTAAGTCAATCTTGAAAAGTTTCAACATTAGATCAAGTATCTCAAAACTAAACTAAAGATTATGAGAACTCAAAGAACTATGTAGATTGTTGAAGAATAAAATTCAAACATGATGGAGATGTCATTAAAGAAGAACTATCATTAAAGAGGAAACTATAAAAAACATGTGTGAAATATCTGGTAGATACATGCAAATGATTTGGACCAAGAAGATTGGTATGAAATTGCTCCCAAGAGGCAATGATAATCTCTATCAAAATAGCATGTAATGAAAAAGGAATAAAAAAAACATGCCTTCAAAACCTAAATTATTGAAAGAACTTGAAGGTTCAAGTGACCATACTACACATCCTAAAAAGTATCAATTTTAGATGGTGGGCATGTGTAGAAAGATGGGGGGCCAAAAAGTGGTCGGACCCTTTAATGTTTTAACTTATTTAAACCAAAAAAAAGTGCATTTCATTCCATTTTATGATGTTTCTAATTTCCTTTGTGGCCTTTAAACCCTCAAAAACATGCTCACATTCCAAGAAGGCTCAAACCACTCTATTTCTTCACCAAATCTTTATCAAAATGTCACCACAATGTTGGGGAGGTCAAAGGAGTAAGTTGGTTTTTGTGTGATAGATTTTTAATATGTTTTTTGATGTAAATTTATTTAATTTTTAGTAAATGATAATGCACCTCCTTCTCCTCCTCAAAATCCTAATTCACCTCATTTTGAAAACCCTCTTGAAGAACAATCCCAACAAACACCTCCAACAATTCCTCAACGTGTTCTAGGAACTCAAGAAAAATTAATGGGGCAAATTGAAAATAACAAAAAACAAATTAAGGAGTTAATTGCAAGGTTGAGAGATTCTACCAGAAAAACCTTGCATAGAACTATGCTTTCTCAATAACTTGAATTGATAATATCACATGTAGATTCAATTAGCAAGCAAATATGTAGTTAGAAGAGATGAGAGTTTGGAGAATTTTATACAAATAAATTATCCTATAAACAAGTTAAAGATGAAAAAAATACAAAAATTGACTTGTGTGCACTATTTACAAACCCTAAAATGAATTAACCTTTACATCCTTCAAGCAAGAGGTTCCCTATCCATTTGTGCAACCACCAAGGGATAAAGAATAATTTTTGGAGAAGGTGGTGGATGGTTTTTCACCATCCTTCATGCAACAACAAAGATGTGCCACAATATTTTTTGAGGAAACTCTACTGTGAGTTTGTCCTCAATAAAATCCCATTTAACTATTTTGACATGCGAGACTTCCAAGTTAGAGGTGGGCACTCTGTATAGGATAGAGTGGGGCACATATCGATGCATAGTGGCTAGCAAGACGAGCACTCACTAGACCAAGGTATGAGCATGTAACTATCCTTTATTTTGTGAAGGAGAGTGTTGAGGTTGATACATTGTAGTCAATTATTTCCCTTACCTAAAGCCTCATATAGCATACCAGTTCTCTAGCAGAGGGTGATTCGGGCAAGTCTTCGACGAGTAGAGTTCCACCTCATTATTGTCAGGTTTATGGGTCACTCTATGTTTATGATCCCATGAATAGTCAAGATGTAGGTTTCCAAGGTACATTTGTAGCTACTCATATGGTGATGATAGATGCCCTCCTTAATGAGGTATTCAACCTTGATAGTCATGTAAATGTTAGCAAGTTCATTGAATTTAATTTATTAAATTTCCATTTTGAAACACAAGATTAACTAAATTAGTTGAATGATTATAATGAAATTTTAGGGTCATAGTGTTCACTGATTTTTAGTAGTCCTTCACCTCCCTATTACACGACCACATGTATTGTGAAAGTATGTAACTAGTAAAGAATTATAACTATTACATGTGAATAGCTAAACATGATATGAATGGTATTCTTATATCTAATTTTGGATGTTGAATAGGTTAATCTTGGAGTTTCAATGACAACACTTGCCAGGGGAGGTGGTCATCAAAGTTTCACAAGTAATACAAATTATTTATAATTTTAAAATAAAAATTATATTTCACAATTGAAAAATGTTTAATGACTTGAAGGTTCTAGATAGTTTGTAAGTATTCTTTGTAAATTTTAATTAATTTGATTTCAAGTTGTTATGCACTTCGTAATCTATGAATTTTATTTTTTCATGTTGTTGAACTCCAAAAATATAGGCTAGGGGCATCACTAGCATGTAACATACCATTTCACTCTTATCCTCTTAACTATCATCACTAGCTTGTAGCATACCATCTCTCTTCTCACTGCCAGGCTCATGAATGTTGATCGAGATATTTATCTTATTACTAATCTTTTCCTATGATGATTATACTTATCATGATGACTATGTTATTGAATTCATGTTATGGTTGTAGACTTTCATTTATACCTTTGAAGTGCTTGACATCATAGAGGATTGCTCTCTTGTTTTCTTGACTATATATTGTCATCTTCTATCAATTATCTTCAATGGTATCTAATCCATAGACAAGGTGTTGTCCAATTATCATTAATAAGTATATATTCCTTCATTCTATCCCTTCACGAGGATAGTATCCTCTATGAATATGATCAATAAAAGGGCACTATAACTCTAAACTAGATCCTTTAATAATAAACTATGCATGCTCCTCTTATACCATCATATTGAATTTGTTGCTTCTCCTATGAGACTATCTTGTAGCATTAGATTCCATGTGATTACCACCACATTCAAGACTATTATGCACTCTTTACCTTGAGGAATCTTGGTTGAAAACATATAAAGTATCTCCTCATTAAAAATCATCTTCCATAATTATCCCTTGAAGCATTCTTTGGTATTGAAATACATGTGATTGTCCTATTACATCTTGTGACTTTAAACTATCATGTTCAGTCTTATGTAATTGTCCAATTATAGTTCTCTATTTATGTTATATCCTTTATTCATCATTTCTCCTTGTGATCATTACTCTACCTAGATGTGAATATGAATAGAATGTTGAGGTTATATGAAAATCATGGAGTGCATTTATAGGTGTGAATTGTTATCAAAATCTTAGTACCATAGTCCCCTCATTGCTCACTATCACTATATTTTTTTCTTAGTTGATAGTGCTCATTATTTCTTTTTTACATGCATCTCACTATCATACTTTACATTATTTCCATAAATCTTATCCCCACTTCAAAAAATCTTCATACTTCGCATCAACAAAGGTTCGCCATGTGACTTCATTATGCAATCATGATATTATCCCTTGCTTGCATGATATGATTGCCCTTAGGACTATCATCTTCTGACTATCCTTTACATTGAAATTATCCTCATGAAGCATGAAAACCCTTGACATTCAATTGATACTCATGAAGACTCTTACTAATATGAGTATACTATGTCTAGTCAAGAGGAGAGGATACTCTATCATTTCTCCTCATTTCTCTTATCACATTGCTCTATCATTTGTCCTATTATTACAATGGTCTACCTTGCCCTTCATGTGACCTATCATGTGCAATATTCCCTTATAAAATCGTCTTCCTCTATCAACTTCTTCCTACCAACTTAGAAACTACCCAATATGGCTCTTGTGCATTTTGTTTTGGCTTGTTGGTTCTCTAGGCAATATTGCTCTCTTCTATCAACCTTTTGTTCACTATGTTGTTCATAAAGCGTTTTGATCATAAAATAAGATTTGAAATAGATTTGGATGCATTAACATATCCCAAGGAACACAATGTTGCAGTAACCACATATTAAGCTATGAAGTAATATATAGTTCAATAAGTACTCAAAATTTTGTTGACTATGTCATACATTATAAGTCATGGCATGTACATCACTCTTCTAGTTTTTGTAATTGAATAATGTTGTTTTATTTTTAGATAATGCAAGAAAATACTCCTCTCGATATTCATAATACAATGCAACATGATGTCTCTACTACAATAGAGAGTTTGATGCCTTTGATGAGGGTATGAACTAGATTAGTAAATTTTAATTACATTCATTGTTTTAGCTATTTATTATTGAAAAATAAAATGATTATTGGTTTGTAATTTAATTTCTACCTATACGGTTGCTATAAGGCTTTGCAATGCCACAACGTGAGCATGTCATCGTTGTGGACGAGAAGAGAGATCATTTAGAGGTGGTAAGTGATTATTTTGTTAAATATTTCATTTTTTATAATGTAATATCTATATATTAATGTCTATATTTTTTATTGTAATAACACATCATAGTCCCCCCTTAATGCTAAGAGAATAAGTAGACCAACTGAAATCAAGAGTGTGCAAGGAATGTAGACCAAGATGTATGTCCAAAAGATGTACAAAAAAATGAGAAAGGGTATGCTCTAAGGTACACTTGCATGAGGTGAGAATCATGAGGAGACATTGTTGTGATGTTAAATCACAAAGATCCACAAGTGTGATGTCAAATGAAGGCTCTACACAACACCCCATCACACTTTATAATTTAGTGTAATTACACATTTCTCAAATTCCCTCCATATGAAACACACATTCAATTTTTTGGCACTTTATCTAAGTGCAATTACAGACTTATTTGTGAGTATGATTTCTTACAAGTTTTTTTCATGAGGTGGATTATAAAGACATATGCCTTTCAAACCTCAAAAAGATAAAAACATAAAATGAAACCCCCTTATTCAAAGAATGACCCTCTTTGCAAAATTTAGTACAAAAGAAAAAATTGACTCTTCTTTTACAAATTTATAACTAAGGGAAAAAAATGTACCTCCACATATAAACGTTTTCCCTTTGCCAAATTCATTGCAAAATTAAAAAAATGACTTCTCTTATACAAATTTTTAACTATGAAAAAAGTGAAAATAACTCCCCTTTTAACAAAATTTTGAAGTAAATTTATGGTTATTTAGCAATTTACTATTTAGTCTTTAACTAAGCACAAGATTTGAAAAAACAAATGCAATTAATAAACAATCAAAGGCAAAAGTTAGAGTGAGAGGGGGGGAAGGTTTGACCAAGTCAATGGGCATGCATGTAAGAGTCATATAGATCTTCACACCTGCCTCTGCAAAACTTCATGCCTGGTTGGGAAAAACCTTCACGCCTAATCATTGGTCTCCATTGCCAAATTTTGACACAGCCAACATCTACCTAATCGTTAGGGTTCACATTTGACTGTATTTATTAATTAATTTAAAATAAAAAACAATTTGTATTCTGATTTTTAATAAATTAATAAATACGATCAAATATGCAATCTAATGACTGCATAAACAATTCATCAATTTTCCCAAATATGGGGTGGGTCAATGAGGGCCCGAGCAATTGAAGCACCTTTAATGGCACAACAGCAAATTATGTGGCAGTTGAATCTACACACTAATGAACCCGTATGCAAATAGATGACATGGCCTCTTAGAAAATCTACGACCTGCTATTGGAAAAATTGTCAAACTTGTCATGGAATTCCCCACCGACTCAGATGTCACAGCCTGAGAAATAACATGACAGAACGGCCTCAGCAGATTCGAGTGCCTAATAAGGTGTGAGCAGATTTGAAATGTAGATATTATGGCGCCTATAGGTTGTTGGCAGAGGATTGAACACCAAAGTAGAGGATTAAGCTCTTCTACCCACGTCCAACTCCCACATGGAATGATGAATCACCTACGGTTTAGCGCTGCCTATGAGCAGCGTTTGGGGTAGGGTTTTTGATACCCTCCTCAAGTGAACATGGCGATGTAGAAGACCTCATGCCAATGCCTCCAAATCCTTCAATCGCGATTCCAAGTGCTCCCAAATCCTTCAGATCGCATGAGGCGTGAGGAGAACGCAGGCCAATAATCTATTGATCAAGTCATCAACCTTGATGTCGAGTCTCCTAGGTCAAACTTAAGAATGTGAGATAATTTTGGTGCGAACATTGAATCTGCATATCATAGAACTCAAAGTAAATGCAAATACTAATAATACCTCTTAGCTCTAGTTTTAATGGTAGATAATTTTGGTGCCAACATTGAATCTGCATATCATAGAACTCAAAGTAAATGCAAATACTAATAATACCTCTTAGCTCTAGTTTTAATGGTAGATAATTTTGGTGCAAACATTGAATCTGCATATCATAGAACTCAAAGTATTTATCCTCTTTGTTAGTTAATTGGTTGGAATTTTGTGCTTAGAAACATCTACTCTATTAGGGGTTGAGTTTGGAGATCTGGGTCAAGCTTATGATCATGGTTTTTTCCACCATATTCATACTTAACTTTGCACAATGTAAAGTTCTTTTGTGTTGCTCACCTAATTTGTCTACCTACTTTGTGGTTTATTTTTTACCTAAATATTGACAATATTTATATCTTGGAAGGGATGTTTTTTTAACATTAAGAGAAATTCTCCTAAGTTGACCCCTAGAAACTTATGTATAAAGTTGGAAAACAAGCTTCAAGATTCCTAAGATGATTTATGTAGATTATTTACCCCTTTTAGTGTAGCAAATCTAATTTCTCTTTTAATTCTCTAGAGTGAGAGAAGAAGCTTAAATGTTTGATGATGCAAAATATTCATGCAATTCAATATCTTTAAATACTAGCACATACCATTAAATTTTGCAACATGTGTTTAAGTTACCTCATGATGGAAAAATAAAGAAGGCTAGTGAACCAAAATTTGAATTTGAATTTTAAAAGGGAAATGGTGAACTTTGCAACCACAAAAAATGACATTGGTTGGATAAACAATAAAATCCATGTAGTTAAAAGATATATGGAGGTAAGCATAAGTGAATGCAAAAATCTGAAAATAACGTGAATGCAAGGAAGTATGTGCATATAAAAATAAAGTAAGATTTGGATATGTCTATATATGAATGAATAAGAGTATGACAATAAATCCTACTTTACATAAGATTATGACATTAATCAATATATACATCTATTGAAACATTGTCTCCAAATATATATATACACACAAATTTCACCATTACAACTTTAAATTTCTATATTTTATAAACACCTTTAAAAAAAATATTATTATTTAAAATGTAGATAATTTTCAACAGGGCAATTTTTTTAGTCCCAATCCCTCTATCTCTTCACAAATCGCGTGTTTGTAATAAAGTTTGCAAGTAAAGGAAGAATGGATCGGCGGAAAGTACGCCACTTAGCCCAAACTCCAATAAAAAACATGAACAGTTACACTCCACTTGAAAAAATAAACCAATGATCGCTCAGCCAGACAACCCCAAAATATCGAATGACGACGCACGAAATAAACTGCTACTGTGGGCATATAATTTCGTAATCTTGATGATTGCCGCTGGAGTTTCTGTACAAACAGTAGAGTATAATTTGTGCTACACCAAGCAATGCCCCCGATCCGTTTGGAAGCTGCATAATAACAAATATTCGTCAACTTTATTGAATTGTTAAAACTAATTTGGCTATCTTGGGATTTCAGATTATTGTTCTTTCGAGAAAGTTTCAGATCATAATTTTTTATTCATTTTCTTTTTTAATTCAGTATATTCTGATGATAGATCATAAATTATGATCCGAAAAATTGATTGAAACATTTTACAAAATCAATTTAATTTTTTTCTTTTTAATTCAATATTATGAACTGAAAAATTCAATATGAAAAAGTTTACCGCCACATATATGTCTCTGCACAAAATGCCATAGAGAAACCAGGTGAAACCGCTTAGAAATCCACAGAGTGAAAGGGAGAAGGGCATATTCTCCACGCTTCCTGTCTGTACTACGGATTTCTGTGATATAAAAAAGAGCACATAGACGATCCAAATGTTAGGGAAGATTTTTTGGACATCGTTATGATCTGAAAATAAAACCATAAACAGTTAAAACCGTAGGAAGATTTTTTAGAATATATATATTAAGAGGATTTTGTTGCAAATCATAACTAGTTACTGCTCATTAATAAATTTCAGGAGATTCTTGCAAGATTTATTGCAGAGTCTTTTGGATATGTTTTTGTGAGGTTTAAGGAATAAGTTTGCAGGTATGATCATAACTTTGAGCGCCAGGCCAGTAGGGTTGAGCCAAACGACATTGTCCAGGTTCGATCCGTGGACCGCCTTTTGCAAGCCAAGGAGGTCACCGACTGATTGGCTTTCATGTCACCACATCAAGAAGACATGAAATCTCTACTTTATTCCATGTTAATAGTGCTTATATATTAAATTTCAGTCCAAGAATAAGTTCTTCTCTTACTTTCTGTTCAGCTAATGGTCTGGATTACAATTTAAAAAATACTCTCAAATTAGTTTTATAAATTGTAAAAATATCATCTCTATTACTCACCATTACAGACAAGCGAGCAGCGCATGTGAAGACCGCGACAGCCACTCCCATGGTCCCAACAAACCATCTCCGTTGTGTACCATGAAAACCCAAAACAGACACTGTAGCAATTACGGCAAATGAAGCAAGAACACTAATGAAGCGTATCAAAATTTCCATCTGTCATAACAAAACGCAAACAAGTTCTATCATTCTGGATATATTTTTTTCTCGTTCAAAAATATTTTCAATTAAACAATACTCTTTGACTTGTTTAAATGATTCATCTTACCCGATATTCTGATGGAGCATGGGCCAAATACAGGCAGACATAAAGAGTCTCAAGAATGACGCCGCATCCATTAACAGACGAGATGAAGAGGTTACCAGAGGTGACTAATGGAAGGCCATACCATGTGTAAACAAGAGAGCTGTACAGCGTAGTCACATATGGAATACAAGAGTATCCCTCCGTCGATCCTGTCCTCACCATAGAGATTAATGAAATCCTGCACAGACCACCTCTTCCAGCTAAAGAACCAGCTAACCATTGCCAAGAAATGATCCAGGAAAAAACCCACTAAAGAAAACATCTCCAAACAAAGATCCAGCTAACCATTGCCAAGAAATCAAATAAGAACTAGGCTTACAAAGGGGCTACAAATAGCGCGATTCCAAAAACATTTCCTGCAATAACGAAACAGAGAAAATGTGCTTGATTAGAGGAAACTTCATTAAATTGTTATTTCATCTGAATGAAAAAAAGAGGGCAGTTCACAACCGAGAATGCCAAGTACAAAACGTAGATCGATTGCCATTGTCGTCCTTGCTAACGTCGCCATTGTCAAGAATATAAACCAGAGAGAACAAGTTATTGAACCACAGAACAAATTATTGAATGCTAAATCACTTGTTAAAATATTTTTCTTGGCCGCACATAAAATCGTGGCGCCATTGTGAAGATGCATAGGCTATTTTTCTGTTACTAACAATCATCTGTCACATCACTTTACCCGCTTTTAGTTGGCAGTGAATAAATCCTAATAAAACTACCCGTTTTTAGTTGGCAGTCACTAAATCCAAATAAAATTTCCGTAACAGACTTATGATTTTCGAATAGCTACACTTGAACATATTATATATCACATAATTTTGACACAGATTATTTTGTATATATTTTCATTTAATATGAGCATTATAAAGCATTATAAACCTAATGTTATAGTCTTTGTGTTTCGGAATGAAAATTTATCAGTTGAAAATTGGTTATGAAATTGTAGAATAAAACTATACGTCATGTTGAACAAATGTTATTATTTGCAATGTATCCATTAATTTTAATTTGAAGTATTTAATCATCAATAACTTTATTTTTATTAATATGTAATATTTAATAATTGTAGGTACAATAGTTGTTTAAAATTCACTTCAATAAATAATTTTAAGTACGAAAATAATTTTTTTCTTATAAAATGAGAATTGAAAAATTAAATAAAATTAAAATTTTTAATAATTAATTTTTTTAATAATAATAATCTATTACTTTGATGTTATTTATTTTCATCATTTTTTATTTGAATATTAGTTATAATGGTCATCACAAATGACTTTTTCAAAAAAGAAAGATGTTATAAGTAGTATCTACTCCATAATTTTGGGAATACAACAATTTGTGTGCTTGTGATTTATGGGTTAGAAGATGATTGCGATGAGATGATACACATACTTTGCATTGTTAGAATAATTGAGTTAGAAGGTAGGCCTTGCTTTGAGGCAACATGAGAAACATGTTATTATAGAGCATGACATGAGAAACATATTTTTGCTTCCCTACCACTTGCTATGACATGAAAAACATGTTATTATAGAGTATGTCTGTTGAAGCTAAGTTTATACAAGGATTTGTGTACACGTGTATCTATGTAACAACAAATAGATGGCGTTAAAAGTAAAACCATAAAACCCACGCTCATTTTCCTCCCTACCACATTGGCATCATGAAGACTCATGGACTCTAGCCAAACCCCCGAGCAAGAAAAGGATAAAATGCCCATCGAAAATTTCATGGAGTTTCATCATAGATTACACAATAAAAAGGTTGGGGAAACTCTGGTGTTTTCATATATAATATTTGATATTGTTGTGTTTTATTTGTTGTGACAACTTTAAGGAAAAAAGGTATTCTGGTTTTTGAATGCTTTTGCATGCTCTAGCCTAGTTCCTGCAAATGAAATACAAGGGTATGTTAGTGCACAAGTAGCCAAAATCATAAAGGAATGATAAAAGATGAGTAAGTATATGGGTAAAATTAATATATACAATGTGAAGCTAAAAATAATCAATAATTTTTACAATTAGTTAACCAAATCTATCTATTGACAATGGGAAAGTTTTGTACTTACATTGTTGATGGTGTTTAACAAGGGCGAGTTGCATTGGATCAAGTTGTCAGAGCATGAAAGCATTTGAAATACATAGTTTACAATACACTAATTTTGTTGAATGCCTATTATATCTGTGCAACAATATAAATGAAATAATATACATATACAATAAAAGAGGTTAGCACTATCTGTTGTAAATAGAAAGAGATAAAATGGAAAATTTTGAATACAAGGTATCTTGGTAAAGAATTATCAATTTAAGTAATCTATTGGGGAAGTTGAAAAAAGAGTTGTGCAAAGAATAACAAATGCAATCGATAGAATAGAGTATGGATTTGGTAGACAAGTACATGGGAGAATTTGTGTGTCCATGTATATAACCAGCAAGAAATTTATGACGGTGGAAGGAAAAATCACTAAACCTAGGCTCGTTCTCCTCCCTACCATATTGGCATCATGAAGCCTCATGAGCTCTAACCAAACTCCTGAGCAAAAAAAGTAGGTAAGGTCCATGGAAAATCTCATAGAATCTTATCATATACCACACAATAAAAAAATTGGGGAAGGACAGGTTTTTTGAAACAAGTTTTGTAATATTGTAGTGTTTTTTTTTGTCTAACAAGTTGACGAAAAATAGATATCCTAGTAAAGAATCAACATAATAGGGTTTGAAGATGACTAGAAGAAGATGGATAGATGGAATATACAGAACAATGTAAAATAATTAGAAAGGTCCATCTAACCTCACAATGTGAGTTTAAACGTACCTATATTAAAAATATAACTATAATCTAAGGAAGAATATAGTAAAAATGGTCATCGAATTGACAAGCCAATTGTTACATAGACTGCCTACTAATACATAATGCACAATTCACTTTGGGGGACTGGAAAAAAAGAATATCATAAAATATATTGATACAAGACAAGCAATCTATGTAACAGTTGGCTTCTCAATTAAAAATTCAAGCTACTAGACAAAATAGAGAAATTATAAAAGAACTATTAAGAAAACACTTTAAGAACTAGAGGTAAATGATAGATGATCAAAAACCCACATGAAACATATTGATACAAGACAAGTAGTCTATGTAAGAGTTGTCTTGTCTAATCAAAATTGCTTACACGGGAAAACACTTACCTTTTTCTTCCACATATTGAGGCAACCAACTGAACCACCGACATCGCATGTAGGTAGGAAGCTCTACCGCTATTGTAAGTAGCCCTAGGTAGTTTGTTCCAAGGAGCTTCAAATAAATAAGGGAAAAATAATATCATAAAAAATATTGATATAATATTCAAGCTACATTGTTTGGTAGTAGATATTGAAGACAAATAGAGGAATTGTATAAGAGGTGTTAGAATCACACTTATTTGGTACTAAATATTATAAACAAAAACCAAAATTGTATTGAGTTCCCTAAAACATAGACAAATACATATGCACATATATATATTGAATTCCCTGATTGATATATAAAAATATACATATAGGCAGATATACATATCCATATATGGAAAAGAAGAGCATTGTGGTTCATTTGAGAATGCAACAACAATTTATATATACATATGTATATCTAAACAAATATGTATACTCTGTTTATTCGTATTTATGTAGAGTGTGATTTTAAATAGAGTTTAAAATAGCATGTACAAGTATTATCTACGTTGTGCGAAAACCGCTAGAATACAACCATAGCATTCAACGATATAGCATTGAGATGTTGTTAATAACAAAGTATTTAATCATGCAGTATGTGTAGCATATTCATAATGCCACAATGGCTCTTCTAACAATGCAACTAAATCAATATACTTTCTCACATATTTTGGAGTATACTTTCTCACACTGTAACATTGAATATTGCATTTGCTTCCTGCTACGACATCGCACCACAATGCTAGGATGCATTAACTGTGACATCAAAAAATGTTTTCCATTCTGCCTCCATGGTTCGAGGCAATCCAACCCACCTCCTCCATCCCATGTAATTAGAAAACTCCATGTCACGATAAAGAACCCTGGGGAAATCGGTGGTTGCCCATGCCGATTTCAAATAACCACAGCCAAGGAATTGTATTCATAGCTTGGATAACAAAAAAACCAAGAGGTAAATTCCAACTGTTACATAGATTCGTTGTGTTGTATCAATATGTTTCATGATATTCTCTTGTTCTCATTTGTTTGAAGCTTCCTATAAAAAGTTGTTGATTGTTGTAGTCTAGCTCTTGTATTTTTTTATTAATAACCTAGGTAAATATTTCTATGCATTTGATTAGGGATTGTTCCCTCATGTATTTTTTTGGTTGGCATGAGACTGTAGGAGTATCTTATTCTATTGTCCTTGTGACAAGAATTGTTTTTAACTTTCAAACATGTAAAATTTTCTAGATTCATGTAAACTACAAACATAACACTGACCTGTACATTTGGACTACTTTCAATTTCTTTTGGTCTGTGTATGTTTTTTGGCCTCTAGTTATTGTTCCTTGCTATCTCTATGGATGTTTTTGCTATACGTATTATGTACAACACTGTAAGCTTTGTATAACAAATTGTTCATGTTCGTAGTTTTCACCTTCAATTCTCCATGTGTTATTTTCTCTCTATTTAAAATGGGTGTTTGATCACCTATCATTTAAGGAATTATAGAAAAGTTGTTAGGAAAAGATTTAAAGAATCACAGCTAAATGACAGACGATAAAAAACCCACATTAAATAGAACTTTAAGAGAGGTAGGAAAACATACATAGATGGGGGAAAAAGAAAGGCATGCCAAAGGTTTCTATTGATCTGTCATATACATTTGATTCTTAAGTATTATCCTAATACCTCTTACAATTGTAACATCTATAGACTACATGTCATGTACCAATATGTTGCATGATATTCTTTCTCCCTCATCTCTTTGAAGCTCCTCATAACAAACTGTTAATTGTCATTGTTTATTTGTTTGTATGGCGAGAAAATATATTGATTAAGTTGCATTTTTTAAAGAGCCATTGCGGTGTTGGTTTGGTATGAGGCTATTATAAGAATCGTCGCCCTCGAGTCCATTCTCCAAAATTTGTAAGTCATTTTTTATGGGTATTTTGCATAAATGATTTGTCCATAATATTTAATACCAAGAAATGTAGCTCAAATTTCCAATTAGGTTTGTGGTGTTATACGCATTTTGGATAGATTATTGCATCATATAATTGTTTCCATAACTTAGATAAAATAGGTATCATCATAAATATTGGATTTAAATAATTGATTTGGCAAGTTGAAAGGATAGTTGTATAAACATGGAGAAATATAGTCGGTAGAATAGAGTATGCTATGTATTTTTAGTAGTCAATATATGATGCAAGGAAAAAGTAGAAAACCCATGCTCATTCTCCTCCCTGCTACATTGGCATCATGAAGCCACATAGGCTCTAGTAAAACCCTCGAGCAAGGAAAAGTATGAAAGACCCATCAGAAATTTAATGGATTCATATCATATATCAGACAACGGTGAATTAGGGAAATTTGGGTGTTTTCAAAGATGATTTCTTATATTGTGGCATTTTTTTGGTGTAATAACTTTAAAAATATAGGATGGTGATAACGAGTTGCTTAGAGATAATTTTTCCCATAAGCTAAAAAGATAATTTTAGAAACATGGAAAAATGTAATGTGTAGAATAGACTATGGTTATTGTAGTCAAGTGTATGTAATAATTTTTTCATGCATGTATATATGTAGCAACAAATATATGACAGTGAAAGGAAAAACAAAACTCGTGATTGTTCTCCTCCCCACCACATCGGCATCATGAAGCCTCATGGGCTCTTGGAAAATTGTCAAGCAAGTAAAGCATGAAATACCAATGACAAATTTCATGTAGTTTCATCACATATCACATAATGACGAAGTTGCAAAAAAAATTGCATGTTCCAATATATGGATTCCTTTTCCTAGTGGTTTTCTTGCTCCAAATTTTTTTTAAAAAGATAATGTTGATAAAGAATTGTGGAAGATGCAATTTGTCTATAATGTCGATAAATATAGGAAAAGGAGAATATACAAGAGGTCTTGTTTCAAAGAAAAACCAATTTTGTAGATGAAATACATAGATATCATTAAAAGGAATACATCAAATAAATAGAAAAGGTTTTTCTTCAAAGCATACAATGTATACAAATAAATTTATAAACATACCTGATTTTGGTATGTACTAGAGTGTATCTAGCCATGCAGAAAGAAAAGGGGTGAATGTATAACTTTGGTATGTACTGGAGGATATCTAGCCATGCAGAAAGAAAAGGGGTGAATGTATAAGTTATTAAAATATAAATTTATTAAACAAACCTTGATTATGGTTACAGCTATGGGCATCTTTTAGACACCAATTGTTCCACAGATGGGCTTCATATCTCCTTGTCCATCTATGCTTGCATCGAGACAAACATCATATTACTACAAAGAAAATTTTTATTTCAATCTATCAAAATATATATATGTGGTTAGATGTGTATGGAACGACAAAAAAGACAGTGGAAAAACAAGTTACAACAACAATAGGGAGATGAGATAATGTAGATTGCAGAACACAACACTTGTTAAACCATCCAATTTCCCAGTCAGTGGAGGTGCATGGCAGGTTTTTACCATTCTCTACCCATTGAGCCTGGGAACCAACTCCACCACCACCAACCCATGTGGTTAACAAACTCCACCATTGTTGTAAATAGGCTCAGGCAAGGTCTCGCAAATTGCATGGAGTGTTATCATATATTAAACAAAAAATGCAATGCACAAAAGACTATATATTTCTAAAAGAAATATAGAGGAGGAGAGAAATAGTAAAATGTTCAAAAGAGATTTTTGTAGATCAACATTATACATATACATATACATATACATATACATACACATACATATACATATACATATATATATACACATACACATACACATACACATACACATACATATACAAACATATACATACACATATACATATACACATACATATACATACATATATGTATACATACATGTACACATATGTATATATACATATACATAACATACACATACACTTTTTTCCCTTCATTTATTGTTTTTAGTTATCTTTGTACATCGTTGGAATTATACTCATTACCATATGAGCAATTCCAATTAAATCTTCTTTCTTTCGTCAAAAAAATATGGTTAGCGTTAGTAATTTTTTCACCTCTTCTATTCTCCATGTACTTGGCACTAAATATTACAGAGAAATAGAGAAGAACTACCCAAGGTTTTTAATGACGACGTGGAGCTTACCTCTTCAACAAAGGATGTTCCTAAATGTTGCTCATTGGTCAATAAGGATTACAAAAAAATTATGAATTTAGAATTGACAAGGCAATTGTTACATAGTAAATGTCTTTTTAATAGCTCTTTTACAGTTTCCCTATTTGCCTATAATATTTAGTACCAAATAATGTATCTTGAATTTTGAATTGACAAGCCAACTACTATATGGATTGCTTCAGGTATGATATAATTTTACCTATGTCTTAGTTTTATATTTATTAGACCTAGATCCACATCTATATTTGACCTTTTTGTCTAGGTTAATCAATCAATTGGTAGATTATTATTTAATTATTTTAAGATACATATGCATAGAAATACATGGTAGACTTGAAGTTATGGATTAAATAATATTTATGAAAAATATGAAACATTAAAGGATTGTCCTCTTTTAAAGATTTATTAGTCATGTCTTTAATTACTAATATTCAATAAAAAAGTATTCTTTAAAAAAACGTCAATCAATAACTTTAGGTATGGCATATTTTTCCTAATGCTTATGTGGCAATAGATAATTTATTACTTTGATGTTATTTATTTTCATTTTTTTTATTTGAATATTAGTTATGATGGTCAAAGTAATTACACGCAAACATATAACAAAATATATATGTATCCATGTGGATATAAATGTATATCTATGGATTATCACAAGAGGAATAACATGGTTTGAACATTGTAATATATAAAAATATATATATACAATTATTTTACAAATTTTTCCGTTAACCATTTTTCAGTATTTGACTACTGTTATATGTTTTCCATTCAAGATAATATTTCTATTCAATGATTATAAAGGGAAGAAGTGAATTTAGAATACGCATAGAAGAACTAAAAATTCCAACATATAATAGGAATCAAGAATCATAGTGACAATGTAGACCTAAAACAATCTTGGCACCATGTTAGAATCAAAAGGATGAGAGGTAGATGAATGTGAAAATATATATATGCAAACATAGGAATAAATTATGTTCATATTTGTAAAATAGAAGTCTTAGCAACCCATAGTGAGCATTAAAAAGGAAAGACTAGGAGAAATGTTGAAAAGTACAAAAGAGCAGTCAAAGCGTAGGCTTGCTAGTGGAGCCTTTTTCTGAGTAGGCACAGATATCATTACTATGTAAAAAAGCAAAAGTTTACACTCTGCTTCAAAATCAACTTTTGTTTCTTTCACAATCATTGTTTTAATCTAGTCCTTGTTGATGATGTTTTTTGCATAGCAACAACTCAAAAAAAATATGAAATCCTATCTCTCTTGAAAGGTAAATCTCTATCAACAAGCCTCAAGAGATAACCCCAAGGTCTCTAATGTCAGGTCTTCACAATGCATAAACAACTCAGTGATAAATGTGAAAATGTTGGTAATCACAATGGGACCTTACTACAAGCAAAATATTGAATCTCAATTTATCAGATCTAACAATATGATGATACTTCAATCCTAAATTTAATCCAATAATCAAAGAAATAACAAAAGATAAGGGTTTCAAAGAGATTTCTAAAATTAATATTAAACCTAAGATTAACAATGCAAATGACAAATACTTGAAATAGACCAATCCCTCAAAACTGATTCCTATTTGACCCAGATAAATCTGCAATCTTATAGAAACAGTGCAATCTTCTAAGGTGTTAAGATTTTTAGATCATGAACATTCATTCAAACAACCCTATTGGAATTGAAATGAATAAACCCTCATAATTGAACTAAGCACAATGAATATAAAGGTCCAGGCTAACTTTGTAGAGCAACTAACAATCAGTTGGTTGCGAAAAGTATGGACCAGGGATTGCTACAACACTTCAAATATCAAACCATAAACATCATTAAATCAAATCTAATCTAAATATCGATTTCCCTCTTGAAGAAATTCTAAAGATTGAATAACAAGAACCATGCAAGATAAGGAGAACACAAGTATGGCACCAAATCACAATGTCATTACTTGCATCAAATTATCCACTATAGCAATAATTCTAGCTTTTTGTTACAATATTATCTTGAGAAAAACTACTTGCTAGTTAACTCTTGCTCTACTTAATTTGCTCTATTTGTCTATATCTATACTTATGTCTAACACCTACAAATGAGGCAAAATGCCATATTTATAGAACCCCCAAAACATCTCGGCCTAGATAGGGTTTTACAATAATAATTAGGCACAACAAGTCAGCCAAGAGAAATTCAAAATGAGATAAAAATATGCATTAAATGCATGAACTTCATCTAGGTCGACCTGGGATCTCCAATGCAACTCAGACCAATGCATGTCAAAATAATAGTGAAGCACAAATCTCGATGTAGCCCATCATTAACTACCTTCCCCTTTGTCTTTATTCTGATCTAGCATTTCATGCACCTTCAAAAGCACCCTATCCAAGTCGGCCACAGGTGGTAAAGGAAAAACCCTAAGTTGCCTCTCAATTGATGCAATTTCTTCCCTGGACTGTTTCACCGATTTATCCCACTCAACCTTATAAGTTAGGTATTTTTCAATGACAGCAATGTAGGTGGCTACATCATCTAACTGGTTTTCAGTAACAAAATCATCACTAACCAGAGCATAAACATCATGCCACAACCTTCTCAATTGCTCAAAACTCAGATACTTAGGGGCAATCTTCCTTCTCCCTATCATAATCTCAAAGAAAGCAATGTAGCCATTATAGACACCAGCTAGGGTATCATCAATTTGTCTCCTTTGTTTGTATATCTTCTTTAGAACCTTTTTCCTAATCTGCAATTCTTCAAACCACTCCCAAGGTTTAGCAACTCTGGAGGAAGGAAGAATTTTATCATTTATAAGCTTATCTCTGGTATACTCCATGATGGTTTTCATTTTCTATAGCAAGAAATCTGTATCTTCCTTATCCTGAGCCAATACTTCTTTCAACCAATCAATGGCTCTCATACAATCCTTTCCAAATGACAAAATGTCCCTAATAGCATCATTTCCTTTAGTCTGCACCCCTTGTAGCCAATTTGCAATAGCAAGAGTGGAGGCCTTCATTCTCTAAAGCTCGGTGATAGTTTCCTGGGGCAAGGGATTTGCAGCAGAAGCCAAAGGGTTAATAGATTGCAAGGGTTTCATTAGATCCTCCAAGCATTTCCTGAGCTTTTCATTTTCCTTTTTCAGCTCCTGCTTAGTTTGAACTTCTTTCCTCAATCTCCCCAGGATAACAGTGCTAGAACCCTGATAATCTTCAATGTCCTGCTCAACATAAGTGGGCCCTAAATTGAAAGTCTGCACATTATAGTCCTTTGCAAATACCTTATATCTATTCTTATTCAGAGCATGGGTGGCAATGTGGATAACTCTATTACTCGCCTCATCTATTTCGATCCTTGAGATAATCTTGGCCTTCTTCTTACCTTTGTCTTTTCCAATCTTGGCCAGTAACTCATCCAGGTTAGGTGGAGTATCTTCCACAACAACTTGTTTTCTCTTTATCTCCCTATCCAACCACTCTAGAATAGTAGATTCCAACTACACTTCAATTTTTTTCTCCTCCTCCTATTGATATTTAGGTGCTTCCTCATTCAAACTCTGCTTCTTAGCAGTTTCATCTGCCATACTCTTCTTTTCTTCAACATGCTCTTTTTGCTCAGGTGATGAAATCTTTTCAGCTTCTTCTTCTCTTGGAGGTGATTTGACCTCTTTAGTCATAACTGGTGACTTTGCATATGCAACCAAGGGAGATTGCATTACCCTTTCAACTTCAGCCTCTACACTATAAAGGCCACCTTCATGAAATTCCACCCCTTTAGTGTCTAGATGATCTTCAGCTTTCTCAGATTCACCTGGTTTACTTTGAGCTTCATGGGCAGAAGGAACATCATCATGTTGCTCCTTATTAGAAATAACTGGAGGAAGGTTTGTTTTAGGCACACTATCCTTGGGAGAAGGATTCCTATACCTCCTTATGTACACATGTGCCTTCTCTTCTGAGCTCTCTACATTTACCACCGGTGGGGTAACTTCTTCTTCTCCTACCTTGGAGCTTTCCTTTTGTGAAAATCTTATGACTCTTCTCCTTTTGGGCACAAGAACATCAACCTCAGGACCCTGCTTTTCAATTTCTTTCTATTCAGACTTCTTAGTCCTTGATCTTTTCTTAGCAATTGGTTTTCTCTATTTTTCTATTTCTTGGACTTCTTCCTCTTGAACACCTTTTACCTTGATTTTAAAAGGAGAATCCATCTTACCTTTTCCCTTAGGATCTTGTTTAGTTGACTCTTCAGAAGTGGAATGAGCATCCAAATCTCCCATTAAATCATAAGTGCACTGCACACCTTCATTTTCCAACTCCCACAGTTTATGCTTTAGCCACATTCTAGTGAACATGGTGACTAGATCCATCAACTTCTTTAGTTTTGTCTTCTCTTCTTCTAGCCAATCCACATCACCAATCGGCCTATCCTTTACTGCCTCGTAAGCATGATCTTGAATCAGGTCTCCATCATCTTCAAGCTGATCAGGAACTTCCTTCACATTATATAGTAGGACTGATTCAACTGGAAGTCGAGAAAACTTCTTCCTAACCTCATATTCATCACTGCAATTGGCCCAATAGTCCTCCAAATCAACCTTATGGATATACTCTATGCTAGCCTTCTTTTGGGCTTCACCTGTTACATAAAATCTAGACCGCTTGGAATGAAAGGACAATCCAAGAGTGCTCATCTCCTCCTCTAAAGCTTGGGCAGAAATAATGGAAGGACATGCCTCTCTAGTGCTAATCCTCAAAGGGAAGTCTCCACCAAAAATAGTCTTATGTTTGTCCCTTTTGACAATAGCATCAAAGTCACCTATCTGTCGAGTGACTTCCAGAAGTATGATATGATCTGTGGGATACCTTGGAAGCCTATATGGAGCCCTTTGACAGCCATCAATGCAGATGTATGAGAAGGTTGGGAACTAAATGAACCAAGCACCATATTTCTTAATTAGCTCCTTAGCTTGGTCTGAAATCCTTGCATGCTCTGCTCCCTAAATTAATCTAGTGATATGCATGGCCTATTCGCCCTCCTGTAGCTCAAACTTCCCAAATACAGCTGAGGGTAGACCTCATAGAAAATATCCTACCCGAAGACACCCTTGGTACTTAAACCCCTGTTTCGATGGAATCTTGCAAGTGCATAGACTAAGTACGAAGTCATTGTGAAGGTTTTTGTCTGCAACACATTGGACAACTACTCATGAATCACTCTGCTAATGACACCTTCCTAATGGTAATCATTCTTCTCCTATTCCATTCTCACAATCACATGGCACATCCAATTCTCAAACATGCCAGCATTCTTCAATCCAACTACCCTATTGAGAAGAGTAATGGCATCATAATACTCCCTCTTAAATTTTTCCCTGAATAACTGTTTAGGAAATTTGGAATAGTGAGACTTGGGCTTCTCCAGCTAGGAATTGATAATCTACTAATATTTAACAGTCTGTTCTTCATAGTACTCCTGAGCTTCTTTCATGTTGAATGCCACCACATGAGATCTATCTAGCATATCAAAAGTCTGAGCAATGGAAACAAGGTTGAGATTCACCACAATCCTCCCTTGAGGACCAATTATCCTTTGTGTATCACTGTCATAGTGCCTGGCACACTCAAGGACCAACTCATAACACTGCATCATGGATGGGAAACCAGCTACATGGGCCAATCCTAATTCTAACATCCTCTTAGCCGCTAGAGGAAGATCCTATGCTGCCATTCTTCCTTTGAACTCCTCATAGTCCCATAGTCCAACATTGGTATCAGTTACCTCTGACCAGACAGAAGTGATCTTACTCTGAAATCTTGCTCTTAATGTCCATCTTAATTCTTTATGCCTCAGATATGGAAGATCCCTCCATGTCACCCTTAGCCTTTCTAGCTGCTACCTTGCTAGATTCAGCCTGCACTTGACAAACAAAACATAATAAAGATCACACCAACAAAGGTTAACCAATCAAAATCATCTTTAAATCATATTAAACCTCATATAGAATGATCATTTTAAGCTTCAGGTTACAAGACCATCCGCAGAATCCATGCCAGGGAGGAATTTTGAGGAATTCTGGGCCAAAAGGATTGCAACGGAATGAACAAGAAAACACCAATTAGCAATTCAATCTGATCATTATTAATCAATAAATAACATGTGAGATCTAAATATAGCATGAAATAATCATAAAATGCATGTTCATCCATTAACACATCATTCTATTTCAAATTCCTTCATATTTCATCAAATTCTGGGAAAATCTGCCAGGGACCGATTTTCGTGAAGGCAAAGACACTTTGCAAATTTCAAAAAAAATAGGGAGCCAAGGATTTTGGGAAAATCCAAAGTTGATGGAAATCCATGGATAAGGTAAAACTCCAGAAGTACGCAAATTCTGGGAAATCAAAAGAGATCAGGAAAATCAGCTAGATCCAAAAAAATTGTCAGAGACGAAAAATCCTGGACTGAGGATGAAACCCGAACTGCGACACTAAATCGTGATTTCACCTAAATTGATGGATCGATTATAAATTTTTAGGAGTCTAGGCCTGAGACAAGTTTGGTATGGATCTTCCATAGATTTTCTTAGAATTCTAGGCCAATTGGGAAGCAAACTAAAGTTAAATGGTGATGCCCTAAATCAAATTCTACAAGTCCACCATTAATCACCCATGCAAACTCAAGATTCAGGTATTTCAAGCACTAATTCCTTACTAGGGTTCACTCATGACTTCTCAAGCATGATTCCTCACAATGCAAAGAAACAAACAAGCATAGAAACTAGTTGGGAAGCAAATTAAACCATATCACACAACCCTAGCAATGAAATGATCAAACATTCAAGAATTTGAACCCTAAAACTCTATAACATCAAAGCGTTATCCACAATCATCAATTAAAAGCAAGGAAATTGAATACATAACATTGTGAAGCAGCAATCGATCTCAGAAATAGCAAATGTGAATTTAACAGCGTCCACAAAGAAAAGCGGAAAGAATGCACTAGAAATCACCACTTAAATCGAACAATTCAAACTCAACAGCTCAAATCCAATCAAACACTCTCAAGAACAAAATCCTCAGCTCAATCAACAAACAACAAAGCATAATGGCATAAAATACCTGAAAGATCGATTAAATACATCGTTCAAAGCTCGTACGAAAACATTAAATGCAGTCGACAAGATAGCCAGAAATATTTTGGAACCTGACAACAGGACAAAATTTGGAAAAATCTAGCACATGTGGAATTCTGCGAAGACTGAAAATCTCTAAACTAGAGTGCTTAGCTGAAGTTCGAGTAGGATCTGGGAAAATCCGACTAGGGTGGAAAGTCCCAAACCAGGGTAAAAACCCAAAATTCACCCAGAACTTAAGATTTTCAATGAATAACTTAGGGGAATCACTTAGGCAACCAAAATAAACATTTAAACACATGCCAAAGAAAGATAAAACCTCAAAATGAAAGGGCCAAGACACCAAAACCAAAGCAAAAGAGGGTCCCTACCTTCAACGGGGAGTGTGTGCGAAAACTGCACAACAAATGGCAACTCTACTGGGAAATGCTCCAAAGCATTTGATGACGGATAGGAATCAAGAACCCAAAATCTTTGGTTTCAGTCTCACTATCAGACAAAAAATCAAAATGCAAAGATTAAAGAATCAGAACCAAAGGGTAGACCAAACCTTCCATAAACTAAAAATCCAAGTGTGTGCATATGAGTTCATTTCCCTCTTTGAGCGACTGCAAGAACCAAGCTTATTCAAAACAGGATACATAAAGATTCTAACTTCAAAAGAAACCTAGACAGAGCCTCGTTGCCATTCAGGCGTCCATAGCCCCAACGAGGTTATCGTTGTGACTCTCTTGAACATAGCTCTATTGCTAGCCAGGCATCTATAGCCCTAATAGAGGTATTCAAATACTCCTAATAAGTTGAATTTATTCTTTTGATTTTTAATATTTCACTTTTCTTCCTTTTGATATTCTTTTCTGTGTCATTTTTATTTCAACCTATGAACATTGAAGTTCACACTCAAGGCTAAGAACCATAGTGGCGCTGAAGTAGAAATAGGATTTTTCACCTGGAAAAACTTCACAAGGATCATACAGAAACATCAAGATTCTTAAGATGTATGAAAGATATAAGATTTCAAAACACTTCAAATTCAAATCAGGACCTATGACCCATCTTCTATAAATCAAACATTTAGATTATTTGGCAATAACAAAGATGTCAACCATCCTTTCAAGACACAAGGCTAAAGTCCACCAATAAAATACTTAGAACAATCCCAGATAATGATATATTTTCCACGTAGGTGCAACACATCCAGCAGAAAATAGGAAAACCTCCAAAGCAAGAGTAGAGCAAAAACAAACCAACCCAAAAGCAAGCCTATAGTAACCAAAAAAAACAAAAGAAAAGCAGAAAGGGAAACCTACTCTAACCAAAGCAAAGCAAAGCAAACAAAACAGAAAGGAAACCTAAACTAACTATATACAAGAAAAGAGTTGAAAACAACTCAAGACTAGAAATAATGTTTTAAATACTGCCCATTGACAGGCAGTGGGATATCCTCTCTAGTGAGAGTTTTCAAATGAAAAGCATTATCTCCCAGAACTTCTAAAATCTGGTAAGGGCCAAGCCAAAGTTTATCAAATTTTCCATGCTCCCCTTTACGGTCATGGGCTTTATCCCAGTAAAGAACCAAGTCAAAAATCTTAAAATCTTTTACCTTGGCTCTTTTATCAAACCATCTCTTGACTACCCCTTGATGTTTAGCAAATTTTTCCAGAGTTTTGTCTCTCTTTTCCTCAAGGTGCAATAATTCAGCAAGTCTGGCCTCACATTTATCTCCCTCATCATAATATGCATTAATGAACTAAAGGGTGGGAATTTTTAACTGAATAGGAAACACAGGCTCCAATCCATAAACCAGGTGGTAAGGTGATATTCCTATGGAAGTCTTATTTCTTGTACGATCTTCTCAAAGAGAAAATCTGAGTTGGGTATGCCAATCCTTTGGATTTCTTTCTAACAGTTTGCAAATAACAGTCAGGAGATTTTGTTAGAAGATTCAACCAAACCATTACCCTGAGGGTAATAGTTGGATGCAACTTAATTATAGTCCCATGATCAAAATCCCAATTAGAAAACTTCAAAGATGCAAATGCAGGACCATTATCACAAACCAAACACATAGGACATCCAAAACGGTTAATGATACTTGATTCGAGAAATTCAATTACTACCTTCAAAGTACATTGCTTGCAAGCAAGAGCTTCATTCCATTGTGTAAAGTAATCAGTAATGGTGAGAATATACCTGTGACCAATAGAGGAAGGTGGATTGATGGGACCGATGAAGTCCATACCCCACTGTGCAAATGGTTTTACCTCAAAGACAGGCTGGAGTGGGAGTGTTGCATACTTCTCTCTAGTCACTGCAGTTTGACACACATGACAAGTTTTGACATGGTTGTGTGTATCTTTGAACAGTGTAGGCCAATAGTAACCAGCTCTTAGAATCTGGTTCATTGTAGAAGGTGTTGATCCATGGCATGTACCATATATGTCATGAAATTCCAACATCACTCTTTCAGACTATGTCTTTCCTAGGCACCTTAAGTAAACACCCTCATGGTTTTTCTTACATAGGATAGCTCCTTTTAGCATGAAACTGTCACTCTTTAAGTGCAATTCCCTTCTTTATACTGCATTAATATGATCAGGGCATCTCTGAGTTAGGAGATAATGAATGATGTCATCATACCATTCACTAGGAGAAACATCCTCTAAATTGTAACTCTGAGCTATAAGATCAGGGCATGTCTATGCCATTATCTTTGTGAGCCCTTTCCCTCTTACCAACTTCATGGGTTGAATCTCAATATCGTACTCTTGTAACATAGTTACCCACTTAGCCCTGCATTCTCCTAGCTCATTTTGCATTAACAACAGCTTAACTGAAGGATCAGGAACTATAGCAAAGACCTTGTTTCTAAGGATATAATGTCTAAACTTCTTACAGCCCTGACTAAGGAATAGGCTTGCTTTTCCACACTTGGGTATCTCAGCTCTGCATCCTTCAATGGTGCACTCATGAATGCGACGGGATGTTCATTTCCATGGTCAGACTTTTGAGTTAACATAGTAGCACAGGAGTGGTCAAAAGCAAACGAATATATATATAATGGTTTAGCATAATCTGGACTCACCAAAACTAGAGCTTTAGCAATAGCTCTTTTTATCTCTGCAAATGCTTCCTTTGCTTCTGCATTCCATTCAACTTTGGCCTCCTACTTCAAAATTGCATTCAGGGGCTTGACTATTTCTTCGAATCCAGTGATGAACTTCCTCACAAAGTTGATCTTTCCAAAGAATGATTTCATTTCTTTCTTGCTAGCAAGTGGTGGGATATTGAGTATAGCTTCTATTCTCTATGGATCAATGGAAATTCCTTTTTTAGAGATAACATTTCCTAACAACTTTCCTTCTATTACTCCAAAGATGCATTTCTTTGGATTGAGAGATATCACAAACTCTGCATTTCTGAAAAACTTTGCACAAATCTGAGATATGATCACCCCTTTTGTTGGAAAAGACTGTTAGATCATCCATATAAATGATTATGCACTTACCAATTATGTCTTTAAATGAAATGTCCATGGCTCTTTGGAATGTTTCTCCAGCATTAATCAAGCCCAAGGGCATCCTCCTATAGGAAAAAGTGCCCCACATGGTGGTGAAAGCAGTCTTGTGCCTATCCTCGTATTGCACCATGACCTAGTTGTATCCTGAATAACCATCCAAGAAAGACATCATCTAAGATCCATTGACAATCTGGAATACTTCATCCAGTGAGGATACTGGATAATTATCTTTTTTGATGCTTTGTTTAGGTTCCTGAAATCTACACATAGCCTAATTTCACCATTTTTTTCTGTACTGGAACAAGGTTTGCAACCCAAGTGGAGTGTCTAACTGGAAATATGATTCTTGCATATAGTAATTTATGCACTTCCTTCTGTATTATGGGTTTCAGTAGAGCATTGATGGGCCTTTTCCTCTGTTTGAAAGGTTTCACTCCTAGATTGAAAGGGATAGTATGCGTTATGATTTATGTATCATAAGTCTTTAAGTCTTCATAACTCTAGGCTATCACATCTGGATATCTATGTAGTGCATCAATGATTCCTTTTCTTTCTTCTAGAGTGCACACTTTACCAATAAAGACATTTTTGACATCATCCTGAGTTCCCATATTAAACTTGTCACACTGTCCACTGATGGACTCCTTCCTGGTATCTTATTCTTTCTCCCTGACCTTGTCCAAATCAAAGATCCTTTCTAATTGCACCATTCCTTTGGGGATAGTGTTGGTCTTCAAATTAATTACACCTTCCAAGTCCATCTCTGCTTCTTGGAGTTTAGTTTCATCAATGATTTGAGAAGCAAAAACATCTATATTAGTAATGAAATCTAAGATATAATTATCATCTTCAAACACCTGGAAGTTGGTGACATTGTCAGGTACAGAAGGTACTGGGGTCAGTTCCACAGTAAACTTCTTTAGTCCAGAAAGAGACAGAGGTTGCAGTGTATTGGCTACCTAGGCCAGGGAGTCAACTGTTTGGTTCTTACTTTGCAGAATCAACTGAATATTGAAGGAATAAAATCCTTTAATAAGATTACATACTCTGTGTCTATAGTTGGTCATTCTTTTGTCATGACAAGAGTATTGTCTCCTAACTTGCTTGACTACTAACTTAGAATCTCCAAAAACTTGCAAGATCTTAACCTTTTTCTTTAACGCCATTAACAGTCAATGAACCAAAGCCTCATATTCTGCTACATTATTCGTACAGTGAAATTGAAGTCTATGAGCAACAAAAAATGTCTTACCTCTTGGACTAATTAGCTCAAAACCTGCCCCAACTCCTTGTTTTGATTTGGAACCATCCAATCTCAAAGTCCAACAACCAGCAAATGTAGACTTCCTTGCCTTTTCACTTGCACTATTGCTGATGGATGATCTTTCAGAATGCATTACTCTTTTTCATTTGGGATCCTCTTGGACATTCTAGATATAAATTTTGACTACTAGAGTGGGTTTGATACATTTTTGTATCTGTTCCACTGCAGTCTAGCATAAACAACAATCTAATTCTGAATGAGAGGCATTATGCACCCTGCACCAATTGGGCAAGAGTAATTCTCCAAAGTTCATTCCTCTTCCCAACTGAACCTGATCTTCAATGCACTTCTGAATGAAATCTTGAAAACTATCTAGAAAAGCCAGCTGATTATCTTTCGGATCATCATTATTTTCAATTGATTCATCATCATTTTCAACTGGTTCCACTAAGGCTTTAGTACCACTGGATTCTACTGTGAGACCAGCAGACATTGTATGCAACATGAGGACCTCCTCCACATCTGACTCTTCAAAAAGAGTTGCAAGCACATAATTACCCATACTTACTTCTGATATCCGAATTTCGTTGGAGGTATTCTAATATTTTGTAATCATGTATTTCATTCTGGGTTCCTTTCAATTCTAATCTGGTTTGGCACTCCCTTCCAGGGAAGCCACATGTGAGAATTATCAGTGGAGACATATCCATTCAAGGCCCTGGTGAATTCTCTTCCCAAGATTAAGCCATAAGCATCAGGGATGTCAACCACCTATATGTTAATAACCTGCTAAACTCTAGGATCAGAAGCAACCTGCATATGAATCATATTTAATTCCCCTACAACATTGACTTCAGTCCTATCCAACTATGTAACTTTCTTTTGCGAGTCAACAGGAGTAATACCCATAGCTCTACAGACACCAAAAGGCATAACATTGGTTGAAGCACCAGAATCTAGCAAACAATTATGCAAATTCTTACCGAATATGCGAACAGAAATTAGGAATGGAGGTGTGTCTGTCTTCCCTTGAAATAGAGTTAAGGGAGTATCCACTTGAGCAACTTGAGTCTTGTCATTCTCTTTTTCTTTATCCCCAGGAGGCACGTGAACCTAATTATGACTCTGATTTTTCCTTCCTCCTGATTGAGAACTAGATGCTCTATTGACACTCTCGCTAACTAATTTATTTTGTGACATGGAATTTGCATTATAAGCTCTGAGAACTGCATTCCTAATGGTTGGAACTCTTAATAACTTAAATTTAGATAGACTTACCTTTAATTTTCTAAGTTCCTCTACAACGTACAGAGCCAATTTTTCCTCATTCAGGTTAGCAGGGGTCTCCTTTGGGTATTCCATCACTCTATCTTTGTTTACATTAGCATTTCTCCCTTTTGGCACATCAGCATGTCCTGGATCTTGGGATAAATATTTCCTAGACACTTGAGGCAATGATGGATTATTGCTAGCATTAGGATCTGGAGGCGTGTTGAAATTGTTCAGTGGAATGGAAGTAGTGAAGGGGCCTCCAACTTGTGGGTGTCTATGTGGCAATTCCCTCAAGTCATACTTCCTTACAGGTCTTTGAAAGGTCTGCACTTCTTCAACATAACCCTCTTCTTCAACTCTGGGACCATTATCATTCACTGGACTCTCATCAAATAACTATGTAATTTCATCCCCATTACATACCTGGTCTACCTCTTCCTTCAACTGGTCAGATTCCTCTTTAGGTACATTCTCCTTACTTTGAGGAAAAGGAGCATGAGTCAATACCAACACTGGTGAATCATAAGGAGTAGATGGCACTATTTCCTGACTACTTGCATAGTTCTCCACTTCATGCTGAAATATTGAGGCTGTCGTTTGGAACTCTTGACAATCTAATTCAAAATGTTGACTCATTTTATGGAGCCTACACCATCCTAATAAAGTAGCCTAAGCTAGATATACACTGCTAGGAGGCTTTTCTTGATTAACTGGCTGATCCAATGGGATGGGGACTCCTCCATTGTTAGGCCCTATGTTCCAAGTCTCGTTTTGTCCTAGTGGCTACCTCCCATTGAACCCTTGTCCACCACCTTGTCCTCTATCAAACTTTTGGCCTAAGGATTGTCCTTTATCATAGTTCTATCTTCTATCATTATTATACCCTTTGTCACTATTATATCCCCTATCATTGTTGTATCCTCTTTCATTGTTATAACCTTTGTCCTAGTTATATCCTCTTTCATGATGCTGCCCTCTATCAAAGTGTTGTCCTTGTGGATTTTCTTTGTTATGATTGGACTACATATTTCTCTGAGCAGCTTGCAACTAACTGTTATGGTTCCTCAAGTAAGTCACCTCCATATTCAGCTTTTTTACCTGTTCAGACAATTCATCCAGTCTCTCCTTGTCAAGATTATTGTATGGAGGCTAATTCACTGGGAGTACCCTACTACTGTATTGGCATTTAGTGATTGGTTCAAGACTTTAGAACTCTATAGGTATGGGGGATAGCTAGCCTGAGGTTGTATGTGCATAGGTTGATTCACATTTGCTAAGGGTAACTAATTGTGGATGAAACTTGTCTCATAGAAGGTCCTAGGTGAGGAACCAGAGGCAACTAAGGTACTGGATTCATAATAGGAGTATGGTTGGCAAGAGCCTAGTTGAGAGCCAGAACTTGTCGAGGGTGAGCAACGGGTCCTAATGAGGGTAAAGGCCCAGACAAATGTTGCCTTAAAGCAGTGCTAACCATCATAGCCTCTACATATGCATCAAGTAGATTAGTAGGAGGGTTATTTCTCCACTTCATAAAGGTAGCTGTCGGACTTTCAAGTCCCTCATAATAGACTTCCAAAGCAGTAGGCTCATCAACAACATAAAGGGCCTGCAATCTAGTATAGGCACAATGAAACCTATTATTAAAGGATGCTATAGGCTCATTGACCTCTCTCTTAACATTAGTGAACTGGAGATAGATTTCATTAGGGCTGATGGGAATCTAAAACTTCTACAAAAAAGCAGTCTCTAGCTCAGTCCAATGTTGGATAGACCCAGCAGGTAAATGATTGTACCAATAGAATGCATCATCCCCAAATGAATAAGAGTCTGCATGCTACATCCTCATGGTTTATCCCTCTATCCTTAAGGCCAGTCTGAAAGATCCTGATGTGTTCCTCAGCTTTTCTATTGGGATTGTTGACATGGAATTTTGAACAAAAGTGTTCAGGGTTTTTGGGCATGACATTGTAAATGGAAAAACTCAATGGCGATGGGTTATTAGTTAGGAAAGCCATTGGTGGAGGTGGGGGTGCTAATGGTTGATTTACAACTAGCTGAGGTTGTGGAATGGGAATGCTCTCAGACTCAGACTTAGACTCTGATGGACCTGATGAAGATGGGGATGATGGAGATGACGGAGGTGGATGGGATGATGATGATTCTCCCCTTTTGTGGGTCCTTCTAGACCTAGTAGGGTCTGGTAATTCTTGAAATTCTTCCTCTCCTAGAGTGGATCTGGTTCTCCATATGAATCTTTTAGGAGATATAGTGTTCAAAAAATGATCCAGCTTACTTATTTAGGCCCTCCTTCTAGTGCCAATCTATTGATGATTTTTTCTACACAACAACTCAAACACAATATGAAATCATATCTCTCTTGAAAGGTAAATCTCTATTAGCAAGCCTCAAGAGATAATACCAAGGTTTCTAATGTCAGGTCTTGACAATGCATAAACAACTCAGTGATAAATGTGAAAATGCTGGTAATCACAATAAGACCTTACTACAAGAAAAAATATTGAATCTCAATTTATCATATCTAACAATTTGATGATACTTCAATCCTAAATTTAATCCAATAATCAAAGAAATAACAAAAGATAAGGGTTTCAAAGAGATTTCTAAACTTAATATTAAACCTAAGATTAACAATGCAAATGACAAATACTTGAAATGGACCAATCCCTTAAAACTGATTCCTACTTGACCTAGATGAATCTGCAATCTTATAGAAACAGCGCAATCTTCTAAGGTGTTAATATTTTCAAATCATGAACATTCATTCAAACAACCCTATTGCAATTGAAATAAAAAAACCCTCACAATTGAACTAAGCACAATGAATATAAAGGTCCAAGATAACTTTGCAAAGCAACTAACAATCAGTTGGTTCTAAAAAGTATGGACCAGGGATTGCTGCAACACTTCAAATATCAAACATAAACATCATTAAATCAAATATAATCTAAATATCGATTTCCCTCAAAGCAATTCTAAAGATTGAATAACAAGAACCATGTAAGATAAGGAGAACACAAGTATGGCACCAAATCACAATGTCATTACTTGCATCAAATTATCCACTGTAGCAACAATTCCAGCTTTTTGTTACAATATTGTCTTGAGAAAAACTACTTGCTAGTTAACTCTTGCCCTACTGAATTCACTCTATTTGTCTATATCTATACTTATGTCTAACACCTACAAATGAGGAAAAATTCCATAATTATAGAACCCCCAAAACATCTCGGCCTAGATAGGGTTTTACAATAATAATTAGGCACAACAAGTCGACCAAGAGAAATTCAAAATGAGATAAAAATATGCATTAAATTAATGAACTTCATCTAGGTCGGCCTAGGATCTCCAATGCAGCTCAGACCAATTCATGTCAAAATAATAGTGAAGCACAAATTTCGATGTAGCCCATCATTAACTACCTTTCCCTTTGTTTTTATTTCGATCCAGCATTTCATGCACCTTCAAAAGCACCCTATCCAAGTCGGCCATAGGTGGTAAAGGAAAAACCCTAAGTTGCCTCTCAATTGATGCAATTTCTTCTCTAGACTATTTCACCGATTTATCCCACTCAACCTTATAAGTTAGGTATTTTTCAATAACAGCAATGTAGGTGGCCGCATCATCTAACTAGTTTTTAGTAACATAATTATCACTGACCAGAGCATAAACATCATTCCACCACCTTCTCAATTGCTCAAAACTCAGATACTTAGGGGAAATCTTCCTTCTCCCTATCATAATCTCAAAGAAAGCAATGCAGCCATTATAGACACCAGCTAGGGTATCATCAATTTGTCTCCTTTGTTTGTATATCTTCTTTAGAACCTGTTTCTTGACCTACAATTCTTCAAACCACTCCCAAGGTTTAGCAACTCTGGAGGAAGGAAGAATTTTATCATTTATAAGCTTATCCCTGGTATACTCCATGATGGTTTTCATTTTTTGTAGCAGGAGATCTGTATCTTCCTTATCCTGAGCCAATACTTCTTTCAACCAATCAATGGCTCTCATACAATCCTTTCCAAATGACAAAATGTCCCTGATAGCATCATTTCCTTTAGTCTGCACCCCTTGTAGCCAATTTGTAGTAGCAAGAGTGGAGGCCTTCATTCTCTCAAGCTCGGTGATAGTTTCCTGGGGTAAGGGATTTGCAGCAGAAGCCGAAGGGTTAATAGATTGCAAGGGTTTCATCAAATCCTCCAAGCATTTCCTAAGCTTTTCATTTTCCTTTTTCAACTCCTGCTTAGTTTGAACTTCTTTCCTCAATCTCCCCAGGATAACAGTGCAAGAACCCTGATAATCTTCAATGTCCTACTCAATAGAAGTGGGCCCTAAATTGAAAGTCTGCACATTATAGTCCTTTGCAAATACCTCATCTCTATTCTTATTCAGAGCACGGGTGGCAATGTGGACAACTCTATTACTCGCCTCATCTATTTCAATCCTTGAGATAACCTTGGCCTTCTTCTTACCTTTGTCTTTTCCAATCTTGGCCAGTAACTCATACCAGTTAGGTGGAGTATCTTCTACGACAACCTGTTTTCTCTTTATCTCCCTATCCAACCACTCTAGAACAGTAGATTCCAACTGCACTTCACTTTGTTTCTCCTCCTCCTATTGGTCTTTAGGCACTTCCTCATTCAAACTCTGCTTCTTAGGAGTTTCATCTGCCATACTCTTCTTTTCTTCAACATGATCCTCTTTCTACTCAGGTGATGAAATCTTTTCAGCTTCTTCTTCTCTTAGAGGTTAGTTGACCTCTACAGTCATAACTGGTGACTCTGCATACACAACTAAGGGAGACTGCATTACCTTTTCAACTTCAACCTCTGCACTATAAATGTCACCTTCATGAAATTCCTCCCCTTTAGTGTCTGGATGATCTTCAGCTTTCTTAGATTCACCTAGTTTACTTTGAGCTTCATGGGTAGAAGGAACATCATCATGCTGCGCCTTATGAGAAATAACTAGAGGAAGGTCTATTTTAGGCACACTATCCTTGGGAGAAGGAGTCCTAGACCTCCTTGTGTACACCTGTGCCTTCACTTCTAAGCTCTCTACATTTACCACCGGTGGGGTAACTTCTTCTTCTCCTACCTTGGAACTTGCCTTCTATGACAATCTTGTGACTCTTCTCCTTTTGGGCACAAGAACATCAACCTCAGGACCCTACTTTTCAATTTCTTTCTGTTCAGACTTATTAGTCCTTGATATTTTCTTAGCAATTGTTTTTCTCTTCTTTTCTATTTCTTGGACTTCTTCCTCTTGAACACCTTTTACCTTGATTTTAAAAGGAGAATCCAACTTACTGTTGTTACCTCGAAATGCACCCTACACACAGTGATGGAGACTGAGCTTTCTAGTGAAACATGGGATCATTTCAAGGCTGTGGGTCACCTAAAGTTGAAATGAACCTTAGGAGAAGGCTGCCTTCCTTTGGGTATCACCTAAACTAATGATTCAGTAAGGGAAAAGGGAGGAGTACATGAATGAAACTAAACTATGGTGATACACTGAGTTTGATGAGATCAATGGAATACTTAGAGTGCACTTGAAATTTTTCAATGATCAAAAAGATACATATCAAATTCTATGAGCTATGCATTAATATGTCACAAATAGGTTTGATACACAAACTTTTTAAATAAAGGAAAAGACTTTCATAGAATAGAATCTATGTGTGATTATGTAAACACAGCTTTGTGGTTCATATAATGGTGCTTTTTACAAAGGAGGGCATAAAACACCAAATAAAGTTATAAAGGAATAAAAAAAATTCACAAGATAACTTGATTATTAACCTGAAATGCACAACACTTTGTAAGAACAGTAATGGAAAAACTAAAGCATCAATAGAGGCCAAGGCAACTCTGTACTATATATTCCAAAAAATCAAAGTGAGCTACAAAAAATACACCAACTAAGAGAGGATTGCTAAAAATCACTAACTCTTCTAAATGCATTATCTGAACTACTAGCAAAGAGGAAAAAAATGCCTTATATATCAAAAGTGTGTCAGCCCCTTAGGGTTTACAAAAATATCAGTCCTCAGAAAAATCTAGCCTTAGATCTTTTGATTGAAATTAATGCCTCATTCCTGCATGTCCTTGATGTCCATGTCGGTGAAGGAGTCGCCTCCATGAATGGTCTTCTTCAAATCTTTCGCAGCTACCGCATTCATTTCCTGGTCTCATGTCTGATTTCTAACCTCCCTATTGAGCGTCTTGAATGCTCCTGAGCTCATAATAGATACACGTTGCTTTTCATCCTATTGATCTTCTTCATCCTGGTCAAACTACTACGACTCACTTTTAGCTTTCTCTGATTGGTTGAGCATACTCCACGTAGATTCTTTGGGTGGTCAAAAGCTCCTCCTATAGAATCTCATGTCAATGAGACACTAATCGTGTCTCCCTGATGTGATTAAATCCTCTTGCAACCATTGGCATAACATGGAATTGTCGATGAGAGTTCTTAGTGAGCCCAAAAGTCATTTTGATATCACCTTTGTCATCGCCAAGAACATTGGCAAGACATATCACTTTTGGCGAGATGTTACAGCAAGCCCCTTGGAGTCATATAGAAATTTGTTTCATCGCTAAGACCTTCACCATTCGGCAAGACCCTTTGGCGAGCAGCCCCACTCTCTCTGAGCTCCTATCATTCTGTTCAATGAGACTCCCCGTCAATCAGTGATACCTCTTGCCAAGACCACCATCCCTCACCAAGCGTAACACTTCCTTCAATGAGACCCTAACAAGTTGGGAAGACCTCACGCCAAAAATACTTTCCTTTCTAGGAACTTGCTTCAATTTGGGGAGACCTTTCTTTATCGACAAGACCTCACAGTGAACACACCTTGTTCTCCCCGAGCTACTCCATCGGCGTGACATTTGAGTCAGCAAGACGTTACGCCGACCCCCTTATCCCTGGGTGAGCATGAAACATGTCAGGGAGACATCACCGGGTTGGGGAGACCTCTCCCCAACTTAGAATATTACACCGAAGGCTGCTTTTATCGGCAGGACCCTCCCCATCGCTGAGACTTTATGCCAAAGGAAAAATCCTTCAGCAAGCTCTTTTTGTTGTCGACGAGACTCCTAAGTGTCAGTGAGAGATCTTACTGAAAGCAAAACGCTACCTCGAGACCCCTCATCTTCAGCAAGACCTTATGACTTCACTGAGACATCATGGTGATATCAATTTCTCTCGGTGAGGCTCTGGCTAGTCGCTGAGACATCTTGGCGACTTGACCTTCCTGTTGGTGAACTAGGATCCTGTCGTGGTGACTTTCATGTGTCGGCGAGACACTCAGTCTATCTTGCTTCCTTTGTCGACACCACCTCACTTTAGTGAGACCTTACCTGATCGGTAAGACCTCTTACCAAAGCCGGATCTCATGGCGATGATGCTTTCACTTAGCGAGAGCCCTTTAGTCAGTGATACATCTAGATGGTCTTGCTAACTCTCCTCTTTAGAGGATTTTCATGTCGAGCTTGACCTAGGTAGGCCTTCCAACTACATTCCTTGTGACCTAGCACCAAATCCATGATTTAATCCTGCACAACAATGTCCCCATTTGTCCTTTATGAACACTTGAAGCATAGATTGCCCAACTGATTGAGCCCGTAGGTGAAAATTGGGTAGCACTTACCTTTTCCCTTAGGATCCTACTCAGTTGACTCTTCAAAAGTGGAATGAGGGTCCAAATCTCCCATTGAATCATAAGTGCACTACACACCTTCATTTTCTAACTCCCACAATTTATGCTTTAGCCACATTCTGGTGAACTTGGTGACTAGATCCATCAACTGCTTTAGTTGTCTTCTCTTCTTCTAGCCAATCCACATCACCAATCAGTCTGTCCTTTACTGCCTTCTAAGCATGACCTTGAATCAGGTCTCCATCATCTTCAAGCTGATCAGGAACTACCTTCACATTATATAGTTGGACTGATTCAACTGGCAGTCAAGAAAAATTATTCTTCCTAACCTCATATTCATCACTGCAATTTACCCAGTAGTCCTCCAAATCAACCTTATGGTTATACTCTTTATTGGCCTTCTTTTGGGCTTCACCTGTTATATCAAATCTAGACCACTTGGAATGAAAGGATAATCCAAGAGTGCTCATCTCCTCCTCTGAAGCTTGGGCAAAAATAATGGAAGGACATGCCTCTCTAGTGCCAATCCTCAAAGGGAAGTCTCCAACAAAACAAGTCTTATGTTTTTTTCATTTTCACAATAGCATTAAAGTCACATATCTATCGAGTGACTTCCAGAAGTATGATATGATCCGTGGGATACCTTAGAAGCCTGTATGGATCCCTTTGATAGCCATCAATGTGGATATATGAGAAGGTTGGGAACTGAATGAACCAAGCACCATGTTTCTTAATTAGCTCCTTAGCTTAGTCTGAAATCCTCACATGCTCTACTCCCTAAAGTAATCTGGTGATATGCATGGTGAATGCATCATTCACCCTCCTGTAGCTCAAACTTCCCAAATGCAACTGAGGGTAGACCTCATAGATAATATCCTATCCAAAGACACCCTTGGTACTTAATCCCCTGTATGGATGGAATCTTGCAAGTGCATAGACTAAGTACGTAGTCATTGTGAAGTTTTTTGTCTGCAACACATTGGACAACTACTCATGAATCACTTTGCTAATGACACCTACCCAATGGTAATCAATCTTCTCCTATTCCATTCTCACAATCACATGGAACATCCAATTCTCAAACATGCCAGCATTCTTCAATCCAACTACCCTATTGAGAAGAGTGATGGCATCATAATATTCCCTCTTCAATTTTTCCCTAAATAACTGTTTAGGAAATTTGGAATAGTGAGACTTGGGCTTCTCTAGCCAGGAATTGATAAGCTGTTGAGATTTAATAGTTTATTCTTCATAGTACTCCTAAGCTACTTTCATGTTGAATTCCACCACATGAGATCTATATGGCATATCAAAAGTCTGAGCAATGGAAACAGGGTTGAGATTCACCACAATCCTCCCTTGAGGACCAATTATCCTCTGTGTATCACTATCATAGTGCCTGGCACACTCAAGGACCAACTCATAACACTACATCATGGATGGGAAACCAGTTACATGGGCCAATGCTGATACTAACATCCTATTAGCCGCTAGAGGAAGATCCTATGTTGCCATTCTACCTTTGAACTTCTAATACTCCCATAGTCCAACATTGGTATCAATTACCTCTGACCAGACAGAAGTGATCTTACTCTCTAGAATCTTTATCTTAATGTCCATCTTAATTCTTTCTGCCTCAGATATGGAAGATCCCTCCATGTCACCCTTAGCCTTTCCAGCTGCTACCTTGCTAGATTCAGCCTACACTTGAAAAAGGAAACATAATAAAGATCACACCAACAAAGGTTAACAATCAAAATCATCATTAAATCATATTAAACCTCATATAGAATGATCATGTTAAGCTTCGAGTTTCAAGACCATGTGCAGAATCCAAGCCAAGGAGGAATTTCAGGGAATTATGGTCTAGACGGATTCTAGCAGAATGAACAAGAAAAAACCAATTAGCAATTCAATTCGATCATTATTAATCAATAAATAGCATGTGAGATCTAAATATAGCATGAAATAATCATAAAATGCATGGTCATCCATTAACACATCATGCTATTTCAAATTCCTTCACATTTCATCAAATTCTGGGAAAATCCGCTAGGGATGGATTTCCACGAAGGCAAAGACACTTTGCAAATTTTGGAAAAAATAGGGAGCCAAGGATTTTAGGAAAATCCAGAGTTGACGGAAATCCACGGATAAGGTAAAACTCCAGAAGTATGTGGATTCCAGGAAATTGAAGGAGATCGGGAAAATCCGCCAGACCTGGAAAATCCGTTGGAGACGAAAAATCCCAGACTGAGGACGAAACCCGAACTATGACACTAAATCATGATTTCACCTAAATTGATGGATCGATTATAAATTTTCAGAAGTCTAGGCCTGAGACATGTTTGGTATGGATCTTCCATAGATTTTCTTAGAATTCTAGGCCAATTGGGAAGGAAACTAAAGTTAAATGGCGATGCCCTAAATCAAATTCTACAAGTCCACCATTAATCGCCCATGCAAACTCAAGATTTAGGTATTTCAAGCACTAATTCCTTACTAGGGTTCACTCACGACTCCTCACAATGCAAAGAAACAAACAAGCACAAAAACTACTTGGGAATCCATAAATTAAACCATATCATGCAACCCTAGCAATGAAATGATCAAACATTCAAGAATTCAAACCCCAAAACTCTATAACATCAAAGCGTTATCCAAAATCATCAATTAAAAGCAAGGCAATTGAATACATACCATTGTGAAGCGAAAATCGCTCTCAGAAATAACAAATGTGAATTTAATGGTGTCCACAAAGAACAGCAGAAGGAATGCACTAGAAATCACCACTTAAATCGAATAATTCAAACTCAACGCCTCAAATCTAATCAAACACTCTCAAGACCAAACTCCTCAGCTCAATCGATGACAAAAAACAAAGCATAATGGCATAAAAGACCTCAAAGATCGATTAAATACATCGTTCAAAGCTCGTACGAAAACATTAAATGCAGCCGACAAGACAGCCAGAAAAATCCAGGAACTCGATGACAGGACAGAATTCAGAAAAGTCTGGCCCACATGGAATTCCACGAAGACTAAAAATGTCTGAGCCAGAGTCTGAGCAAGATCTGGGAAAATATGGATGGGGTGGAAAGTCCCAAACTAGGGTAAAAACCCAAAATTCACCCAGAACTTAAGATTTTCAATGAATAACTTAGGGGAATCACTTAGGCAACCAAAATAAACATTTAAGCACATGCCAAAGCATGATAAAACCTCAAAATGGAAGGGCCAAGACACCAAAACCAAAGCGAAAGAGGGTCCCTACCTTCAACGGGGAATGGGTGAAAACTGCACAACAGTCCTCAGAATTGTAAGTATTTGTTTTGATCAAGACAGTAAAGATGTATGGTTTACAAAAAAGGACTTTACTAACAACAATAGGATCTATTGTAGACTTAGATATTTCCTCCAACATGTAGAGGTATTTTGCTGGAATTTGTAGTAAACTACTGGCAGCTTCATCAAAAGCAATACACCAAAGGCTAGCTGAATGGTCTTGCAACTTTAACTACAGAAGGTAGCGATAGTTGCATTCCTTGATTTCCCTCTAGCAATGATCAAGAAACAAACATCAATGCAGGGGCGTGTGCATTTTCTTTTGCATTCTTTCCCATTAACTAGCAAGGGGAAAGCAGGATATCAAAAAGACTCAATTTTTGCAATTTGAATGGTTGCTTTAAAAATGGCTTCAACAGTTTCTGGCAAGCCAATGTATTTTTTCAAGATGAATGCAATAGTAACTCTATCATTTGAAGGGTGCATCCTATGAGGTGCAGAAGATGAAACCTTTTTTTCTACTTTGATTGGGCCCTTGGATCTAAGAGTGTCTACCTCAAGAATAGAAGGGTTAATGTCAAGGACTGTTGTTGTTGATTTGTTGATAAATTTACCATTAAAGTAGCCTACACATCCACCCCACACAAAAATTATGACTATATCACCAGAAAGATACATCAGCTCCAAGAAATCACCTTTTTCTTTCCAACTTGGGCCCCATAAATTAACATCAATGAAAGAAGTAGAGATAGCATATAGTTTAATAGTTTGCTAGATTGTTTTAGATCTATTTTTCCTACAAACAATTAATATGTACCCAACATGGACTACAATTCCAATAATATCAACCAAACTATTATCACTATAATTGCTTATGTCACTAACTAGCACAAAAGATGAGGCTTTTTTAGGTACGAAAAATGTCATCTTCACACCTTTTTATTGTTGATTTTCCATCCAAAATAATTTCAAGGTTACTATTTAATTTATTAAAAATTTTATTTGCTTCCTTCACCGATCCTCTTGATATTAAATAACTTGCACCCACCTCAACTTGACCGTAATTCAGTTTAGCAATATCATTTAAACAAGTAACGTTTATTTATGTCCCCTCCATATCTATAATGTCAAAACTAAAAAGTTTCCCTTCACCTCTCTGTTTGTGGAAATGGTACATCTCTCTAACATGTGTTACACGCCCACTATCCAAACATTTTGACAAATGTTCAAAGCTTTAATAGGGCTGACATTTGGAGGGCCCTTTTTTTTTAGGGGACAGTTGCAAACCAAATTTAGAGGTCCATTTAGAAGGATAAGGTGAGTCTAGCCCCAACATTTTCTCTTCTTTTTGCTTGAACAGATACCTAGGGGTCCCAATGATTTGGAAATCAGACATAATCACAACTAAGCTAAATATGATTAAGGCCCTAGAAAAGAAGCAAAACAATGTATATTGGACACATTATATTAGGCACATATGAAGCAGAAAGAGAATTTTTAAGAATAGACAAGAAACAACGCATCCCGCCTTAAATCTTGGGCATTCCTATAGACTTAGTCTCTTAAACATATGAGGTACCCTATTTTCAAGGCACCTGAAAAAAGAATCATTGCATTTGGAAGGAAGGCTTCCTCTTTGCATATGGTTTCCATCAGACAAGACAACCTTGTATCATTCAACCTGCCCTTCATCACTGCCAATTTTTTTAAAGGATAGAAGTTGAAGAACCGGAGAGGGAACTCCATCTCCAACATTGATGGAATGAATTGCAAATGAAGTCAAATTTGGTTTTTTCTTTGCAACCTAACAAAGACAAGTTCAATCAAGGAAAATTCACTTCATCACACCAAATGGATAAAACGAGTAAGGAAAACAAAGGTTGCAAAGAGATATTTTTATGTTAAGTAGGAGGTATTTTTCCACAGCGTGTCAAATTATGATATTGCTATCAGGATTCAACCGTGTAGTTTCAAGTCAAACTCATTGACCCATGTTTCATGAGTAGTGGTTCAACAAGAACCCATCTCTCATGATATCGAATGGTCCACTTAGCACTCATTGCATCTAGGTGATGCTCACAGAGGTGAAGCAGGTCCGTCCCGGGAGGTCACCCATCCCGATCTGCTCCAGCTCAAGTCGCTTAACCAGGGGGAATTTTCTCCAAGGTTAAGCCCGCTTGAGTTGTTACCTCATTTGCAAAACCTTCAAAGAAGTGTTGTGCCTTATGAACCATTCATAATAGAGCCCACAGGAGGTACTAGGATGGGTGACCTCCCATGAACGATGCTTCACCTCTGTGAGCATCACCTAGATGCAATGAGTGCTAAGTGGACCATTCAATATCATGAGAGATGGGTTCTTGTTGAACCACTACTCATGAAACATGGGTCAATGAGTTTGACTCGAAACTACACGGTTGAATCCTGATAGCAATATCATATTTTTATGTGTTCTAAAAGATCAATGCATGTGTACTTCCACATCTATATGCTTTACCAGGGCCATCCATGCGTGTATACACCTAAAGGCCAATAAAAATAGGTATATAAACAATAAAGGGTATTCAGTGTGTATTTTTGTATTTGAGAATCCTAAAATTAAAGGAACTAAAAGGAAATGTTCAAGTTTATTACAAAAGAAGAAGGAAACAATAACAACAAATTTGCAGCAAGTATAAGGAAAAGGAAATAAAAACTTACAGAATTAGGATTTGGAGGTTGGTGGATGGTACCCTTAGATTTGGACTCTGTAGCGGGCCCTATGGGAGGTGTCGCCAAATCAATCACCAAATCAATTTTGGGGGGCTCTGGGGACCCATCCACAAAGCCCGATTTTGTAGACATAGTTCTGGGATATTTTAGAGGGAGGAAATGTTGCAATTATAGTTGATTGATTGGTACCTATATTTCACAATAAAAATAAAAGATTAATGTATTGCAACATCCAATACCAACTGGTAGACAACTTAGAAATATTGATAATCTAGCAACCATTTTACTATTTTGATTAAATGAAAATAGGTATAACCATTCCACTTTTAATATTGTTGAAACAACAGGAGATACAAAAAGAACAATAGAAATGATAAATGCAAATGTATATATTCCTATATGTATATATTTATCTTTGAGGTTGCTTATATATGTATGCATGCAGTTTTTTAGTATATTTCTATAAATACCTATATGTAGATATTTGTATATATTGCTACCTAGTGCCTTCATCTTTTTTAATGCAAACAATAGGATATACAACAACAAGAATCAAAATGATTAAGTACATATATGCATTGAATTTTCCCTTTGTCTACACATTTAAAAAAATACATATAACCAAATATATATCCATATGTACACATGTATATATTTATTTATATATAGACTGGTATATCTAAATGAATGTGTATACTATATTTATTCCTAACTATGTACTCATTGGCATGCCAAGCAAGGACCTATACAGAAGTGCACATAATGTCAAAGGTGCATAGTGGAAAGAAGCAAAAAAAAGTACAGGGCGAGAGTTCGGCAAGTCAGCAACATGTTTTAAATATTGCAACCTATGAAAATATGCACATAATGTCAAAGGTGCACAATGGCAAGAAGGGAAAATAAGCAAAGGGAAAAGGTTTTGCAAGCCAGCAACATGTTTTAAACATTGCAACCTATGAAAATATATATGCAACAAGGGTTTGTTTTCCACCTTGGAACACAAAAGTAGAACACAACAGCTAGCATTTAGCTATGAGTTTTTTGTTTCAAATTTTTGTTAGGATTTTCGTTAGACTAGTGATGAGCAGAAGTCCCTGAGACTGGCAGCAAGCTCTTTCCAATAGTCAGGGGGGTTTTTAAGGCCTATTTATGACAACATGGAGTTTTCTAATTATGTGGTTTGGTGGTGGTGGAGTTGGTTGCCTCAATACACTAAAGCAGAATGGTAAGTTTTTGCTCACGTGAGGGTTAATGCATCCTGACATTGTTGTACTATGGTGTTGGAGGAAATAAATGTAATATTCAATGTTGCAGTATGGGAAAGTATACTCCAAAATGTGTGAGAAAATATATTGATTAAGTTGCATTGTTGAAAGAGCTATTGTGGTCCTTTGGTATTTTTTAGTCTTTCTAAATCAAATTCTACATAAATACAAATAAAGATACCATACACATCAGTTTCGATATACATGTGTATATATAAATTACTGTTGCATTGTCAAACAAGCCACATTGGTCTTGGTTTGTAAATATGAATATATATATCTTCCTATATGTATATTTTTAAATATGAAACGAGGAATTCAATACATATATATGCATATATGTTTTTTCTATGTAAAATTTGCAAGCAACCCAAAGGTACATATCAACACCATGGTTGCAGTTTCTAGCAGTCTACAAAATTTCAAAAATTACAAGAGCTAAACCACGACAATGAACACTTTGTTACATGGAGCTTGAAACAAATGAGGTAAAAAGAATGTAATGAAAAATATTGATACAAGACAAACAATCTATGTGAGAGTTGGCTTCTCAATTCTAAATTCAAGCTACATTATTTTGCACTAAACACTATAGAAAAATAGGTAAATTGTAAAAGAACTATTAGGAATATACTTAAGAACCACAAGAAAATAACAAATGATGAAAAAATCAACTTTGGAATATGGAGTATAGAAAAGGAAAACTACAATAATGAACAGCTTATTATGGGGAACTGAAAAAAACAATATCATGAAGAATACTTTATTATCATGAAATTCAAAAAGTTGAATAAAAAAGAACATCATGAAACATATTGATACAAGACATATAACATGTTCCATCCAAACAAAAAAACCATGGAAATTTTTTTAGAATTTTAAAAATTGAAAACAATCCTTGTTACAAGAACAATAGAATGATATGTTATAGGCAGCTTCAAACCGATGAGTGGAAAAGAATATCATGAAATGTATTGATACTCAAACAAATGAGGAAAAAAGAATATCATGAAACATATTGATACAAGACAACCAATCTATGTAACAATTGCCTTGTCAATTCTAAATTCATAATTTTTTTGCAATCCTTATTGACCAATGTGCAACACTTTGGAAAATCCTTTGTTAAAGAGGTAAGCTCCACATCGTCATTAAAAACCATGGGAAATTCTTCTCTATTTCTCTATAATATTTAGTGCCAAGTACAATGTAGCTCAAATTCCCAATTAACTTTGTGGCCTTATAGCCATTTTGTACAAATTATTGCTACACATTGCATTTACAAATTCTATATAATGTGGGTTTACTGCCAAATAATGTAGCTCAAATTTTCAATTCACAAGCCAACTCTTACATACACTGCTTGACTTGTATGAATATTTTTAATGTGGGTTCTCGTTTATTTGTGATTTACCTATGATTCTTAAGAAAAATACGATGATGAACAGTCTTCCATGGGGAACCTAAAAAAGAGTATCATGAAGAATAGTTTTTATGGGGAACTTGAAAGAGAGGAAGAGGAAACAATTTTTACAATCATCTGCTATCAAACCAACACCAAAATGGCTCTTTCAACAATGCAACCTAATCAATATATTTTCTCAGGCATTTCAAAGTATACTTTCCCATACATACACACACACACACATATATTTACATACATATTTATATAAATACATATATATACATATATACATACATATATTCTAAATTCAAGCTCCATTATTTGGCACTAAATATTATAGACAAATAGGTAAATTGTAAAAGAACTATTAGGAAAACACTGAAGAACCATAGGAAAATGAGAGATGATCAAAACCCAACATTAAATAGAAATTTTAAATAGGAGGAAAGAATATCATAAAACATATTGATACGACACAAGCAATCTATGTAACAGTTGGCTTATGAATTCTAAATTGGAGCCACATTATCTAGCAATAAATATTATAGACAAATAGGGAAACTATCTATACAACTCATAGATTCTAGAGCACAACAGTTTTAAAACCCTCTAATCTACTATAAAATAGAGGCAAAGCCAACAATTTGTACAGTAGTCTACTATCAAACCAACACCACAATGCCTCTTTTGATAGTGCAACTTAATCAATATATTTTCTTGCACATATCAGAGTATGTTTCCCAATACATATATATACACACACACACACAAATATATATATATATGCATACATATATATTCATATATGGATACATATATATACTTTGTGCATCTTTGGTGTTATACACATTTTACACAGTTAGTTCCTTGGTATCTTTCTAATTGATTTAACTTCAAATCCTTACAAAGATAATGGTGTAGAATGTGAACGGTATGTGGAAATCAATCCTTCGAAACATACATAGATACATATACGCATATATATATATATATATATATATTGAAGACAAATAGAGCAATTGTATAACACATATTACAATAACACTTAAGAGCCAATAAACTAGTATAGACAAAATTTAATTGAAGAACAAACAAAGCATACATCTAATTAGGTTGAATATACATATGCATATGCATATTCATATGTATATACATATATGCATATCTATATGTAAATGTATCTATGCATATGCAATGCATTTTCAATGGAGAGTGTAACGAATGGAAGGTACAATGCATTTTTTTCCCCAGAGAGTGTAATGTTGTTATTGCTTATGCATATGCATCGTTCCTTCCTTCGTTGCACCCTCCATCTAAAAGAGCTTCACTTTTTTTGATTGCATATGCATATATACATATACATATATGTATATGTATATACATATGCATATGCATCTGTATATACATATATGCATACACATATCAAACAATGCTAAAAAGTGTAACAAAAAATTCATAGATCTAAGATTGAGTGTAATTGATGAAAAAACTTACCATGCATCCAGAAAAGGCCCAATACAATTCCTAGCAGTGAAAAGGAAGCAAGGAACACACCTACGAGACTGGTGCCTAAGGGTTTTCCAGCAGCCTGGGGAGAGCTAGAGTCTGTTTTGGGGAACTAAAAAAATGAATATCATGAAGAATAGTTTGTTATGGGGAACTTCAAACATATTAGGAAGAACGGATATCATGAAACATATTGATATAAGACATATAACATGTTCCATATAGACAAAATAACCACAACAATTAACACTTTATTATGAGCAGCTTCAAACAGATCAGGGTAAAAGAAATTCATAAACATATTGGTGCAAGACAAGTAGTCTATGTAACAATTGTAAGATATGTTAGAAAAACACTTAAGAAGCAGATATAACTAATAGATGAATGGAAACTGACATTAAATAGAACTCGTAAGGCTAAAAGGTAACAATGATCTCTGTAAAATGGGTATAACACCACAGACTTAATTGAAAATTTAAGCTACATTACTTGGCACTAAATGAAGAATAGTTTGTTATGGGAAACTTCAAACATATGAGGATAAAAGAACATCACCAAACATATTCATACAAGACATATAACATGTTCCATCTAGACAAGATAACCACAACAATTAGTAGTTTATTATAAGGAGCTTCGAGTAGATCAGGAAAAAATAATATCATGAATAAAATATGGAGAAGAGAAGAGGGAAACAACTTGTTCAAAATGCTATGAAACCAACACCACAATGGTTGTTTCAAAAATGCAACTTAATCAAAGTATACTTTCCCACATTGACATTCAATATTGCATTTACTTTGTCCACCCACATTTATTTCGTCCACCCCCATCGTACAACAATGGAAAAATGCATTAACCCTCGCATGAGCAAACACTTACCATTCAACTTATATGTATCGAGGACACCAACTCCCCCACCACCAACCCACATAATTACCAATCTCCACTGCACCATAAAAAACCCTAGTCAAGTCACCGTCAGTCGAGACATCTCTAGTGCTACCTATGATTCTTAAGTGTTTTTCTAATAGTTGTTTTAAAATTTCCCTATTTTGTCTATAATATTTAGTGGCAAATAATGTATCTTTAATTTTGAATTCACAAGCCAACTGTTACATAGAATTTGGTGTTACATCTTATCTAGATAGTGATAGAACTTCAGGTAAGCAGGAATATGCTACAAACTCAAATATATACATGCATTTCACTGACCTATTAGAAAAAAACTTAACAATCAGAGGAAAATGAGAGATGTTTCAAAACCCACATTAAATAGAACTTTAAAATATGGATAATAAAACAAGAAAACAATGATAATGAACAGTTTACCCAGTATGGGGAACTGGAAAAAAGAATATCATGAAGAATAGTTTGTTATGGGGAAGTTCAAATAGTTTAGAAAAAAACAATATCATGAAGCATATTGATATAACACAAAAAGTGAAATTGGAAGAGAGATATTAGGAAAACACTTAAGAATCAAAGGAAAATGACAAATTTTATAAAACCCACATTAAATAGAAATTTAAGATATGGAGAATAGAAAATGAAAATCACGATAATGAACTGTTTGTTATGGGGAACTAAAAACAAGAATATCATGAAGAACAATTTGTTGTAGGGAACTTAAAATAAATGAGGGAAAAAGAATATAATGAAACATATTGATATAATACATTGTCATCCCACATAATTAGCAAGCTCCACTGCCTACATAAATACACTGGGTAGTTTGTTCCAAGGAGCTTCAAGAAAATCAAGAAAAAAAGAATATCATGAAACATATTGATACAAGATTCGAGCTATGTTCTTTGTTAATAAATATTGAAGAGAAGTAGAGAAATTGTATAAGAGGTGTTATTTGTTTGGTACTCTAATGACTTATCTTTCTTTTACTTGTAAACTCTATGGTTTCGGGTCCCTGTAAAACCTATTTTTCCTTTATCAAAAACAATTATTTGCTACAAGTTGTTTTACATGGGTATTTTTCATAAATGATTTGTCTATAATATTTAATTCCAAGCAATGCCACTCGAATTTACAATTAATTCTATGGTGTTATACTCATTTTGCACAGATTATTGCATCATATAATTGTTTCCATAACCTAAAGAAAATATCATGAATAAAATATGGAGAATAGAAGAGGAAAACTAAGACAATCAACAGTCTATTATGGGGAACTGGGAAAAAGAATACCATGAAGAACAGTTTCTTACGTGAAACTTCAAAGACAAGAAAAAATGGATATCATGAAACATATTGATACAAGACAGATGAATGGAAAGCCACATTAAATATCTAACTCCTAAAGCAAATAGGTAGCAATAATCTGTGCAAAATGAGTATAATCCCACACACTTCATTGAAAATTTGACCTATTACCTAGCAATAAATATTATAGACAAATAGAGAAATCATAGAAGAGTTATTAGAATAACACTTAACAGCCACTAAACTAATCTTATCTCCAATATTCGTATGCTTTCATACTAACCCTCTGCATATATATATGCAATTACTTCTATGTTAATCTACAATCACTCCTATATTAATTGGTATAACGCCAAAGATGCACAGAAATAACTAGAACAATAAACCAAGGGCGATAAAATTTTTAACCCTAACCATATTTTTTCACAAAAGAAAGAATATTTAACTACAATTGTTCCTATGGTAATGGGTATAATTCCAAAGATGCACATAGATAACTACAAACAATAAATGAGGGCCAAAAAAATTACTAACCCTAGGGTAAAAGTACAAAGTTGTGTCACACTTTTATAAAGGAACCAACCAATACTGATCCAATTTTTAAACTTGAATCACTAAAAAGAGATATATATGTTTTTAATTTTGAAATGATGTAAACTATTAAAATATTTATTTTTTTGTATATTTTATGTTTGTATTTTTTTGAAAAAATAAAAAAAAATATTTGAATATATTTTTTCATAAATTAACACTATAATTCAATTACTGATAAAATGATGAAAAATGAAGTTACATGAGATGTCAATCTTTAGATAGTAAATTTCATTTTTTTCCATCAATTTTTTTGTGTGTATTTATAACTTGAAACTTTAGGGCATGGATATATTTATTTCCAATTTTGATAAATATATATTTTTAAATAAATATTAAAATGTGTGTGTATTAAAACTTAGTTATTTCAATTCGATGTCAACTTTGATATTAATTATTTATCTTAAATAGAAAAAAAAATTATACAATCTTGATATAGATTCTTGTGTCTAGGGCATCATATTTTTTTTCAAATTTTTCTAATAAGTTTTGTTATTTTTCCTTGACATGGTAATCAACCTAATTTTTTATGTTGATAACCTACATTTAGTAAAAATAAAAAGGAAAATATAAATAATAATTAAACTATTAAAATATATACATTTTTCAAAACTAAACTTATGGATCTATGAAAGGGTATTTTTAATATTTTTTTTAAAATAGTTTTTACACAAGTAGAAGTTGTTGAAACATCAAATTTTTCAAATTATTTGTTTTTTTGGTAAATTAGACTCAAAGTGGTGCTAAAAATGCATTTAGCCAACAATTTTAGTTGGAAAATTTGTGGACATGTATAACTTAGCTAGAATGAATCTTACAAGATCATATTTTTAACCAAAATTATTTTTTAGTTAAAAATATTTAAATTCACTTGTGTTGATTAGTTGGCCAAAAGTGTGACACAACTTTGTGTTGATACCCCCTAACCATATTTTTTTGATGAAAGAAGATTTAATTGCAATTTCTCCACCCATAAAGAGTGATAATCTCTTTGAAGTCTCCAAAATAGGTATAACATCAAAGATAGAAACATATAACAAGAAGACATTAACAATAAATTAATTATCTATGCAAAATAACCATGTAAAATGACTTACAAATTCTGGAGAACAGCAGTTTTCAATCTGCTTATCACAACATCGACCTTACCTTTTGAACAAAGAATGTTCCTAAATGTCGCTCATTGGTCAATAAGGATTAGAAAAAAATATGACTTTACCTTCAAACAGATAAGGAAACAAGAATATCATGAATAAAATATGGAGAATAGAACAGGAAAACTACAAAAATCATCAATTTGTTATGAGCAACTGGAAAAAAGAATATCATGAAGAACAGTTTGTTACAGTGAACTTCAAACACACGAGGAAAAAAGAATATCATGAAACATATTGATACAACACAGCTGAACACAAAGCCACATTAAATAGAACTCCTAAAGCCAATAGGTAGCAATAATTTGTGCAAAATGAGTATAACCCCACAAACTTCATCGAAAATTCAAGCTACATCACCTGACACTAAATATTCTAGACAAATAGAGAAATTGTAAAAGAGCTATTAGAATAACACTGAACAACCACAAAACTAATTTTATCTCCAATATTTTAATGTTTTCATACTAACTCTCTACATACATATATATATGCAATCACTCCTATGTTAATCTACAATTGCTCCTATGTTAATGGGTGTAATAAAAATGATGCACAAAGATAACTTAAAAAACAAACGGAGGGCAATAAAATTACTAATCCTAACCATTATTTTTTATGAAAGAAAGAATTTTTAACTACAATTGCTTCTATGGTAATGGGCGCAACATCAAATATACACAGAGATAACTATAAAAAATAAACGAAAGATGCACAAAGATAACTAAAACAATAAACCAAGGGTAAAAAAAAAATTGCTCCTATGTTAATCTGTAATTGCTCCTATGTTAATTGGTATAACACCAAAGATGCACAGAGATAACTAAAACAATAAACCAAGGGTAAAAAAAAAATTGCTCGTATGTTAATCTGTAATTGCTCCTATGTTAATGGGTATAACACCAAAGATGCACAGAGATAACTAAAACAATAAACCAAGGGAAAAAATTACTAACCCTAACCATATTTTTTTATGAAAGAAAGAAGATTTAATTGCAATTTCTCCATCCATACAAAGCGATAATCTCTTTGAAATCTCCAAAATGGGTATAATGCCAAAGATACAAACATATAAAAAGAAGACATGAACAATAAATTAAGATCATCTATGCAAAATACCCATGTAAAAAAACTTACAGATTCGAGAGTTCACAACACTTTTCAATCTGTCATAAAACAGTTTGCAAGCCATCAATTTTTGGAATAGTCTGCTATCAAACCAGCTACAGAGCCGAAGGTGATGATTTTTACAATAGTCTTCTATGTTGACAATGTAGCTTAATCAAAGTATACTTTCCCACATTGCAACATTCAATATTGTATTTACTTCGTCTGCCCCCATCATACGACAACGACAAAATGCATTAACCCCCACATGAGCAAACACTTACCATTTAGCTTCCGCATATCGAGGACACCAACTCCACCACCGCTAATCCACATAATTACCAAGCTCCACATTGCCACAAAAAAATCCAGTCAAGTCACCGCTAGCCGGGACATCTCTAGTGCCAACAAATCCAATTCATGGCTGGGTTGAGGAAAATACTGGCAAAAACTTCAAACAAATATCCCATCGGCTAACTAGTTTGTATTGAATTTTATTTCATTATCAATAAATTAAAACATTTAGTTACTTTTTGGTAGTTCTTATATTTTTTAATTTTCTTTATTCAATGTAAAAAAAAAGGATTAATGATATCAATTTTTTTTCTCTTTATTAAAGTTTCAATATCTTTATAATTTAGTAATATTTATTGAACATGATAAATAATGATAAATCTCTTATTCTTTTATTCTTTATAAATATTGTCTAGTTAAAACATTCAATTCATGTTATTAGCTAGAAAATTGATGCAATATAGATCAAATTTCATGATGTATATGAAATGTCATAAGTTAAAAAAAAAAATTATGTGTATGTAACACATCACAAGATTGCACCCCTATATTGTGAATAATGAAATTGATAGTTGCAAACACCCAAATTTGACCACTCCCATATGGTCAAATCCGCCTATTTGATTCGCCTATTTCATCAGTATTAATTAAATGATTTATTTAATTAATATCTCTCCTTTTCCTAAGGTTCCTAAAGTATCTAGTTTTATAATTAAATACTTTACCTTTCATCATTTCTCTAAATTAAATAAATACATCAATTTATTTAATTTTGTCATTTAGCCTTTTAGAATTTAAATCAATTTTAAATTCCTATTTTTCTCTCTCCTTGTCACATCCTCCATAACCTTCTTCTAATCTAAATTAGTTTAATTAATCCATGATTAGGATGCGCACACCTTTAATCAAGATTAATGTCACATCCTTCACATCTTCCAACTTGCTTCTAATCTTCCATTAATCTTCTGAATCAGCTATTTGCACAACCTTAATCTAATCCCCTTTCTACATTTAGCATACCTTTTTGGTCAACTTTCACAATTTCCACATTTAGCTTAGACCCTCTTCCCCATGTGAACTAAAAATTCACATTTATCCCTCCAAGACTCTCCTCTTCCCCATGCAATTTGTTAGGAGTTCTAGAACTCCTCACTAGTCACATCACTCACATGAGGACAAGTACTTACCTTTTTGAGAACATTGTTTTATCCCCAAGGTACTCCCAATCATGTGAATTTATTTAAAATTCACATTTATTTTCCCAACCACTTCTCTCTTCCCCATGGAGATTTTTGAGGAATACTAAAATTCCTCATATGTCACTTTCCTCCCATTTTGGGAACAAGAAATTCCTTTTTAAGGAAATCTTCTCCCAATCTCAAGGTACTTGCAAGTACCTCCACCTCACATGTCCCTTTTCCAACTCACTTGTCCTTGTGACATCTCATCCTCCACATGGCAAGATGTGAGGGCTTGTGAGTCATCAACTCACTACAACCCTTCATCTTGCCCATGTTGGCAAGATCTTAACTGTCCATTTCTCTAGAGATTCTTCCCTTAAAATGGAAGATTTTCTCTCAATTCATTCATTCATCACATTCACATTTTCAAACTCAAACTCTCTAACACAAGCATATTTCAACATACTTGCATTTTTCACTCACAACCTCCATTGTTGGACATCCAAACTTCCATTTGCATGCACTCTACTCACTTATCAAAATACCCACCTTTACCATTTGAATCCTAATTGCATCCTCTCCATTTTGCATCTATTTTCATCACATTTTCCATCAAGGAGCATACATTTATCAACAATCAAAGGGCCAACCAAGGAGCAACTCATACAAGGTATAAATTTGTTTTTCTTTATCTTTATTTTGTTTAAGTTTAATGTAGCCTAATCTTGAGGTGTTGAAGTGTTACTTTGCTTCTTTTGCATTTTGTTTTGCAACATTTAGGATAGGTAGATAACACTACTCACATTTCTGGCACACCCGATGGGACCCACAAACGGGTTTGCTTTCATTTTTGTTGTTTTTTGATGTTTTACAAGTTCAGGTTACACAAAGGTGACCCTGCCTTAAATAGGGGCCACCTTTCCCAAAACAAGGCTGAACCTACCCTAGGATAGGCGAACTGCCCCAAGACAGGCAAACCAAACTTGAACAAAGGTGACCCTGCCTTGCAAAGTCACCCATCTGAGAGACGAAAACAAAATTTACTCCCTATTTTCTACACAGAGGAAAAATTTCCCTAAACAGGGGCAAACCTACCCTAACAGGGGTGAACCTAACCTAAATAGAGGCATCTACGAGATAAAACAATGGTTTAGAATTCATTTTCAAACTCTTATTTCTACTATTTTGATTAATACTGACCCCCTAACTTGTCCTGTTGGTGATTATGCTAGTTTTTACTAACATTTGTATAGCTTGTTTCATGTTTGTTGAAGACCAAAAGATAAAAATTCTAACATATTTGTTATACGATGAGCAGTTTTGGTTATTAGTTAGATAGTTTTTCTTTTGTTTTTCATATTACTTAGGCACATATTTTAACTAGGGGAAGTCAAATATATTGTGTGTTGTGTTTGCAAAGTAAGCTATTGATGTATCCAATCCCCTTGCACTATTTGGTGATCCTAGGTGAAGAGAAATTGTAGCTTACTTAGTCCTTTGTGTTTCCCAAGGGGCACTATATTGTTTAAAGCTTTCCCCTTGCACTTCATGTGAACCTGGGGAGTAGCCAAAAGTGGTTAGTGTTCTCTTTTTAGTAGGACCTACTTAGGGATTTATCACCCCAAGGGATGATCCCAACCACGCGTACTGGCAGGGCATACAAAGGGGAGAGAGCCAAAGTTGTACCCCAATCCAGTCACATTGTGTCTAGCGGAGTGTCGAAGCTAGGGTGATCTCACTGGGGTTCCCAACTCACGCCTATGATTGGTTGGTTTTCACAGTTTTGTCTCATGTACCAAGCATATATCAAGGACTCCCTAGTTGCCTTATTCAGCCTAGTTAAAGGACTGTGTTGGTTATACCCTTCTTACTAATCTTAGGATTGTGCTATTTGAACTATCTTTTTTGTGTGAAACCAGTGAATTTTTGTTGAGTCGGGTCAGCCTTACCTTCTGCTTGTTGCTTGCTATGTTTTTGGTCCTTTTCCATATCCATTTCCACCTAATTCAAGTTTAGGTTTGTTGATAGAGGCAACCTTTCCCTGAATAGGGGCGACCCTACCTCCTATCTCAATCCTTTCTCAAACTGTTTCTATTAGAATTTTATATCTCTTCACCGAACAGGCGACCTTACCCTTAACAAGGGCAACCCTACCCTCAAGTCGGGTGACCCTGCCTTAAGTTGGGAAACCCTACCTTAAGTTGGGAAAACCTACCCCAAGTTGGGTGAACATGGCCCAAGTTGGGCAGCCCTGCCTTAAGTTGGGTAAACTTGCCCCAAATTGGGTGACCCTACGCCATGTCAGAAAAAATTTCACCTCAAACAGCTAGTTTATCCTTTCGTTCAGTCATTCCAAGTACCCATTTACCCATTTTGAGCATCTTTTTTCCTATTCAAAATGTTTGTTTCCTCATTTCAACCATTCGTTTACTCATTTCGAGTACCTGTTTCCTCATTTCAAGTACCCATTTACACATTTCGAGCATTCATTTCCCCATTTTGAATGTCTGCTTTCCCATTCTGAGTATTTGTTCCCCATTTTGGGCCTTCGTTTACCCATTCTGAGTACCTATTCACCCGTTCCAACAGTCTTTTTACTCATTTTGAGTACTTGTTCCTCATTCTGAATACCCGATTACCCAGTCTGAGCATTTGTTCCCTGCTCTGAACGTCTGTTTTCCCATTCTGAGCCTCTATTTCCCCATTCCAACCCTCCATTTCCCCATTTTGGGCATCTATTTACCTGTTCTGATAGTCTATTTCATCCTCCTTTCTGATTTAGAAAAGTCTAAAAGTCAACTTGGGTGACCCTGACCTCCAGTTGGGAAAACCTGACCTCCAATTGGGCAAACCTAACCTCAACTTGGGTGACCTTGACCTCTAGTTGGGCAAACCTAACCTCTAGTTGGGCGAACCTGACCTCAACTTGGGTGAAACTAACCTCCAGTTGGGCAAACTTGACCTCCAGTTGTGCGACCTTGACCTCAACTTGGGTGACCTTGACCTCTAGATAGGTGAACCTAACCTCCAAATGGGCGAACCTGACTTCTAGATAGGTGAATTTGTCCTCTAATTGGGTGAACCTGACCTCCAGTTGGGACAACCTGACCTCTAGTTGTGTGAACTTGACCTCCAGTTAGGTGACCTTTCCTCCTAGTTGGGAAATCCTACACCTTGGTTAGATGAGTCTGATCTTTATCCAATCATTCAGCATCTTTTGTTCACCTGTAATTTGCATTTTTCTCATCTGAATCATATAGGTACATCATAAAAAATCTCTAGGTTGCATACCCCTAGTCGTTTTCTCAATCCAAATCCTCTAAAGTTTGAAGTTAGTATCCAAATTGACCCAAGTGTCTGAAATCAATCATTATCCTACAAAGTCTATTTAGGATCGTCATTCATCCTGAGTCAGTCATCATCGTTCGGCCTTATCAATCCACTTCCATATCAATTTGGATTAGGTGTCACAATCATCTACCTATCCTTAATCTAATCAATCAATACCTTAAGTCACCTAGGGTGTTTAGAATTTCTTTTATCATCCAATCTCATCCAATCATCCAATCTTATCAATCAATCAATCTTATCCAATCTAATCCTCATCCAATCATCCAATCTATCAATCCAATCCAATCTCATCGAACTATTAAATCATCCAATCAGCTAATCCATCATCCAATCAATCCTTCAATTGTCATTTAGGTCATCCCTACATTACATTCTAGAGTTTAATCACATTCTTAGTTGCATAGTAATTTTTCATTTTCATGCCTATTCAGACTTGATCACAAGCCAAGAAACAAATGGTAAAACAACAAGCCCAAGGTTCCCATTTGAATATCCCACAAGATCCCAATAACATTGAAAATACCACACAAGATCCCAACAATGGTGCAAATATCCCTCTATATCCCCATAACGGTGCATTGTCACAATCTAATACTGACATCTAAAACACCTCACTGTCTGGAGATGAAAACATGGTCAACTAGCCTGAAGTGACTTTTGATGAATACTTAAGTAATCTTGCTAATGTTTAGATAACGGATCACCTCCTCAACAAGCGTGGGGATAATATTCTCAGTACTCTGATCATAAAAGGATTCAAACCACCACTTGACTTTAATGTCACAATATACTGGCGCCTAGACTCTTCCTACACCTCAAGACCCACAAACTTCACAAAATGTTCCAAGAAATTTTTATGTTCCCGAAGGTCCACCTATAGATAATTTGTATCATCCTGAGTTCGGAAATGTTACAATCCATCAAGTTGCTAGTTATCCTCACCTTCCATTTGTTGCCTCTACAGAACCACCTAATCCTAATGATCCCTATGCCTATGGCATGTCACAGAATATTCCACCTGCTCCACCACTTCCACCTCAGCATGCTAGTCAACCACCCATCAATATTGGGGGAACTCCACTTCTTGCATTGATGCCACCTGTAGGACCTACACTTGTTGGTAATCTACTACTGCCACCTCAAGGTAGTATCCCTATGTTTCAACATCCTCTCATTAATCCTCATCAATCCACTATGATGCAAGCACCACCACAATGCACTGATATCCCTTCACAACCACCACCACAACATGTTGTTGCTAATATTTCATCTCAACCACCCCATCAACAACCTCTACAACAAAACATCACAATCCCACAAAAAAACATCACCATTCCACAAAAAAATGTTTCAATTCCTTAACAACACACTACCTTTCCTACACAACCCCCACATCAAGTCATGCAAATTATATCATAGCCACCGCAACCACCCCATAATGCTTCTATTGCAGTCCCACAACATCAACATATCCCATCTCGCCCACTTTATCAGCAGTCCCCACAATAGCAACAACCACCCCATCATACACCCGTTCCCACAAAAACACAATGGAATCCTCTCACATAATATCTTTACCACCCATCTAGTACATACATTGCTTATTCTCCTGCATCCAATCCTAATCAAAATATCCATGTGATCACTCAAAATCCCCAGCAGACTCAACTATCTCCTTACATTAATCCTCTGTAATTGCACACAAACCCATACAAACAATAGTCTAATCCACAACAACCTCCATACGTTAGGCAACAACCCAATGTTGCATACAATTACTATTCCAATCCATACTATGCTCAATAGCGGCCTTCATACCAACAAGATGCTTCATCTGCATCCTATACATAGCAACAACCACCTTATCAACAGGGTGCTCAATCCACCTCTTACTATCAGCAACCACTGCCTTACCAACAAGGGGCTTCCACGTCATCATACTATCAAGTTTCCATGCAATACCAATAGGGCACTCCATCCACTTCATACTATCAACAGCAGCCACCACACCAACAAGCAGCTTCCACCTCTTACCATCAAAATTTGTCATCCTCCTATCCACCTTACATCAATCCTCAATCCGCTTATTCCAATCAGTACCAACAAACACCTTCATATACACCTCATCCCACTTATGATCCAACCGCTTCAACACCATCCTCATCATATCAGTAGTATCCTCCATACAATCAACCTAGTTCATCCAATCTAACTCTCGTAGTGCCTATCAATCAATATCTAGAAGAAGTCAAAGCTGCGTTAAAGGGCTTACAAGTTGGGACCGAAAAAAAATCGTTCAAGATTGAGGACATTTTTCACTATTTGTTTGATCCTTTTGTTTCATTAGTACCTTTCCCAAAGCATTTTGAAATGCCAAAATTTGATAAATATAAAGGAACCAAAGACCTCAAGGCTCACCTTCAAGATTTCTACGCCCACTATCAAGAAGTCATGCATAATGATAATTACCTCATGAGATTGTTCCCTAGGAGTTTACAAGGAATAGCTCTTGACTAGTTTATGGGTCTTAAGAAAGGATCTATCAAGTCCTTTTCTCAGCTTTCAGAAGAGTTTGTCTCCCACTTCTCCTTCAATCTAGAGAAGGATATCAATACACTGGACCTCCTAAACAAAAAGCAAAAAGAGGGAGAAACCTTTGTGAGTTATCTTCAAAGATGGTGGGCCCTAGCTAGCCACACAAAATCATCACTAAGGGAAAAGGACATGGTCACCTTGTTCATCAAAAACTCCCATCCAGACATGGCCCACAACTTCAGACTCCATTTTTTCACGACCTTTGCTAAAATCACGGAGAAAGGTCCTATTCTTGAGATATCCCTCATTGCCAAAGGGCTATTCAAAATCTTTAATTTTGATAAGGAGAAATTCTCTGGAGATGAACCTCGTTATTGGAACAACAAAAAAATGTCATCAATGAAGGTGTCACTGACACAAAACACATCCAAGTGGCTAACGCTTCCCAGAAGCAACAATATCCTCCTCCACAACAATTAATGCCTAATGTCATATCAGTGCCTCAAGGGGCACCTCATCCATCCCAACAAAACAATCAAGGGGGTAACAAGTGTCAATTCACTCCGTTAGGAGAACCCCTAAGTGTCGTGTTTAATAGGCTCTTGCAAGCCAATTACCCGATTACATATCATATGACTAAGCCCCTTAAAAAATCCAAAGCCAAACCAAACTGTTTTAAAGAAAATAAATATTGTGAGTTCCATAGGATTAAAGGGCATACATTGAATAAGTTTCAAGGTTTGAAAATGTACATCCAGGATCTTATAGATCAAGGTGACATACATGTGGATGCCAACACAACATCCTCGTCCAATGCTCAATTGCAAATATATCATAATGCCTTCCCTAAACATAACCAAGGGCCTAATACGTCAAATTCAAATCTGGGGCAAGCAATAGTAATGATTAGAATAACAACACCAACAACATCAGTTACAAAAATGTGTCATTCAATTATCAAGGTATCATCATGCATATTGAACAAGTGGAACCGCATGTATCTATGATACTTGTAAAAGGAAAGGATCCACAATATGTTGTGACCACCTATCGAACCCGCATCAAAGTCCCTGGAGCCTTCGTATCCACCCAGCCCCAACCCATGAGTTCTCAATACAACATTCTTGACCATTTGGGAAATACTTCAACATAGATATCCATTCTAGACTTGCTTAAGTCCTCTCCTGCACACCAAGAAATCCTAAATAAGTCCTTATGGGACACCCAAGTTCCTAATGGCATAGATCCTACACAATTTCAACCATTGGTAGGGCACCTCTCCGCCACCTATCAACTAGGTTTTAGCCAAAATGGCATGCCCTACATTGACTCTAATCATAATTGTCCCCTCCATCTAGAGGTCCTAGTAAATAGTCATAAAGTAAAGAGGGTCTTGGTAGATATTGTTTCTGCCCTAAACCTTTATACATTGAAATTCATAAAATAGGTGGGATACACCCATGTTGATTTAAATAATCAAGTCATCACAATCAAGGCGTATGATAATGCAGAGCATGATTTCAAAGGAACAATATGTCTTCCAATCCAGGTTGGTCCAATTATGCAATATACTTCTTGTCATATCCTTGATCTGGAACTCTCATATAACCTCCTCCTTGGCCATCCATGGATTCACACCATGCAAGCCATTCAATCCACAAACCATCAATGTCTAAAATTCTCATTCAATGGGATAGAAGTTACCATACACGCGGATCCCCAACCATTTGAATATTGTCGTGCATTAGAAGCTTCTTTTTTGCATTCCCACTATTGTCCTAGAGTGGAAATCGGACCACTACAGACATCATTATCCCACTCATCTACCACCGTGCTAGCCACCACTTCATCCACTCCATCATCCACATCTGATTCCACCATTACTAAAGTACAGATCATTGACAAGGGATGTGGTGAATAATAGATGCGCACAACTTTGAACATGGCAACTATGCCACCCTCACCACACACATATGGCCAACCTTCATAGTCTACACCAAAACCAAAAGACAAGACTATCATTTTGAGCTCCAAGAATGTGGGAACTAGTACTTACCACTCTTCTGGGTTAAGACAAGATGCGCCAAAAGATGACATAATCCAATGGGTCTACTGTGAGGAACTTGATCCCTCCCCTCCTTTGCAAGAATATTTCGAGGAGAACTATCCTTGGCCATCTAAGTTTGCAGTGAAGTACAATTATCAGGGGGAGGCCTTGGTGAGAAAGAGCACGGAAGGAAACACCATATTGAAGCTATAATAAGACCAAGATACTCAAGCTTGGGTCATGACACAAAACAAAAGGGATCTATAGCGTCATCTAGTGCCTCTAACAAGGTCAGTGAGAGCAACAGTCTCCTTGAAGACATACCAAAGGAGGAATCCATCATACATGCATACGATGATGTAGACCACACTGACCTCTCTTCCATGTTCTACTTCTTATACATCTGCACCATTAGCCTATCCCGTAAACATCTTGAACTCATAGACTAGGAACTACATGGTAGTGCACCTATCGACACCTTTCCCTCAGTAGACTAGTACGTGCATCTTATGGGATTGGGGCGTTATGAATAACTTGCACAATAAAAGAATATGATATGAAATATGCTGCAAATACTTGATAATAATTGAGAATAACAAGCCACTTCGAGGGGGAAAACTCCAAATATCTCTAATGAAAACACACTTCACAACATGATTATGAAATAAGACTCACAACCTCCTATATATACCTATTTATGCCTAGGATATCACCTAGGCCAACTTAGACACACCTATATAAGTCTTAGGCTGACCTAAACAACTAAATAACAATATATTAATGATAATATGACTTAATAGAGAGTTAATATAGCCACAAGCTGACTATTCATAACCTGGTGTACACTAATATTACAGGCGTAGCATGCCCCCTTCTTCAAAGAAGCATTGTCCTCAATGCTAATAAAGTTTGGATTCTTTTGAATGAACTCCTCGTCCTCCCATGTGGCATCTTCAACTGGTAAATTATTCCATTGGATGAGATACTCAGTGAGATTTCTATTCTTCGGCTTATTTGTGTGTGTTTGACGAATGCACTGCGGTTCCAAAATTATTCTTCCTTCTTCGTCGAGCTCTGATAGTGTTCTTTGAGTGGAAATATTATTCCCAATTACCTTCTTCAAATAGGAAACATGAAAAACTGGATGTATCTTTGTTGTTGGTGGAAACTCTAGCTTGTAGGCAACACTACCGATCTTTTGCAAGATTTGGTATGGACCATAATACCTTGGAGACAACTTATTATTCTTTTTTTGATGCTTTAGTGAGATTTTCTTATAAGGCTGCAATCTCAAGAAGACCCAATCCCCAACTTTAAAACTTTTTTCACTATGATGTCGGTCTACTTGTTGTTTCATTTGATTTTGTGTCATGGCTAAATCCTCCTTGAGTCCTAAAAGTACTTGTTGATGAAGAAGGTGGTCTTCTACTACCTGAACTCTTGGTGACACCTTTATTGATGATGTGATGGAAGGAGGATGATATCTATAAAGTTCCAAAAATGGAGACATTTTTTTATGAGCTATGAAAAGAAGTGTTATACCACCATTCTGCAAGTTGTAGCCAATCTACCCATTGAGACTATTTCTCTGAAGTGAAACAATGTAGATATCCTTCCAAACACTTATTAACAACCTCATTTTTCCCATCTAATTGAGGGTGGTATGAAGAGCTATGATCCAATTGAGTACCCAAACATGAGAATAAATCTTTCCAAAAGTGACTAGTGAAGATAGGATCATGATCACTAACAATAACCTTAGGTGTACCATGTAGCTTTTGGATATTCTCCAAAAAAGTTTTTTCCACTGCACTTGTTGTAAAAGGATGTGATAATGTAATGAAATGTGCATATTTAGTGAAGTGATCAACTACTACGCTAGCTAGGAATAGATAAGGGTTACAAGAGACCTGGTGTCTTAATTGTCTCCCCTTTATTCCTTTCACAAACCAAACATTCAGCCACAAATTTTTGAACAACACCTTTTAGCCCTTCGCAAAAAAAATCTTGCTTGACTCAATGATATGTCTTCAAAAATCCTAAATGACCACCCACTAGAGACTCATGCAAATCTATGAGAATCTTGTGTTTAAGAGTGGAATTCTTTCAGAGATACAAATGCTCTTTATAATACCAAAGAGTATCTCCCTTCCAAAAAAAGTTGTTTGAACTACTATAATCACTTTTTAATTGTTCGATGAGATTACTTGTCCCAACATCATTTTTCTACTCTACTTTTGCTTCCTCCACCCAATTTTCTTGTAATATTGAAAGGGCACACAATAAGGCTTCATCTTTCTCATCCTTCCTTGAAAGTGCATCTGCTACAATATTTTATTTCCCTTTCTTATAGACAATCTCAAAGTCATATCCTAACATCTTAGTGACCCATTTTTGTTGCTCTTTAGAAGATAGTCTTTGTTCCAAAAAATATTTTAGGCTATCATGATCTGTCTTAACCTTAAATTGTCTGCCCAATAGATAAGGCCTCCATTGTTTAACTGCATGGAGGATTGCTAGTATTTCCTTCTCATAAATAGGTTTTAGTTGATTCTTACCCTTTAATTGACAACTCTCAAAAGCAATTGGTCGACCTTCTTGCATGAGCACTGCTCCTATCCCATTTCTAGAAGAATCACATTCCACAATGAATTCCTTGTTGAATTCAGGAGTGGCAATCACTGGAGTTGTACACAGCCTCCTTCAATCTCTCAAATGTTGTATTGGAAAACTCGTTCCAATGAAAAGAATCCTTCTTCAATAGAGTGGTGAGAGGTGTTGCTATACAACCATAATTCTTTACAAATCTTATATAGTACCCTGTCAATCCCAAGAAACCCCTCATTTTCTTAATGGTTTTTGGAATAGGCCATTCCATGATAGCCTTAATTTTGTTAAGGTCCACCTTTACTCCTTCATGTGAAACTATGTGTCCCAAATACTCCACCTTCGTAAGACCAAAAGAACACTTGGATGGCTTAGCATAGAGTTTATGATATTCAAGTATTTTTAATGCTTGATCTACATGTTGCAAATGTTCTTCCCAAGTCTTGCTATAAATCAATATATCATCAAAGAGTACTAACACAAACTTTCTCAAGAATTTCTTAAAAATGGAATTCATCAAACTTTGGAATGTAGATGGTGCATTGGTAAGACCAAATGGCATCGCCAAAAATTCATAATGACCCTCATGATTCTGAAATTTTTTCTTCCAAATATCTTCCTCCTTAATCCGAATTTGGTGATAACCAGATCTAAGATCTAACTTGGTAATTTATACATAGCTCCATTCAATTCATCTAGCAAATCATCAATGACTAGAATAGGAAACTTATCTTTAATAGTGTACATGTTGAGCACTCTATAATCTGGAAACATGTGCCAAGTATCATCCTTCTTACGTACCATCACCACTGGCGAGGAGTAAGCACTTTGGCTATGCCTGATAATTCCCACCTCTAGCATATCAACAATTTTTTCTATCTCACTCTTGTGTATGTATGGATACCTGTAAGGCCTGATGTTCAGTGGTTGGCTCCCTGGAACTAACTATATGGAATGATGATAATCCCTCTTAGGAGGAAGTCCTTTAGGCATATCTCCAAGAACAACTGAGTGATGATCAATTATAGCTTGCAAATCTGGATGAGTAGGAGCATTAGATTGAGAGACTTCTAATGAACATAGCTGGGCCACAAATCCATCCACTCCTTTCTTAAGCAACTTTTGCATTTGATGAGAGCTTACCATTTGTGGGATTTTTCCTTCAACCTCCTTAGCTCTACTACCCTTCCTTCTGATTAATATATCATGAATAGTTCTTGGAAGTTCATCTCAATTGTTCCTAATGTAGTAAGCCATTGTACTCCCAAAACAATATTTGTTGCACCCATGCATATCGCATACATTGGGGTATCAAGTTGATAATCTCCGATGGATAATTTAATGCTATGGAACTTCCCTGAACAACTAATTGTACCTCCATCTATAATCAAAACCCGAAACTCTAGAGCTGGATATATAAAACAATTTAGATGAGTAGCTAACTTTTTGTTGATGAAATTATGAGTACTATATGAGTCAATCAACACTATTACCTTCTGCTTCTTTAAGAACCCCACCACCTTGAGATTTTTTGGAGCACTAAAACCTGAGAGTGCATGACAAGAAATGATTGATTGAGAATCATGTGATTCCTCATTTGACTCCCTTTCATCCTCTAGTATGGTTCCCTCCTCTTCTTCCTCACTTGGACCTTCAATATAGAACAATTTCTTTTCACTGCATTTATGTCCTCGAATGTATTTTCTATCACAATTGAAACACAACCCTTTTGCTCTTTTCTCCTCAATTTTTTGTAGAGTCAACCTAGTAGTTTGTGTTGAATATCATTTCTCTCTTCTCACATTAGCCCCTTGCTTCTTAGGAATCAAATACTTCTCCTCTACCCTACATGCTAAGATAAAAGACTCATTTATGGAGCTAGGGATAAACATTCATACCTCATGTTGAATGTGATCCTTGAGACCCCCCAAGAATAAATCATTCAAGTTTTCCTCCATAATTGTATCCACTCTTAAGGATATATTTTGGAATTGCTAAATATAATCCTTAACTAATCCTGTTTGTTGAATTTTAGCCAACTAGTTGAAGAAGTTGTTTGTCATGCTATTGTTATATTGTGCTTGGAGTTCCTCCATAAAAATTGACCATGATACGGTGAGCCCCTTTTTCCGTCGATGAGTGAAAATACAATGATACCAAATGAATTTATTTTGTTCTAGATATAGGGAATCCATCGTGACCTTTGTCCATTTGGGATTTGGTGTACTTCAAAAAAAACCTCCATTTGGTTTATCCATGTTAGAGGATCCTTGCCATTGAACTTGCACATATCCACCTTTGGAAATAAATTCCTAGATCCCATAGGAGTACTAAAGCTTGTGTCAATGGTATCTGACCTAGAATTTTCACCTTGGTCGCTTGAGAACTCCTTTCTTGGTTCAACCATGTAGGTGCTTAACATGTTATGTATGTCTGATTTATCTCCTCTTAGGTCACACATATCCATCTTCATTGAGGAAATGTCTTCCTTGACCTTATTGATTTCCTCATTAGGAGTAATATCCTCTATTGTTACCCCATCCTTATCAGGAGTCTTTCCTGGAGTGACAACATTATTTTTTCCCCTTGTTGCAGGCCCTGTCATGATGGGAACCCCTAGAAAAATCTCCAAGAAATAAGCAGATTTGCAGCGTGGAGAGTGATAATTGTGAAAAAAAAAAAAAAATTCAATAAATTTCTTATTTCTACTCCAATTCCTCTAAATTTTTTATTGTAATCTCTTGTAGTATGTCTTCAAAAACATAATAAAAATCATGCTTCAATTCGAAAAGATGTATGAGATATGTAGATTCCAAAAAAAATGTGTACAAACCCTAATTCTGCAATAATTCACTTAATTCTAATCCAATTCTTCTGAAATATGGATTGTATCTTATTTAATATGTTCATCAAAAACCCTTTAAAAATTAAAAAAAAAATCACCAAAATTTGAAAGATATGTTGTACCCAAAATTGCCTCCAAATTTGAGAAAAAAACCTTGTCTCTACGGTGCCAAGATCATGCTTTGATACCACTTGTTATGAAATAACTTGCACAATAAAAGAATATAATATGAAATATGCTACAAATAATTGATAATAACTAAGAATAACAAGCCACTTCAAGGGGTAAAACCTCCAAATATCTCTAATGAGAACACACTTCACAACTTGATGATGAAATAAGACTCACAACCTCCTATATATACCTATTTATGCCTAGGATATCACCTAGGCCAACTTAGACACACCTATATAAGTCTCAAGCTGACCTAAAAAACTAAGTAACAATATAATAATGATAATACGACTTAATAAAGAGTTAAGATAGCCACAAGCCGACTATTCATAACTCGATGTACACTAATATTAAGGGATTAGCATGGGGGAAGATGAACACCCTAGCCGCAAAAGTAAGAAGAAGAAAAATCAAAAAAGGTCACCTAGTGAAAACCTCCTCAAGGCACTTCCTGACCTAGAAAAAGTAAAAGCAAAGGGTGTATCTAATAGTGAAAACCTTGATGAGGCGCTATAAGGTGGGGATGTTCATCTTCCCCTTGTAGGAACTTAGCTCTCTGAACAATCGTCCATCCTGATAGAGGAAACTCAAGAAATAAATTTGGGAACTGAAGAGGATCCCAAAAACACTTATGTATCCAAAGCACTGTCAAAGGAAGAAAATTCTACCATTTCCAAGCTTCTCAAAGAAGGCATCATCAACTTTGCATGGACATATTCAAACATGCCAGGCCTTGATCCCTCCTTAGTAGTACATCACCTGGACCTACATCATGATGCCAAACTTGTCAAGAAAAAGCTTTAGAAAATTCACCCCCAAGTGGCTCTACTAGTTAAGAAAGAATTGGAGAAGCTATTGGACATTGGATTCATAATGCCTATTGACTATTCAAAATGGATCTCAAACATAGTGTCAGTAGCCAAACCAAACAGTGCGATCAGAGTATGTACATACTTTCATGACCTCAACAAGGCCTGCCCCAAACATGATTTTCCTTTGTCGAACATTGACATGTTGGTTGATCTCACTGTAGGGCATGAGATGCTTTCCCTCATGGATGGCTTCTATGGATACAATCATATCAAAATTGCACCTGAAGACCAACATAAAACAACTTTCAATATGCCTTGGGGCATGTTCTACTATAATGTCATGTCTTTTGGTCTCAAGAATGTGGGAGAAACCTATAAGTGAGCAATGACCATAACCTTCCATGATCTCATTCATATAATAATGGAAGATTATGTTGATGATCTATTAGGGAAATCAAGAACAAGGGATGAACACCCTGTGGTCCTCAAGAAGATCTTTGAGCATCTAGAGTAGTATAAGCTAAGGATAAATCCAAAGAAATGTGTCTTTGGGGTCACATCAGGAAAATTACTGGGTTTCATCATCTCCTGAAGAGGTATAGAAGTCGATCCAGCGAAAGTCAAGGAAATTATGGATATGCGTCCACCACGCAACCTCAAATAGTTAAGAAGCCTACAAGTTAAGTTGAAATTCATCTGGTGATTCATTGCTCAATTAGTCGACAAGTGTTAGTCATTCACTCATCTCCTAAAGAAGGACAATGCTTTTAAGTGGACTCAACAATGTCAACTCGGCTTTGACAAAATAAAAGAGTATTTAGCTCACCCACCAATCCTTATACCACCAATTCCTGGTAAGCCACTCTTGTTGTATATTTCTACTACTTCAATAGCACTGGGGGCATTGCTGGCACATCATGATGAGTCATCAAAGGAAAGAGAAATCTATTACATTAGCCAAACCCTGGTGGGTTATGAGCTCAACTATTCCCAAATGGAAAAATCTTTCCTAGCCATGGTTTTTAGTTTGCAAAAACTCTGACATTACATGCTCATTCATCCAGTAAAGCTCATCTCCAAGGTCGATCGACTCAAATACCTGTTATCTAGGACAATTCTAACTACTCGCATGGCTAATTGGGTCATGCTTCTGAGTGAATTCGATATAGAATATGTGGATTAAAAATCTATTTAGGGTCAAGTGATAGTTGATCAATTGGTAGATGCTCCCCTAGTAGATTCCTATCCTCTGGCAATAGAATTTCCTTATGAAGGAGTCTTCATAGTAACAAAAGCGGCCACATGGAAATTGTACTTTGACAGGTTATACACACACAATGGATCGAGGGTAGGAATCTTTCTCATCACTCCCCAAGGAGACTATATACCAAAGTCATTTAGATTGGCCTTTTCATGCACAAATAACATAGTTAAATATGAAGCTCTTCTTACTGGCCTTAGAATTGTATTCCATTGGCATATCACCCACCTAAGAGTCTTTGGTGACTCTCAATTAAACATCAAATAGGTCAACAATGAGTTTCTCATAAAAGATGATAAGATATTACCCTATAAACGCATGGTAGATGACTTCAAGAAGTATTTCACTTCCATCTAGTCTAATCAGATTACAAGAGTCCAGAACAAAGAATCAGATGTCATGGCTACCAATTGTTTCCCTAATTGACATGCCCAAAGACAAAATAGAGTGAGTTCCTTGTTGAACAACTCTTGATCCTAGCCTACGATATCCCAAAAAGTGAGATGGTGAGTGACATTATAGGTCCCATGTCCCCTTGGTACCATGATATCTACACCTACTTTCACAACAACATCCTACCTCCTAATCTCACACGAAACCAACGTAAGTCTTTCATCCAACGTACATCCCATTACACCATCGTAGGTGATACACTTTACTAATGTGGGTATGATGGAACCCGCCTCCAGTGTCTGAATGAAACTGAAGTCCACACTGCATTAACATATGTACATAGTGGTATATGCGAGGCCCACTCAAATGGCATGGCCCTAGCTAAGATAATTCTCTAAGTAGGATATTACTGGCCTACAATAGAACATGATCCTTGTGAGTTTGTCAAGAAGTGATTACCCTATTAACAACAGATCGATTTGATACATGCTCCAACATAGGACCTACAGTCTCTTGTAACACCATGGCCCTTCTCTCAATGGGGTTTCGATCTAATTGGAAACATATGTACCTCATCCTCTAATGGCCATACCTTCATCATTACTACAATTGAGCACTTCACCAAATGGGTGGAAGCAATGCCACTCTCACACATAACAGGAACTCAGGTTTCAAAATTTATCCTCTTCCATATTCTTTGTAGATATGGAATACCATCCACCATCACTTCTAACAATGAAAATCCTTTTAATAACCAATCTATGAAACATCTTTACGACACCTTCCATATCCAACATCGTTGGTCTATGCCTTATTACCCCCAGGATAATGGTCAGGCAGAAGCCACAAATAGAACCCTCATCAGAATCCTCAAAAAGGTGGTCAATAATATTGGTCGAGATTGGCACCTTCACATCCATCCTGCCCTTTGGGCCTACCGCGCCTCCATCCACACCCCTACTGGTACCACTCTGTATTCTCTCATCTATGGTGTCAAATCCATCTTGTCAATTGAGGTAGAAATCCCATCACTGAGAATCTCCCTAAAGAATTTTATCAGCGATGAAGACACTCGAGTTTCAAGACTTATCCAACTAGAACTCCTCGATGAAAGACAGATCAAAGCATATAACCACCTTCAAGCCTATCAGAATTGCTTCAAAAGAAGCTACAATAAAAAAATTTGTCCTCGCTAGTTCAACATTGGTGACCTAGTCCTCAAGGAGAATCAATGCACTCAATAGGACTGAGAAAAGAAGGGAAATTTTGAAGCAACTTGGCTTGGTCCTTATGTCATCACTGCAAAATATGGATCAGGGGCCTACAAACTACCAACACCTAAAGGAGAGCCCCTAGAGGATCCCATTAATATCATGCACTTGAAAAGGTTCTACACTGAAGTCGGCTGGGGTATCCTATCCTACAAAAATACAAAAAAAAGTAAAAAATTGTCAAAAATATCAAAAAAATCCAAAAATAGTAAAGAGAAATAATTCATTCTCTGGTGAAAACCACCCTTGGTGGCACCTTGGATAAGTACGTTTGGTGAAAACCTGGTCACATGCATCATTTGTAAAGGGCTTAACCATTATGTACCTTGCATCCTAGTTACTCTATGCTTCCATCCATCTTGATCTCATATCCTTTCATCCCACTAATCCCATCCTTTCACCCGCATCTTTCATCTGGTCGCTTGGTATATTTTGGTTGAGCATTGGACGAACCTCACCTACTATCCATCATCCTGAGCTTTTATCCTAATCTAAGCTTGTGTCACCAGTCTTTTCATCTTTTCATTCCTTTATGTCCATATAGGTTCCTTCATCGTGTCAGTCTTCATTTAGATCCCATCACGTTATGTCGGTTTGTTCATCTTTGTTGAACTATGTTTCCCCTACGCTTTCACATAGGTAAGGTTGATCATTTGATCTGCCACAAGGGCATTTTTTCCATCTTGTTTTTTTCATCTTTTGTGGTCTCCACTATTTGCTTTTCGCTCTTATCCCTTGTCGATCATTGGTCCTTTTCGAACTACATTTCCCCTGCACTTTCACATATGCAAGGTCAATCATTTGATCCACCCCTAGGGCTTTTCTTTTTTTTTTCTTTGACGTTCTTTTCCATCACTCATCTCCATTTGTCCTCTTTCCTCCTTTATCCATGGTCTTTTCTTGAAGTACAAGGGCTATGCGATTTCATGTAGGCAAGGCTAATCTTTGATTGGCCCTCGATCCCCCAGGTCGTTAGGGTGTGTCAATATTGTGCCTCGTGTCTTGTGTCATGTCAAAGAGTATATCCTTATCTAGCCGATTCTTCACAAATGAGATCCACTTATATCATGAGATTCAATTGGTTTCAGAATTTCCTACGTCATTTATTGATCTTTTAGTTTAATATCCATCTTTGGTCTCAACAGGATGCATCCTTCCTAACATACCTCATCAACCCCATCCATCCTCTCGATCCTATGGAAAAGGAGGTTTTGAAATTGATTGTGATTTTTTGATACTTTTGGCTTTTATACATTTATTTAGGCTCCCTATTACAACTTATCAAGGCCACCATGATCTATCATATTATGGTGTGTTTTGATCGGTTAACATAAGAGCATATCTTGATCTTTTTTGTTGTGTTGTTGTCTTCCTGTTTGTCCCACGTAGTACCCACCAAGATCCCCGAGGTCTTGTATTATGTTGGGGCATCCTTTTGTGCTTTTGGTTATCCCAATGCCTGGCCCAACCAAGGTCTTCGCGACTTTGGGATGTTGGGATAGCCTTCTTGTCTGTATTGTTTGTTTTATGCATTAGACACTAATTTTCCTTGGTTTACATACCATGGTACTTGGTGTCTTATGCTATAGCAAAAATTAGTGCTCTAAAAGTGTAAAATTACATTAGGATTGCATTTCATGATCAACTCCATTGCATTGCATTCATACCTAACCTATGACCTATTATTTTGGTTGTAAAAACATTCACCTTCCACCTCCCATTCTTCTCAGGATACTTATGGTTCTTGATAGGTGCAATTTCACACCCATCTTCCCTTAATTTTATAATTATTATAGGGAAAGTACTTTCCATTAAACCAACACCATGCCTACCATCTACCCTCATTACTAAGCAAGTCCTTATTGACACTCATGTTCATAATGCATTTCATTTCACATTAGGTCATCACTCACATGTCACACACCCTTATTTTGTATAAGCTAAAGAAAGAATGATCACAAATAAAGTTCATCCAACATCTACATTGCATTTCATTTATCCAATAGTGTTTGTAAGAAATTTGATTACATCTCATCCCACATTCTAGGTTCATTACATTTCATCTCATATGCATTACCATCTCACATTGTTTATATTAATCATATTTGCTTATTCTAAACATCTTATATTCATTGCATTAATCAGTCATTTCCATATTAGTCATATCATTAGCACATTGCATACATCGCCACTTGCACCACAAATTGTCAGATCCATATCCATAACATATAAAGTCATAAATCAATCATCACATCCTACATCATACATGTTAGTTGACATACATATAAGCATTAACATACATCATCATAAGCATATCCATACATAATATCATAATGATCGTCCCTAGTAAAATCATAAACATACACATATACATAAATAAAATCATCCATCATATATACATCACATAGTTTCAATAAAGGTAGTCGCATATCATATATAAAAATCAAAATATGAATGGCCATCATATAACCGAAATACACATCCATCACATGGATCATCAAATAAAGTACAAATACAAGGCTCTAGATCAACTCTGATCTCTACTGCTCTATATTGTACATCCATCATGCACTTGTCAAAAACTGGTATCTTGTCACCTGTCTTCTCCCCTCTCTACTATGAGTTTCCTACATCTTATCTCTAAACTGAGTCTGGCACTCCCCTCTGCGTGGAAGAGTCTCTCTCTAGCTGTTGTATATGTGGGTATGTGTTCCTCCTGAATGGGATGGGGTTGGCATCTATGGCCTTGCTCAAATGTATGGAGGTACCCACTGCTCCTCTGGCACTGATATATAGTAGGCCACCATATAATAGTTGGCCTCTTGCGTATACTCATCCCGCTCTGCTACCTGATATTTGATTTCATCTCGCTCTCCCCTGTATTTATCCCAAGATGTACATATGGATCTTTGCTCCTATGCCCATGCATCTTGTGCCAAACTCAGCTAATCTATCTCTTCCCCCATCTGTGACACCTACTTTATGGCCCTATCCCTCTCAGCCTACATTTCATGTATTTGTGCCTGCAATCTTTGCACCTCTACCCCCATCTCACCACCTTCACTCTGCACTACATGTGCTTGAGCATGTATTGCATCTCTCTCTCTATTGTTTGTGCTCGATCCACCACTGCATCCATCTCCCTATGCAAGGTCTACATCTATATCTGTGCTATGTCCCTCTCACTCTACAGGGTATGCACTTGTGTTTTTCCTGTGTCCCTCTCTACCTACAAGGTCTACACCCAGGCCATCATAGCATCCTCCCTCACTTGCATCAGCCCCATGTCTCCCACTATCTAATCTGCTACCTCAAATCTGTAATGGAGCTCATCTCGCTCTTTTATTACCTCAGTCCTCTCTCTAAGTATCCCCTCCACCTATATCCTCAAATCATCTAGGTCCTTCTCTGCCTCTGCCATGGTCCCTGCTAGTGCTTGTTCTATAACTCCTCTAGGCTCTTATTGTCCCCTCGACTGTAGTATAGTCACCACTGCCTCTACCCTGTCTCACTCCCATATCACATCCACTACCTCCTCATGCTCTCTAGATACCTCTCCCTCCAATTGATTCACCTCTGCTCATAGTTGTCTCACCTCAACTCGCAAACAATCCCTCTCTACCCATAGCTCCTCCTCATACAACGACACTACATCGGCTACATAATTGAAAACCCTCTCGCCCTCTTCCCATACACTAGCCATCTCTACTCGTAGCATTCTCACCTTGACCTCTAGTCTACATCTCGTAGCCTCTGTATCTCTTAGTCTCTGCTCGGCAATCTGTAATCTCGCCATGGCTTATCTCAACAATATAGTCAGATCCTCTGCTATAGGTGGCACCATGGCCAATGGAGGAATATCATGAACATCCATATCCATCGCCTTCTCCTTTGCCTCATCTCTCTCATCCATCATCTCCACATTTGTCTCATCTCTCTCATGCTCCACCTCGATCTCCACCTGGGCTCTCCTCTATGGTCTTCTCCTCCTCACCCTCTTCTGCTACTCTATGACCCCAGCCACCATCTATCCTCTCTCCTACTACCCTGCTACTATAGCTACCTCCTGCCCTCTCCCATCCCTCTCCACCATCCCTACCTCATCTATCCCCTCCTCTACCTTGATCCTAACTCTAGCTCTCCTTTGTTGTCTCCTCCTCCTCCTCTCCTACTGCCTTGTGACCCCAGCCTCACCCTATCCTTTATCTTGTTGTCCTATGGCCCCTACATCCCCCTGCTACCCTACTACTTGAGTTTCCTCCTGTCCTCTCCTTTTTTGTCCCCTCCTCCCTCTCCTCTAGCCTACCAATCAAAGCTCATCTTCTGGTCCAAACCCCAAGCCCCCATAATCGACTCCTCTGGAGTAATCCATTGAGGCTGGTGATAGGTATACCATGCACTGTATTGAACTATCACTTCTACCTCTATTTCCCCCTGGTCCTACCCAGGTAGGGTACTATCAATAATGTCTCCCAATGCTCTCTCGCAAACCTCGGTGAAATCGGCTCCCCCATGGCTACTCTCACGTAATCTGTCAAAACCTCTCTGGTCCGCAAAAAATGTCCTGTTTAATCCTGAACTATCTGGTCACTTTGTCTAGCCTATGTGTCTTCACTATCCAAGGCTCCCTCCCGACTATGTAGCATTTGGTGCATAAGTAGCCTCTTTTCCTCTCCTCATCTCTCCTCCATCCCAAAAATCTCCATGTCATGTACGGCCTCCACACTATATCCTCCTCCTGAAGGTCATCCAGTGTCCTCCTCCATTTGTCCAGATTCCCAAAGCCCTCATAGTGCCACACCCATTTGTATTATGCCTCGTACTAGTAAGCTAATGGTGTTGTATCATCCTCCACTCCTACTCTCGCCACTCTTGTCCTGGCAACACGGATGTGCTCCCACACCCATATCTGTAGTAGCATCACTTGTGTCATGCTAAGCGCCTCTTAGTAGCACACGATGTGCATGTCTCTGTACAATTGTGCTAGTACACATGTATCCCATGTGAACTTCCCCTATCTCCCCTCAACGATGTGTTGTATCACCTCCATGTAGCTAAGGCTGTAGAAGTGCCCACTCATGTGTGGTAACAGTAATCCACTAATCAGTCTACATAGGTATAGTGGTAGCGATGACACCCCCAACGCCAAGGATCAGTCCACATCCAACCTCTCCCTCTACACAAGTAGGTCATCTCATCCAAACAACACCCACATGGTATAATCTAGCGCCACCACCTTTGATGTTGTCGCACTCACCAAGGGCCCTATTATAGGAAGTCTCAGTATCCACCATACATCCTCCAATGTCATAGTCATCTCCCCTATTGGGAGATGAAAAGTCGAGGCCTTTGAACTCCAACACTCTATAAGGGTTGTCAGCATAGCCTGATGAGCTCTAATTGTCGGATATCCTAATAAATGCAACAATATTTCCTACAACAAAAACTCATGGTCCACTTTGTTCATGGTCGCTATCGTCGCCTCCAACACCTTTGACCACCTCTTGTGTGTTCGCAAACTGTTGAAGCTCTGCATTCACACCAAGCACCACAAGTCAATCATCTTATTTTTTCCTTATCTCCTCCCTCTTGTCCATTTCCCCAAACTCGAGCTCTCTTTTCACTACTTTTTCCCCTCCCCCTTTCTAGCCCAAATTTTACCCATTTTTCCTAGTCTTGTTTTCTTTTTTCTCTCCCTCCCCCATCCACTCATTGGGTGAACCCGCCCCAGTGGTGGGAGATCCTGCCCTAGCCATGGGCAATCCCACCCTAGTATTGGGTGAACCTACCCTGGATGTGGGAAGACCCGCCCTGACCCGCAGTTGGACCCGCCCCAGTCGCGGTCAGACCCACCTCGGACGCAGGAAGACCCGTCTTGGCTTGGGGTGAGCCCACCCAGGAGGCAGGCGAACCCGCCCCTCTAGGGGGTGAACACACCCTCGGATGGGTGGTTGTGCCAGAGAGGGGTCGCCCGTATCCCAGGTGGGGTTGACCCTCTTGGGGCGGGGTCACCCCTCTTCGGAACAAGGTCGCCCATTCCCCCTAACTGGTTTTTTCAAGAGGATTTTCCCAATCCTAGGGAAAATCCACCCTCCCCTATTTTTCTCCTTTCCCTTTTCAGGAATTTATTTTCTTTTTTCTAGGTAAATTTACCCTTTAATGGGGAAAATTCACCCCCCCTCCCTTGCCTCTAATAGGAAATTCTACCTACCTGATGGGTGAAATCCAAATGTCACCCCCAGCCCATTTTCCTAAACTATGTTGATCCCAAAACCCCCATTTTCAAGCAAGCATTAAAATCACAAAGAGGGTTTTGAACCTAACCTGGCATAGAACTGCACGCTCATGGAAGAACCTTTGTACATCATCCCCTCGGTGGATGATGTCAAAATCATAATCCTTTGGCATCCTCGTCTCCTCATCTCCTTCCTCTTCTCTTCACTCTCTCTCACTCAAGTGCCAGGTGTGCAAATGAGGAGTGGTAATTTCCAAAATTACCTTATATAACTTTTTCCCTCCATTTTAACCTTTTTAAGTGAAGGGTATTTTTCCCCTTTATTTAAACCTCTTTTTAATTCAACTAATCCTCTAACTTCTCAGGGCCACCATTTGCAAACCATGTGTTTGTTTTCCTCCATTCAAAATCTTATCTTCATGGTTTTTCGACCTCTATCTAATTGTACCTCTCGTTTAGTCATATCAAGAAGTTGCTCGGGGCCCCTTTTTCTTCCCCAACCACCCTCTTGAGGGGGCATACCCTACCATTTTCCTTCATTCCTCCATTATGGTCATTCCCTTGTGAGATTGGGGCATCTCCTTTCATTTCCCTCCATTTTGGAAACTCACGCAACTCCTCCCATGTTGAGGCATCATTTCCTAGTCGCTTCCTCTATAGAGTCATCTACATTTTACTTTTCCTCAAAACACTATTATTCTAACAATATTTCAAAGAGGGGAAAAATGTAGACACCCAAATTTGACCACTCCCATATGGTCAAATCCACCTCTTTTATCCGCCTATTTCATCAAAATTAATCAAATAATTTATTTAATTAATATTCCCCCTTTGCCTAAGATTCCTAAAGTATATAATTTTATAATTAAATACTTTACCTTTCATCATTTTTCTAAATTGAATAAATACATCAATTTATTTAATTTTTGTCATTTAGCCTTTTGGAATTTAAATCAATTTTAAATTCCTCTTTTTCTCTCTCCTTGTCACATCCTCCATAACCCTCTTCTAATCTGAATTAGTTTAATTAATCCATGATTAGGATGTGCACTCCTTTAATCAGGATTAATTTCACATCTTCCAACTTGCTTATAATCTTCCATTAATCTTCTTAATCACCTATTTTCACAACCATAATCTAATCCCCTTGCTACATTTAGCATACCATTTTGGTCAACCTTCACAATTTCCACATTTAGCCTAGACCCTCTTCCCCATGTGAATTAAAAATTCACATTTATCCCTTCAAGACTCTCCTCTTCCCCATGCAAGTTGTTAGGAGTTCTAGAACTCCTCACTAGTCACATCACTCACATGAGGACAAGTACTTACCTTTTTGAGAACATTGTTTTATCCCCAAGGTACTCCCAATCATGTGAATTTAAAATTCACATTTATTTCCCCAACCACTTCTCTCTTCCCTATGGAGATTTTTGAAGAATACTAAAATTCCTCATATGTCATTTTCCTCCCATATGGGAACAAGAAATTCCTTCTTGAGGAAATTTTCTCCCAATCCCAAGGTACTTGCAAGTACCTCCACCTCACATGTCCCTTTTCCAACTCACTTGTCCTTGTGACATCTCATCCTCCACATGGAAAGATGTGAGGGCTTGTGAGTCCTCAACTCACCACAACCCTTCATCTTGCCCATGTTGGCAAGATCTTTACCATCCATTCCTCTAGGGATTCTTCCCTTAAAATGGAATTTTTCTCTCAATTCATTCATTCATCACATTCACATTTTCAAGCTCAAGCTCTCTAACACAAGCATATTTCAACATACTTGGATTTTGCACTCACAACCTCTATTGTTGAAAATCCAAGCTTCCATTTGTATGCATTCTCCTCACTTATCAAAATACCCACCTTTACCATTTGAATCCTCATTGCATCCTCTCCATTTTCATCACATTTTCCATCAAGAAGCATACATTTATCAACAATCAAAGGGTCAACCAAGGAGCAACTCATACAACGTATAAATTTTCTCTTATGTATCTTTATTGTATTTGAGTTTAACGTAGCCCAATCTTGAGGTGTTGAAGTGTTACTATGCTTCTTTTTCATTCATTTTTGCATCATTTAGGATAGATAGATAACATTGCTCACAATAGTAATTAATGAAAAAAAATAAGAATACACAAGAAATTAAAAAGTATTCCTAATACGATCAATATATGTACATACAATTAAAAATTCATGAGGATTGACTTTATATGAAATTTTATTGTCCAAACAAAATACAAATATATAAATTTATCGTCATAGCCTTGACATTTGTAAGAAGCATGGATTCTCAGTTCTTGTTCAATTCATTATTCAATTTTACCATTTACAAATTAAATCCAAATGGAATTCGAATAATAAATATCACATAGAAAACTTGACCTCTTATAGTTCAATCTTATCCCTTTATATGCATAGCTTAGAACATATTGAAAACATTTTGATTAACAATAATCTAATATAAGCCAATGTATTATATTTGCACAAAAAATACACATCTGATTGGATTTATGAAATAAGTTACAATGTTTCTACTACATGGCCATTACAATGTGCATGGAATACAGATGCATTAAAAAATAAATTCTAATTGTACAATCTTATCAATTTTAAAGAAAAAACAAAAAAGTTATAGTAACAAAAATTTGTATACAAAATTACAAATCATATATATGAACATGTACATCCCACTGATTGTAACAATCACAACTTAATTGTTTCTTTAGATAACACAATATCTAATATAAATTTAGACAGTTTGATCATTTTAATAAGAGATTTCAACCTAAATTTAGGATTCAATGGGAATCCAAACATGATCCTAGATCTAAGTGACTGTAGAATATTACTTAAACTTAATACAAACAATAGATGATGTTAAAAAAAAAAATATAAGTTAGTACCTAATATCGATAAAATAAAAATGATTGATTAATTGCAAAGGATTGCATACAAATATATAAGCCACTAAGATAAATAAACCAATAAAATTATGTTTAGAAGTTATGATTTTAACTCTTAATTAATAAATGAGCCAATTTCATCTAGCAATAATCCAACTACTTGATCAAGGTGGATTTAACTAAATAGGGGTGGCACCTAACTACCACCAATCAATATTTGATGAGGTAATGATTTCACTTGTGTACCCAAGTCAAGGTGAACATGTGTTATGATTATTAATAATATTATGAGTAAACTTATTTAATAGGTGCAATATCACACTTAGGATATAGACATATCTAAGGTAAAATAAATATTACACTAACTCAAGCCCTCCATTAGTACAACTTGGGATGGAGTGATAAATTAGAAAACAAACAAGTTAAAACAAAAAAAATTGTATGAGGTACTAATATACAATGATAGACCACCCAAGAATGGATAATGAAGAGAGAGATTGGGTAGCCCCCTAAATATTACACCTCTTGCATTCAAGGTGGATGCTTGATATTGAAAGTTGAAGATCTAATCCATGTTAAAGTACCAAATAATATTTCAACCCTCAAGAATAAAGATATTCAATGGTGAATGCACAAGATCTTCCCATTCTAGAAAGAAAATAGAAGATGATGTCTAAAAGTATTCAAATATCATTAAGTTGATCTTGAAAAGTTTCAACATTAGATCAAGTGTCTCAAAACTAAACTAAAAATGATGAGAACTCAAAGCACTGTGTAGATTGTTGAATAATAAGATCCAAACATGATTGAGATTCCATTAAAGAAGAACTATCATTAAAAAGGAAACTATAAAAAACATGTGTGAAATATTTGGTAGATAGATGCCAATGATTTGGATCAAGAAGACTAATATGAAATTGCTCCCAAGAGGCAATGATAAACTCTATCAAAATAGTGTGTGATGACAAAGGAATAAAAAAACATGCCTTCAAAACCTCAGTTGTTGAAAGAACTTGAAGGTTAAAGTGACCATACTACACATCCTAAAAAGTATCAATTTTAGATGTTGGGCATGTGTAGAAAGATGCAGGGCCAAAAAGTGGTCAGCCCCTTTAATGTTTTAACTTATTTAAATAAAAAAAAGTTCATTTCATTCCATTTTCTAATGTTTCCAATTTCCTGTCTTGCTTGTAAACCCTCAAAAACGTGCTCACATTCTAGGAAGGCTCAAATCACTATGTTCCTTCACCAAATCTTTAATCAAAATGCCACCACAATGTTGGGGAGGTCAAAGGATTAAGTTGTTTTTTTGTGTGATAGATTTAATTTGTTTTTTGATGTAAATTTATTTATTTTTTAGGAATGATCATTCACCTTCTTGTCCTCCTCAAAATCTTAAGTCACCTCATTCTGAAAACCCTCCTGAAGAACAGCCCCAACAAACACCTGCAACGATTCCTCAACATGTTCTAGGAACTCAAGAAAATTTAATGGGAAAATTGAAAATAACAAAAAACAAATCAAGATAATTGCAAGGTTGAGAGATCCTGTAGACACAACCTCACATAGAACTGTGTTTTCTCAATCACTTGAATCGATAATATCACATGTAGATTCAATTAGCAAGCAAATAAGTAGTTGGTCAGAAAAGAGATGAGATTTTGGAGAATTTTATGCAAATAAATTATCCTATAAACAAGTTAAAGATGAAAAAATTATAAAAATTAACTTGTGTGCACTATTCACGAACCCTAGAATGAATCAACCTTTACATCCTTCAAGCAAGAGGTTCCCTATCCATTTGTGCAACCACCAAGGGATAAAGAATAATTTTTAGAGGAGGTGGTGGATGGTTTTTTACCATCCTTCATGCAACAACAATGAGGTGCCACAATATTTTTTGAGGAAACTCTACTGTGAGTTTTTCCTCAATAAAATCCCTTTAAATAGCTATTTTTACATGCAAGACTTCCAAGGTAGAGGTGGGCGCTTTGCGTAGGACGAAGTGAGGTACATATCGATGCACAATGGCCAGTGAGACAAGCACTCGCTAGAACAATGTATGATCATGTGACTATCATTTTTGTTGTGAAGGAGAGTGTTGAGGTCGATACATTGTAGTCGATTATTTCACTTGGCTAGAGCCTCATATAGCATACCAATTCTGTAGCAGAGGGTGATTTAGGCAATTCTTTGAGGAGTAGAGTTCCACCTCATTATTTCCAGGTTTATGGTTCACTCTTTCTTTATGATCCCACGAATAGTCAGGATGTAGGTGTCCAAGGTACATCTATAGCTAATCATATGGTGATGATAGACGCCCTCCTTAATGAGGTATTTGACCTTGATACTCAAGAAAATGTTAGCAATTTCATTGAATTTAATTTATTAAATTTCATTTTTGAAATGCAAGATTAACTAAATTAGTTGTTCAAATGATTATAATGAAATTTTAGGGTCATAGTGTTCACTTTATTTTTAGCAGTCCTCTGCCTCCCTATTACAAGACCACATGTATTGTGAAAGTATGTAACTAGTAAACAATTATAAATATATTACATGTGAATAGCTAAACATGATATGAATGGTATTCTTATATCTAATTTTGGATGTTGAATAGGTTAACCTTGGAGCTTTGATGACAACACCTACTAGTGGAGGTGGTCATCAATGTTTCACTCAAGTAATACAAATTATTTATAATTTTAAAATAAAAAATTGTATTTCATATGAATAATGTTTAATGACTTGAAGGTTAGATAGATAGATTGTGAGTATTTGTAAATTTTAATTAATTTGATTTCAAGTTGTTATGCACTTCATAATCTATGAATTTTATTGTTTCATGTTGTTGACCTCCAAAAATATAGGCTAGTGGCATCACTAGCTTGTAACATACCATTTCACTCTTATCCTCCTAACTATCATCACTAGCTTGTAGCATACCATTTTTTTGCTCACTATTGGGCTCTTAAATGTTGATCGAGATATTGATCTTATTACTACTCTTTTCCTATGTTGGCTATACTTATCACGATGAATATGTTATTGAATTCATGTTATGGCTGAAGACTTTTATTTATACCTTTGAAGTGCTTGAGATCATAGAGGATTGCTCTCTTTCTTTCTTGGCAATATATTGTCATCTTCTATCAATTGCCTTCAATGGTATCTATTCCATAAACTGTAAGGTTCTATTCACTTATCATTTAGAATTATATACCTCCATGCTATCCCTTCGTAAGGACTATCCTCTATGAATATGATTAGTAAAAGGGAACTATCACTCTAAACTAGATCCTTTAATAATAAATTGTGCATGCTCCTCTTATACCATCACATTGAATTTTTTGCTTCTCCTATGAGACTATCTTGTAGCATTATATTTCATGTGATTACCACCACATTCATGACTATTATGCACTCTTTACCTTGAGGTATCTTGGTTGAAAATATATAAAGTATCTCCTCATAAAAAAACATCTTTCACAATTATCCCTTGAAGCATTCTTTGGTATTGAAAGACATGTGACTATCCTATTACATCTTGTTCCATTAAACTAGATCACATTAATTCTTATGTAATTTTCCTATTATAGTTCGTTATTTTTTGAGTTATATCCTTTATTGTTCATTTGTTTTCCTTTATTCATCATTTATCCTTGTGATCATTAATCTACCTAGATGTGAATATTACATAGTCCACTGTAATGAAGATATCTCACTCCATTTCTTACCTATCTCTTCTTTGTGATTCACCCATGAATATGAATAGAATGTTGAGGTTTTATGAAAATCATGGAGTGTCTTTATAGGTGTGAATTATTATCAAGATCTTAGGACCACAATCCCCTCATTTCTCACTATCAATAAATCATTTTTTTCTTAGTTGACAGTGCTCATTATTGATTTTCTCCATGCATCTCACTATCATGCTTTACATTATTTCCATAAATATTATCCCCACTTCAAAAAATCTTCACACTTCACATCAACAAAGGTTCTCCCAGTGACTTCTTTATGCAATCACGATATTGTCCCTTGCTTGCATGATATGATTTCCCCTAGGACTGTCATCTTGTGACTATCCTTTAATTTGAAATTATCCTCATGAAACATGCAAACCATTGACATTCAATTGATACTCATGAAGACTCTTACTAATATGAGGATACTATGTCTAGTCAAGAGGATAAGATACTCTATCCTTAATCCTCATTTCTCTTTACTATCACATTGCTCTATCATTTGTCCTATTATTACAACCTTGCCTTTACATTCATGAGACACGTATTGTGCAAGATTCCCTTATAACAACCTCTTCCTCTGTTAACTTCTTCCTACCAACTTAGAAACTACCCAATATGGCTCTTGTGCATTGTGTTTTGTTTTGTTGGTTCTCTAGGAAATATTGCTCTCTTCTATCAACCTTTTGTTCACTATGTTGTTCATAAATTGTTTTGATCATAAAATAATATTTGAAATAGATTTGGATGCATTAACATATCCCAAGGGACACAATGTTGCAGTAACCACATATTAAACTATGAAGCAATATATAGTTCAATAAGTACTCAAAATTTTGTTGACTATAACATACATTATAAGTCATGACATGTACATCAATCTTCTAGCTTTTGTAATTGAATAATGTTGTTTTATTTTGAGATGATGCAAGCAGAGACTCCTCCTGATATTGAGAAGACAATGGAGCATGATGTCTCTACTGCAATAGATATTTTGATGCCTTTGATGAGGGTATGAGAGAGATTAGTAAATTTCAAATTACATTCGTTGTTTTAGTTGTTTATTATTGAAAAATCAAATAATTATTGTTTTGTAGTTTAATTTCTATCTAGATGGTTTCTATAAGGCTTTGCAATGCCACAACATAAGCATGTCATTGTTGTGGATGAGAAGAGAGATCATTTAGAGGTGCTAAGTGATTATTTTGTTTAATATTTAATTTTATATAATGTAATATCTATATATTAATTTCTATACTTTTTATTGTAATAACACATCATAGTCCCCCCTTAATGCTAAGAGAATAAGTAGACCAACTGAAATCGAGAGTGTGCAAGGAATGTATACCAAGATGTATGTCCAAAAGATATACAAAAAAATGAGAAAGGGTGTGCTCCAAGGCACACTTGCATGAGGTGAGAATCATGAGGAGACATTTTTGTGATGTTAAATCATAAGGATCCACAATTCTGATGTCAAATGAAGGCTCTACACAATACCCCATTACACTATAATTTAGTGTAATTACAAATTTCTCAAATTCCCTCCATATGAAACCCACATTCAATTTTTTGGCACTTTATATGAGTGCATTTACAGACTTATTTGTGAGTATGAGTTCTTACAAGCTTTTTTCATGAGGTGGATTAAAAATACATATGCCTTTCAAACCTCAAAATGACAAAAACATAAAATGAAACCTCCTTATTCAAAGAATGGCCCTCTTTGCCAAATTCAATACAAAATAAAAAATTGACTCCTCTTTTACAAATTTATAACTAAGGAAAAAAAATGCATAGGTCCCCCTATAAACGTTTTCCCTTTTCCAAATTCATTGCAAAATTAAAAAAATTGACTTCTCTTTTCAAAAAAATTAGCTATGACAAAAAGTGAAAATATCTCCCTTTTAACAAAATTTTGACATAAATTGATGGTTATTCATCAATTTACTATTTAGTGTTTGACTAAGCACTAGATTTGAAAAAACAAATGCAATTAATAAGCCATCAAAGGAAAAAAGTTAGAGTGAGAGGGGGGAAGGTTTGACCAAGTCAATGGGCATGCATGTAAGAGTTGTAGATGTCTTCACACATGCCTCTACAAAACTTCATGCCTAGTTGGGAAAAATCTTCCTACCTAATGATTGGTCTCCATGCCAAATTTTGACACGGCTTCAATTTGCCTGAATATGGGGTGGGTCAATGAGGCCCTGAGCAGTTGAAGCACCTTTAATGGCATAGTAGCAAATGGTGTGGCAGTTGAATCTACACACTAATGAACCCATATGCAAATAGATGCCATGACCTCTTGGAAAATCTATGGCCTGCTATTGGAAAAAATTTCAAACTCGTCATAGAATACCCCACCAATTCAGATGTCATAGCCTGAGAAATAACGTGGCAGAACGGCCTCAACAAATTCCAGTGCCTAATAAGGCATGAGAATATTTGAAATGTAGATATTATGGTGCCTAGAGTTTGTTGGCAGAGGAAAATCTAGGAGATGAAAAACAAGCACAATGAACAATGCAATTATTGTATTTAGATGATCCAAATTACAATGAGTACAAAGCCTTACATATTAGGCAAGGAAGTGAAAAATGCAACTATTGTATTTAGATGACCCAAATTTCAATGAGTACAAAGCCTTGCATATATAGGCAAAGAAGGTGGATTGATGAGTACCCCATGAAGTGGCACAAAAGAGTAGAAAATTTTCCTATAGGTGTCAACCTAACCTTAGGATCACTAGGAATGTGCAAACCAACAACCTATTGACCAAGTCATCAACCTTGATGCCAAGTGTTGAGTGACCTTTGAGGTGAGATGGAAAGTCTCCCAACCTCCAAAAGGTAGCACATGGGTTTACCAAATAGCTTGGTAACCTCTAGAGGTCTAAAAGGTTGCACATTCAATTATACAATATGTTGTCTAACCTCATCAACCTAAGTACACTTAAGTAAAGTGACTAGATAAATTATTCACTCTAACATTACTAACAGTAAATCGGTATATTATGGTATAGTGATTTCTTTTGTAGTTGTATGATTAAATTATATTTATCGCATGCCTTAGATCTCATATATTAGTGTAGGAATCATATTTTATGCCCCTGCTTTCTTTCAAGGACTGATAAATTTGCTGATTTTAATAATTATTTTAGGAAAGTAAATGCAAAGACTAATAATGCCTCTTAGCTCTAGTTTTAATGGTAGACAATTTTGGTGCAAACATTGAATATGCATATCATAGAACTCAAAGTATTTATCCTTTTTGTTAGTTAATTGGTTGGAATTTTGTGCTTAGAAACATCTACTCTATTAGTGGTTGTGTTTCGAGATTTGGGTCAAGCTTTTGATCATGGTTTTTTCCACCATATTCATACTTAACTTTGCACAATGTATAGTTCTTTTGTGTTTCTCACCTAATTTTTCTACCTACTTTGAGGTTTTTGTTGACCTAAATATTGATGATATTTATACTTTGGAAGGGATTTTTTTTAACATTAAGAGAAGTTCTCCTAGGTTGACCCCAAGAAATTTATGTACAAAGTTGGAAAACAAGCTTCAAGGTTTCTAAGATGATTTATGTAGATTATTTACCCCTTTTAGTGTACTAAATCCAAGTGTTTCACTATTGATTATTTTTTTAATTCTCAAGAGCGAGACAAAAGGCTCAAATGTTTGATGATGCAAAATATTCATGCAATTAAATATCTTTAAATACTAGCACATACTATTAAATTTTGCAAAATGTGTATTAACTTGGCTCATGGTGGAAAAACAAAGGAGGTTAGTGAACCAAAATTCAAATTTAAATTTTAGAAATGAAAGGATCAACTTTGCAACCACAAAAAATGGCATTGGTTGGATAAACAATCAAATCCATGTGCTAAAAGATATATGGAAGTAAGCATAAGTGAATGCAATAAATGTGAAAATGTGACAAATGCATAGAATTATGTGCATATAAAGATAAAGTAAGATTTGGATATGCCTATAAATGAAAGAATAAGATTATGACAATGAATACAACTTTACATAAGATTATGACATTAATCAATATATACATCTATCAAAAAATTTCCTCAAAATAAATATATATATGTAAATTTCACCATTACAACATTAATTTTTTATATTATATAAACAACTTAAAAAGGAAAAAATTATTATTTAAAATACCTGAATGAATTTATACATACCAATCCCATTCTCTCTAACCTATTTCTTCCACTTACTCCATGTAAATTTAAAATGTAGATAATTTTCAATAGGGTAAAATTTATAGTCCTTTTAAGTACAACTTCACAAATCATGTTTTTTCTAATATCGTTTTGGAAGTAAACAAAGAATGGATCTGTGGAAAGTACGCCTCTTAACCCAAACTCCAATAAAAAGAATAAAAAATTACACTCCACTTAAAAAAATAAACCAATGATTGCTCAGCGAGACAAAGCTAAAATATTTCATTGAATCAGAGCTCTTTCGTAATTGTTGTAGCTAGAGTTTCTCTACATAGTAAAGTATAATTTGTTCTTGAACTAGGAGAATGCGGCACGAACCATATTTGCATGTTGTTTGGGTGAAAAAGAGGACCTTTCCTAGAATAAACCCACCCATACGAACGTGTTGGAATAGTCTGTTTGATCATATGATGAACAAAAAAATAGTTACAGCACCTTCCAACTTTACATGCAACTGGCCTATTTTCCATCAACTAAAATTTATTCACCATGGGAAAATGACTTGGATCTATCAAAAACTAAGAGAGGTTATTGTAGATGTTTCCTATGTGATCCCACAACCTCATACAGAGTGTTTCCAAGTGCCATGGTTTATGATTACTCACTCGTCGAAGTTTCTTTCCCTTTTGCACTTTGGTCTCTTAAGAGACTTCATTGGTAGGATGTGGAAAATGTTTCGATGTGTTTGGGTGTGAAAGAGGACCTTTCCTACCATAAAACCACCCATATGGATATTTTAGAATAGTCGATTCAGTCATATGATGAACAGAAAGAAAATTACACCACTTTCCAACTTTACACTACATGTAATTGACTCGTTTTCCATCAACTAAAATCTATTCACCATGGGAAAATGACTTGGAGCTATCAAAAACCAAGAGAGGTTATTATATAGGGGCCTTTTTTTATTCCATAGCCTTAGATGGAATGTTTCCAGTGCCATGGTTTTTGAGTAATTTCTAGTCAAATTTTACTACTTTTTTGCACTTTGGTCTCTTAAGAGACTTCGCCGGTAGAATGTGGCTTAGACTTTTTCAGCATGTTTGGGTGAAAAAGAGGACCTTTCCTAGCATAAACCCACCCATATGGATGTGTTGGAATAGTTGATTTAGTCATATAATGAACAGAATGAAAGTTACACCACTTTCCAACTTTACACAACATACAACTAACCCATTTTCCATCAACTAAAATCTGTTCACCCTGGGAAAATGACTTGGAGCTATCAAAAATTGAGAGAGGTTATTGTAAAGGGTCCCTACATGATTTTGTAGCCTCAGACATAATGTTTCCAAGTGTGATGGTTTTTGAGTAATCACTCGTCGAATTTTATTGCCAATTTGCACTTTGGTCTCTTAAGAGACTTCACCGGTAGAATGTGGATCGGACCATTTCGGCATGTTTGGGTGCAAAATAATACCTTTCCTAGCATAAACCCACCCATATGGATGTGTTGGAATATTTGGTTCAATCATATGATGAAAAAAAAAAGTTACACCACTTTCCAACTTTACACTACATACAACTGACGTATTTTCCATCAATTGAAATCTGTTCATCATGGGAAAATGACTTGGAGCTATTAAAAACCAAGAGAGATTATTATAGAGGGGCCCTACATGATCTCATAGACTCATACAGAATATTTCCAAGTACATGGTTTCCGAGTAATCACTCGTTGAATTTTGCTACCCTTTTGCACTTTGGTCTCTTAAGAGACTTCTCTAGTAGAATGTGGCTCGAACTGTTTTGACGTGTTTGGGTGCAAAAGAGGAAATTTCATAACATAAACCCACCCATAAAAACATGTTGGAACAGTCAATTCAATCATATGACAAACAGAGAAGAATCTACACACACACCTTCCTCAACTTCTCGAGAGCAGGAAGAAACTCTTTATTGAATATTATGTATCTCATTCAATTTTATCTAATTCTTTTTCAATTGTTTTTAGAGCAGACAACCTCCTTTTCGTTGATGATAAAAAAAAAAATTGTCTTTTAATCCCTTTTATAAGTGGTTAATTTTAGTCTTTAGTTGTTTTGCTTAAATTTCAACACTTCCAACTATTACCTTTGCATTTGCAACTATTGGTATCATCTTTGGAAGTGTATTTTTTATTATAGAATGCAAATGTTTCTTTTAACAAATTTTTTACAGAACTCCTCTACCTTTATAGATAAGACTTCCAGGTGTCCTCCACACCGATTCTCCTTTTTTTCACATACATTTCATATTGCTTCTTCCTTATCATCTATTTCCAGTTGTATTTTCTCCACAGAAGTCTTAAGTTCAAGAATCTTTGAATTCATTTGTTCATTTGTCAATCTGTCATGAAGACTAGAATGATTGTAAGATAATGCCCAAAATGGAAAACATAGGGAAAATGTGGTAGCATAGACAAGGAAATGAGTTGTTTAAAAAAATTCCTAAAAGAAATGTGGTCTCATGGTGATGGACATCACCATGAGACCACATTTGTTTGAGGCATTTTTTCAAATAGCTCAATACCTTGTCTATTCTTTTGCTTACTATTATTCTTTGATATATATTTTCCATGCAACCATAGTTTGGTCGAAAGCACATATTTTTGGCTTTTAGCCATAGCAGCAAGGGGGCCTTGGAATGGGGTATGACATCTATCAAAACATAAAAGGGGAGATTTTCATGAGTGTTATGGTTGCAATTTCCTTAGTAGACACATACGAAATGCGGATGCATAGACAAGGCACATGAACTATTTGAAAAAATGCCTCAATTAGATATGTCCTCATGGTCAATGCGGATGCATTGACAAGGTAATGAGCATTGTAATAAAAAATGCCTCAAGAAATGGGGTCTCATGGTACATCACCATGAAACCCCATTTCTTTAAGGAATTTTTTCTTACAATGCTCAATACCTTTTCAATGCATCCACATTGACAAGGTATTGAGCTCACTACCTTGCCAATGCTACCACATTGACAAGGTGGTGAGCTGTTTGAAAAAATGCCTCAAAGAAATGGGGTATATCACCATGAGACCCCATTTCTTTGAGGCATTTTTTCAAACAGCTCACCACCTTGTCATTTCTACCTTGTACGAAAACTAATAAAAGGACAATATGAGAACAATATAGTCAAAGTTAGAGTTTATATTTTTATTGTAAAACAATGCATTTAGACATTACTAAATTTAGGATGTTAATTAAAACGGTATAAAATGTAAGAGGAAATGGCACAAACATACATTTTTAAGAGATCAATCAGACTAAGTTTTTAAAGGATGTGTTGCTAGTGGTTAATCATTGAGTAAAAATATTCATTCTCAAAAAGGTATGCCAAATTCAATAGGATGAATGATAGAATGAGATGATGAATAAAAAACCAATTATTGAAAATTGACTACTTAATCAAGTGGACCAACTTATATTGAGTCAAATAATGAACTCAAAACCAATGAATTAATAGAAAAGTCACCTATCTATAAGTGGGATTAGAAGGATTATTGTTTGAAATATTGAATAGAAGGTAGTTAGTTGTTAGAAAAAATGCCTTTAAGAAATGGGGTCTCATGATGATGTGCATTTCTTTGAGGATTTTTTTCTTACAAAGGCATTGATAAGGTAGTGAGTTATTTGAAAAAATGCCTCAAAGAAATGGGGTCTCCTCATGATGTACATCATGAGGAGATGTCATTTCATTGAGGCATGTTTTCAAAAAGCTCACTACCTTGTCATTACTACCACATTGACAATGTTGTGAGCTTTTCAATGTGGTACCATAGACAAGGTAGTGAGCTATTTGAAAAAATTCCTCAAAAAATGGGCTTGCTCACTACCTTGTCTATGCTACTATTACATCACCAGGAGACCCCATTTCTTTGAGGCAGTTTTTCAAACAACTCACTAGCTTATCTATGCTACCACATTGACAATGTAGTGAGTTTGTCAATGATCACTACCTTGTATATGCTATGCATTGAACCAAAACATATAATATTCCCAATATTCATTTGTAAACTTTGAACCAAAACATATGTACAAACTTGGAACCAAAACATATGTAAACTTGAAATATAAAAATGAAAGGTCTAAGTATCAACTAATCTTGATGTGCATACTTAGAAATTTTAATACAAATTAATGTGCATACTTACAAATTAATCCAACAAACCATCTAGGTCTACTCTACTCTTTATTCTGTCAAGTATTGTATCATGGTCAGACTCACGCACCTTCCACAAGGTCTTGTTCAATGGTCTACCCCCATAATTGATCAAATGAACATTGGATGGCACAACAAGTTTCAAGTAATTAAGAATCTTTTGATGCATGTCAAAGTCCTAAAATAGCCAAACATTAACACTCTTATGTGGGTACCTTCTAAGTCATGTTCTACTAATAACCACTGAGCCTATAGAGTATTTGATGTTTTCTCCATCTAAAATGGGGCCTCCAATTTATTTTTGGCCTCAACGCAATGACACAAGTAATAATCTGCTCTCTCTTTGTTGTCTTCATCTATAATAACTACATAAACATGCCCTACATTGATATGTGCAGAAAATTAGATGAAATTAGTCAACATTACAAATACACTACAAAGTAAGATAACAATAGGAATTTCAAAAACTATGCAAGTAGATATATTACCCAATTGAACTACATTTGATATGTGGTCAACGTCAATTGATGATTCCAATTGTGTTAGTTCCAATTTCTTCAGGGGCCAATGTGTGTGAAGTGGACTAAGATAGCTTAACCACCATTTGTAAACCCACTCCTTTGACTTTCACTCATTCAAGGCTTGAATTGTACATGAAGAACAAAAGCATTCCATCTTCCATGTATGGATACTCTGTGAACCTGCATTTGAGCTAAGGAAAGAGTGTAGCTAGCTTGATCATGTTAGTGTACAATCATCCTCATATGGTACAATGTTAGTATCATCTATCAACCAAAAAATCTATGAATTGAAGACTTGCCTTCATTACCTAGACCCATCAAAGCATTACACCACTCGATGATTGATTTTTCATCTATCAACTTTGCATTGTTTTTATACTTTAACTCTTCTTGTGATAATTCTCTTTTGATACATGCTCTTGAACCATCATGCTCTCCTTTCCATTCTCAACCTCAAAAAATTTTTGCATATGTTGAATAGTTCTAATAACATGCATCCTACTCAACCAATAGAACATTCGCAATTTTTTGAGTTGTGATGCATAGTTATCCAACCATATTATATGTTGATTGTATGATATGCCCCTCCTAGCCAAGTCACTATAGAACAACTAAAATAAACCTTGCATGAACTTTGTAGAATGTGTGTGATCATCACTACTATAAAAGTAGTACTCCTCAATACTTTTATGTTATCCTTTGTACTATCATCTACATGAATGTTTGTTATGTGCACAAATATAGAAACATGTGTGGACTTGTAATATTGTGATTGCACTTCATGTTGTGGCAATAAAGTGTATTTCTCTGCAAAGTCAACCACTAAAATAATGCTACCAACTAGAAAGGTGTCCTTGCATAACTTTAATTGTAAGTCCAACCATTGAACTCTATGGATATGCCTTGCATACTCATACACTATACTATCATGAAATGTAGACATAAACTGATACACTAGAATCTTTTGAATAACCAAATCACACCTTTTTGATTGATTACCATCTTTTCTATTGTAGATCATTATTTTATACTTGTCAAACTCTACTAGTTCCTTTCCAACCACATTTGTTCTTTCCATATGTTCACATATTGGGATACATTGCAAGCCACCACAATATTGATATGTTCCATCCAAGCATAATTTCCTATAGAATATTTGGCCTTCCTCTCTTTCACATATTTTTTTCCTATAAGAAGTCTCTTGAAGATGTTGGTGGGGCATGTATGCCACTATAGAATGATAAAAATCAAAATGGTTAGAAAATTCAATATGTAATCTACAACAACAAGTAGTGTATGTGCAATTTATCTTGACATAAAAAGGTTTAAGCATTTCAAAATATCTTTGAAAAAAATTAATTTGAGGATACTGCTCTAGAAATTTATGAAAAACCATATTTGAGTCGTATTCAAAAAATGCTTTGGATGTGGCTTACGGTTTCGACTACCGATTCTCCTTCTTACCACATCCCTTTATTTGAAGACACCCTTGTGTTATGCTTCCAAAAGTATTCAATTAGAGATATCAATGCTTCAATAATTGGTTTATCTTTTCATGGTAGTCTCCCTAAGAATGCCCATAATTCAGTGGAATCGGTGTCCTCAATTCTTTGGCACCTTTGAAGGGTTCTTGAATTTTTTTTTATTAATTCTCAATTATTGAGTTATATTTCTAATGAGATGAGCTTTCCTCATTTGATTACTTACTATTGTTGATGTAATGACACGTCCTATGACATTACTATCTTTTGAGAATAAGGTCTTACCCACACTCTCATATGCATCCATTAGATTCTTCACAATAGTTTTTTCACTTGAAGCATCTGATGTTCTCAACCCAAGAATCTTTATGATGTACCTATACTTTATACTTCTCATCATTTCAACAAATAGTTTACATCTTGCGGTCTCATTTAACTTTTCAAAGAACACTCTCCAAATATTATGAGCATATCTTCTACAAGTGCATTTTGGAATCTTACCTTTCATTGGCTGCAAAATATTCTCATCAATATTAATCAAAAAATTTAGCTTTCTATGCAAAATTCAAGGTGGTATTCTCAAAGGTAAATTCGTCTCAACATTAGGAATATCATCAATATTTAAATGAGATGGGCTAGATGGTTTACCTTCGATTGAGGATGGAATAGATGACATACCTTGAGGTTGAGATGGGAATGATGGTGTAACCCCTTCCTCAATGTACTCTCAACTTGAGATGTGGTAGATGGTGTCCCTCCATATTCACTTGTGGTAGATGGTGTCCCTCCATATTCACTTGCGGTAGAGGGTTTGTCTCCAACTACGATATTCAAATCTCTCTTAGCACAAAGGTTTCACATTCATTCCCTTTGTGCTGCCAATTCCATATTTCTTCTTGATGGTTGAGGTTCCTCTTCAATTGCCATGTCTTCATAAATTGTTTCCAATTCCTTCTTCTCACAATGTTCCCTCATCCATGCTACTTCCTTTGCATTCTTAGCTTATATCTCTTCCTGTGTTTATTTAATCCTTGATCATTTCCTCTGCATGATGGAAAATTTTATTTGTAGCATGATACAGAGATAAATATTAGTTCCTAAAAAATGAATCCATACAAATAAATGAAATATATATCATTAAACCCTTCATAAAAAATACTTGCAATCATCTTGTAGAAGAGTAAATGTCACTCAACCATGATGAATAAACAAGTGCAATAAGAACACAAGCAAAATGGAAAGCTTTTTTTTTTTGAATTATTTCTAGAATAGACAAAGATCACATGAGTTTTTTGATGGAATGCATTAAATAAATGTGGTCTTGTGGAATGTCATGATTGCAAGATAGGCACAAAATGGAAGCATGGACAAGACATGTGAATTGTTTGTCAAAATGATTTAGTAGACATGTATGAAAAATGTGGTAGCATAGACAAGGTAGTGAGTTGTTTGAAAAAATTCATCATAGAAATGGGGTCTCACAATGATGAAATGGAAAAAATGCCTCATATAATTGGAGTCTCATAGTGAGACCCCATTTCTATGAGGCATTTTTTAAAACAACTCACTACCTTGTCAATTCTACCACTTTGTAAAGCTAGTGAGCTCACTACCTTGTATTAGGGACCATGGAATGGGGTATGACATCTATCAAAAGATTAAATGGGGATATTTTCATGAGTGTTATGGTTGCAATTACCTTAGTAGACAAAGCTAATTTGTTTTAAGTATTTCTAGCATAGAAAAAACTCACATGAATTTTTTGATGGAATTCCTTAAAGAAATGTGGTCTTGTGGAATACCATGATTGCAAGATAGGAACAAAATGGAAGCATGGACAAGGTATATGAATTGTTTGAAAAAAAAAATTGGTAGACATGTATGCAAAATGTGGTAGCATAGACAAGGTAGTGAGTTGTTTGAAAAAATATCATCGGAATGGGGTCTCACAGTGGTGTACATCACCGTGAGACCCCATTTCTATGAGGCATACATCACCATGAGACCCCATTTCTATGAGGCATTTTTTCAAAAATCTCACTACCTTTTCAATTCTACCATGTATTGACAAGCTAGTGAGCTCACTAGCTTGTCAATGTGGTATCACTACCTTGTAATGGGGACCTTGGAATGGGGTATGAAATCTATCAAAACATAAAAGGGGGAGATTTTCATGAGTGTTATGTTTGCAATTTCCTTAGTAGACAAAGCTAATTTTGTTTGAAGTATTTCTAGCATATAAAAAGCTCACATGAATTTTTTGATGGAATTCCTTAAGGAAATGTGGTCTCATGGAATGTCATGATTGCAAGATAGGCACAAAATCGAAGCATAAACAAGGCTTGTGAATTATTTGAAAAAAAAAATTGATAGAAACTTATGTAAAATGTGGTAGCATAGACAAGGTAGTGAGTGAACTCACTAGCTTGTTAATGTGGTAGTAGAGAGTTGTTTGAAAAAATGCCTCATAGAAATGGGGTCTCACATAGCAATGACAAGGTAGTGAGCTCATTACCTTGTAATGGGGACCTTGGAATGGGGTATAACGTCTATCAAAACATACAAGGCATGATTTTCATGAGTGTTATGGTTGCAATTACCTTAGTAGACAGATGTGAAATGTGGATGCATAGAAAAAGCACATGAACTATTTGACAAAATGCCTCAATGAGATATGTCCTCATGGACTACAATGATTGCAGGATATGCACAAAATGGAAAATATATGGAAAATTTGGTATCATAGACAAGGAAATGAGTTGTTTGAAAAAAATCCTCAAAGAAATTTGGTCTCATGGTGATGGACATCACCATGAGACCACATTTCTTTGAGGCATTTTTTCAAACAACTCATTACCTTGTCTAACATGTTTGATAAAATTCTTTGGTAGACATGTATGGAAAATGTGGTAGCATAGATAAGGTAGTGAGCTATTTTAAAAAATTCCTCAATTAAATGTGGTCTCATGGTGATGGAATGGCATTCCATCACCATGAGACCACATTTCTTTGAGGCATTTTTTCAAACATCTCATTAACTTGTCTAACATGTTTGATAAAATGCTTTGGTAGACATGTATATACAAGGAACATGAACTATTTGAAAAAATGCCTCAATGAGATATGTCCTCGTGGACTACAATAATTGCAGGATATGCACAAAATGGATTTGTTGAAAAGGATTTAGAAAATTTCAAGAAAATGCTATTTCTAGGTCTAAAACCAAATTCCAAAGCATTTTCCAACATCCCACATGCCTATACCAAAATGGAAGTTTTGGAAAGGGGTATATGCACATCCATAAAAAAAAGGAATGAGAAATGATGTATTATATTACATAGTTATAACTAATCTTGTAAATGTGTATAGAAAATGTGGAAGCATACACAAGGTAGGTCAATTGTTTAACAAAATGCCTCAAAGAGACGTGGTTATTGGCAAGTGTAAGGAATTGTGTAGTTTAAAATGTGCCAAGAGGGGCTAAGGGTATAATGAGAAACAAACAATTTTATAAAAATAGAATATGCATAATAACAAAATCAAAGCATTGTATTAAGCATGTATGATAAGGGATGATAAAGAAACATAATAAAATTAAGGAAAATGTAAAGAAAATGTGTAAAGGCTTGACATACCTAAAAAATGGAGATTCGAATGGAGGAACTACCCAATTATGTAGTTTCTTTTTCTTTTTGAATCAAACTCCCCAGCAATTTGAGTTTTTCACAAGCTTGCTTCCTTTTTAATGTTCAATTGATACTCAAATAGAATTACTAACAATGTTAAATTCCTATAATTCAATCACAATTAACAAATTGTAACACTACAAAAATTGAATCTTGAATTGATATATATCAAATTCAATGTGAAAAATCGATTACTTCCACCTTCCTAAGTTGGAAAACCATGAAAAGGTGGTGGAAAGATCATGTGAAGGTGGTAGAATGTGAAAACTTAGCATGTGCACTTCCCAACAACATCAAAAAGATTTTCTTTATTAGAACACATGCATAACCAAGATAATAACAGAGCATGTGGGCCTGGATCACGGGTGTGCTAACTTTTTTACCATTTTTAGAGCTATCCAAAATGTGCTCATGTTATAACACGAGCATATTTTTTCTTGCTATAGAAAATCGCTATATCTCATCTTCTTCAAAACATGCTCGCATTATGAAAATGTTGATTTTTAAAGGTTTCCTCTCTCTCTCCTTAGCCATCCATCCCTCCTTCGCCATCTAGGTCTCTCACTTAACCCTAAACCCTATCCCTAAACCCTTAAACCTAGACACTATTCCTTAAACGCTAATCCCTTAACCCTATACCTTTAAACCCTTAATACCTCAACCCTTAAAGCATAAAACCTAATCTATCTCTCTCTCTCTCCAACCCTACCTAGATAAGTCCCTCTCACTCCAGCCCCCTCTCTCTCACTCCCTCTATCTCTCCCTCTCTCTTAGGTCTCTCCCTCCCACACCCTCTCCCTCTTTTAGGTCTCTCTCTCTCCAACCCCCTGTAAGACCCCGCTTCACATGCGATTAATGCCAAACCTAAAATGTTATATAGTTTTCTTGAATTGATGATTAGATTTATTATGGATGATAAATAAGGTGACCTTTTGGAAAGAATCTTACATTTAATTTTGACAGTACATTTTATTGTCACTAACATGAAGGTGGAATGAACTTGTATTCTATGGGATACAAATTGAAACTTGAAATGGATTATTACATAATTAAAGTGTAGACTACTCAACTAATAGATTAATGTGATATGCAATTGTTACTTATGATTGTTTTGATAATGTGCAAGAAGCTAACAGTGTTAGCATGAAAAGGGAGGACCATGGAGAGTAAATCAAAATACTTCTTCTCGAGGATACAAATTTGATCCCATATGGAGGCCTAGAAACAAGTAGAGTCAATGTATTGGAAGACTAAGATTGTGAGCGTATTCAGTTGTGAATCATGTGAGGTGAAAGTGGGATTAGGTCTTGGGAACCCCTAGCTAAGTTGAAACTCGGATGGGACCTTAAGTGGGCTTTTAATGAGAGTTGTTGGTCAAATTTTTGGGTTAGGGTGTAAAAATAAACCCCCTAGGGTATACCATAGTAGTAGGGGTCAAAAGGGCATACAATAGTGCCCCTACAATATGATTTGACCCCTGAAAAGCTCTCATAATGGAGAGTGACGAATTTTGAGTGCTTGTCCAAATGCATGCTCTCATTAATGGGGAAAGGACTCTCATTGATGAAAGTAGGTACACTTCACACCTCCCCACCCAAAAGGTTGCAAGTTGAAACCCCTATATATTTTGGAGGGGAAGAATGAGTGGGGTGTTACCCTCTTCTCCTTTTGGAGAACTTTAGAGGAGATGGTAGGAAGAAGGAGAATAGGAGATGAGTCTTGTTGAGGGGAGAATGGACCAGACTACTTGGTTGGAGAGGAAGGAGGGGTAAAAGAGGAAAATTCTAGCACCTAAAGCAAAGAGATAAGTTTTACTATATCCATTCTCCTTGTTTATTTGCAGCACTAGAGTGATTTTGTTGTGTGGAATTTTGATGAATATGGTGAGAAAAGAGTCCAAATGTATGCAATATGAATGTTGTACTATTATTTTTATTCCTTTGAATAAAAAAGAAAGAAAAGAGATGAGAAAAGACTCCATGCATCATCATGGATCTGAAAGAATTCCTTGCTCGGGGGTATGGCTAGAGCCCATGGGGCTCCATGACGCCATTATGGTAGGGTGGAGAGCAAGCCTTAATCAGTTGTGTGTCCATTGTATTTCTTTAAAATTGTTTGTAATATTTGATGTAAGATGGAAGAGAATGGGGAAAAAGAAGGGGGGGCTAAATTTATTGGTATGAAAAAAGAAGAAGAAAGAATCAATTAATTTCAATATTGTTTGTGACAATGCATGTCTAGAGATGAGTGTTATATGTTGGTTTTAATGAAGGAATGAAGAGAAAGATCTTGTTTGCACTAATGAATAAGAGACTAAGTGTATCCTTTCAAAAGCCTTATTACTTTCTATTGGAATCTAGTTAGAACGACTAAGCTTTCCCAATAAAATTTCCTTCCAAACTTGACTGCATATTAGATGAATCCCTTTCTACTATACATTCAGAACTCATTTTATATATATTAGATTATCCTTTAAATTTACCTATAGTGTCACAAAAGAATGCTTTCTTATCTTCGTTAAGTATGGAAGTGATCAAGCAACTCATATTGAACTTGTCTTACTAAAATTAAAAAGTAAAATAAAATGGGGTATTTATCATAATGAATAAATAATATATAAAATACTCTTCAGTTCTGGCTGCAAAATAACCATATCATCAGTACTGGGAAGTTGCTTAACAGACACCTATTCGGATCAAGACTATCCTTCACACCCCACTACGAAGCTATTTACAAAAGTTTCAAATCCTTCAAGCGCTTTTGGCAGGCTGAAGGCAACCTAGTGATAGAGTTGGTTTGCGTCCATTACCTTCAATCTATAAAAAATAGTAACCTTAGCTTTTCTTAACAGGTCCTTTTTCCCACGGGTCGAATCAATGTAAAGACTATCTTTTTCTGATCAAGAGAGCTTCTAGTTGCTTTCGATGATCAACACCATTGAGAACAGTTTCTAGCTCTTTTCATTCGAACCTCAAAAGTTGTAGGGTGGGGGAGGGTGCCTTCATCTACACTCTGAAATTTGTGATCATCATCGAACAGGTCTTGTGGAACTGACCTTGCAGACATGGAAATTCTGTAATTAACGGAAGGCAACTAAAACCAATATAGCAAGCAAAATATCTATAAGGATGAAATTAATGCAAGAAAATTAGGTCAAAGAGATTAAGTCACTCAAGTGTCCAACTTGTGGGCATGACTCCCGTACCTTATATTATTGGCTGGAGGTTGCTACAGATAATAGGAATTAGGAGTAGATGTTTCTTCATTGGGGATAGTTGAGTAGCTAGCCCTTAATTAGACCAACAGTCATGATCCACTTGGCCAGGGTGTTATAATAAAAGCAAGATCTAGAAATATATATATAATATACACCTATGTCTAATCACTTTTCCTTGGTCTCTGGGCTATGAAAAGGATTCATATTCATGAGCAGCTGCATGACTGTCGTATTGCATAGTTGGCCTAGTTATGGCTCCTCCTGCAGGCTTGATGTGACTGGTTTAGGAAGCGTAAGGAAGTGGTTAGGGTGCTATAAATAGCCAAGCAATCAATACATCTCCTTTATTTGGATTGATAAGCTATGTAGCATCCCATTCTAAGCATTGTCGGGCCTTCAATGCTCTTGAGGGCGTTGGGAGATGAGTAGCTGAAATAAATGGTATGCTGACTCTTGAGCCAATATTTTCATCAACCCCCTCTCTATCATTATAGCGTTTCAAGCAGGATGGTGAGAGTTGTTAAAAGGAGTGGTTATGGCTTACTGTTGAAGGGCCAGAATGTAAACTTCAAAGTGGACACCTGGGATAATTTTGCTGTGCTTGGCTGTGTAAACAATAGTGCCATTATTATGTCTAATGGAGTGGCAATGTTGACTAGGATGTAGTTATAAGAATAGTTTTACTACTGAATTATAGAAATCCAATTGCATTTACTGTCCAATCTCTGTCTCTCACAGAGAGTATAAAGTTTGATTGTTCAAATCCTTTTTATGAAAAAAGAGTTATTTGGCACAAGTGTTCGCAACTCCAGACCAGTTGCAAATGGCTATCTTTTGATAGCTTTAATATTTATTTTCTGTATTCTTTCCACTTACGCTATAACATTAAACATTCTGTATTCACTAATAGAAATAAGAAGGTAAATAAAAATGCAATCATTACACATAATACTGTCAAATATTAAATCATATAATATATACTTTTTTAGCCCACACTAATTTTTTGAGGGAAACGAATATCAAATAAAATAGAGTTGAAATACATTGCAATGGTTGGCACATCTTCCAATAAACAGCAGATCAAGCAATGTAGGGTATGAGTTAAATGATAAATAATAACAAAAAGATTTATATATGATCACAATAATTATAGATTAAGGAAATGAACTCCAAAAAAAAGAAGAGAAATGGATTAGCTCAGTCTTCATACTTGTCACGGACCCTATAAGAAAATCCTGAGAGAGAGTTTCTCTAGCTCCCAGAATGTGAGTAGAAGTCTGAAGCAAAAGAGAAAAGAAAAACACAATGAAATTGGGTTTTGTGGAATGGCATTAGAAATTGTTTATAAAAAAATAAAATAATAATAATATAGAATTTAAAATAAATTTAAAAGAGAAGCTTAGTTGTCACGCCTTCACTTGTTTACATAAAAAGGAAGAAATAACTAAAAAAATAAGATAAAATCCAAAAAGTAAGCAAGTGTTGAAAGAAATGGGAAATGAAAAATTTTAATGGCGATCCACGCGAGGGCTAAAGAAGCCTAAAGGGACCCAAGACCGGCCTAAAAGAGCCACTTACAAAAGGCCCTAAATAGATTGCAAACTCCATTCGAGATCAACCCTTTTGTAGTGAATTTTGATGATGAAGTTTGTAGTTTTGTCTAACCTTGATTCTTCAAATAGGGTATTTAAATTATTGACCTGCAAGGTATCCCTATAACTAGCCTGGATGTCTTTATACACTGAGCACTCCATGGTGAAATGCCATTCCATCTCCACCATACCCATGTTACAAAATCAACATATTCTATTTTCCCACTCCTCTTTAGGAACCACCCACCTACTCGTTTCACACCTAATATGGTGTGAACTAGTACACAATTGAGCTATCAACATTTTTACTTTCCATTTGATATTCACTCCTATATAGGCCTTTTCTTTATGGTCCCTCATGGGATTGAAATCTTTGATATAATAATCCTTTTTACACCCTATTTTTTTCATCCATATAGCATATTTAAATTTTTCTCTCACATGTTTTTTTATTTCTTCATTTGTCTTTGGGCACTCATGCATCTCAATATCCCACTTTTTCATCCATTTTCTATTTTGTTTCATCTGGGTGTTATTTCTTCTAGTTAGCTCTTCTTTCACGATTAACGTAGGCCAACGATGACTCCATATTTTGAACCTTCTTTAGGTAGCTTAATAACCGGATCATTGCCGAGGCCTCCAAGGGAAAAGTGCCGGTCTCCACCAATAAAATATCATAAGGCACTGTAATCTTAAGCTTCAGGCTGCTTATAATTAGATGTTTTTGTATTCTTTCCACTTGTCTCTATTTCTGGTCTAACATATTGCTGCCCCAAGGTTCACACCCATATAGAATCACTGGAGTGACAAGAAGCCCAAAAAACATTCTTTTAGTTTTCCAATCCCATAATTCAGCATTTCTACATCTATTTTGCAAAGAGTATAGCACTTTCCAACCTCCCTAAATTCTTTTTGCTCTACATATTTCCCAGCTAAGTTTGTTGTGAAAATCAAGCCCGAGGTACTTGTACTCATCCACTATTTCCAATGACCTACTTTCAAAGAGAAATTCAATTTGCTATTTTTTTCTTCGCAGTGAGAAGATCATTATTTTGGTTTTGCTAGTGTTCACTTGCATCCTAACTTCTTGACAAAATGTTTCAAGAGCCTTCAAATGCTTTCTCAAATCAAGAGCAGTTTTAGCAATTAATATGAGATCATCAACATATAAGATCAATTTTATTACAAAGTTGGCCAAATGAATGTCTTTCCCACCAACCTTGTCTAACCATTCTTCCAACTTATCGATGTAAAGCCAAAATAACATTAGGGAAAGTGGGAAACCTTGCTTGACACCAACTTCACTAACAAAGGATTCTGACATTCCATCATTGGTTCTTATTTTAGCTCTAACCTGCTCATAGAGCCTATGAACAGCTGCCCTAAGCTCATGCAGAACACCCAAATCCTCCATTCTCTTCAATAACTTACCCCGTGGAACCGTGTCAAAGGCTTTTCTAAAGTCAACAAAGCAGTAATAAGCTCCATCACCTTGAACACCCCAAATCTTCTCAATCAAGAATCTAAGTGTAACTCCATGGTCAATAGTGGAATGTTTGGGCCTAAAACCAACTTGTCCCTCAACCCTTTTTCCCTCTTGTTTAGCCCAAGTGCTAATCCTGCACTAAATCATGCTTCCAAAAATTTTTCCTAGAAGAGGATTAATCATAATAGTAGTATAGTTTGATGGGTTATTTATGTCACCACTTTTGTGTAAGGGAATAACAACACTAGTGGTCCATCCTTCCAGGAAGCCTTCTTGAATAACCCTATTGAAAATGCCCCTGATACAAGGTGCAAGGTCCTCGATACCCCACTTTAAATGCTCTGCTTGCCGTCCATTAATATCTTGCACTTGCCCTCCTGCCAACATTCTTATGCCTTGACTAATATCTTCTACGATGAACAATTCGATGGTTGCATTGATTATTGGAGGTCTATGTTTATCTTGCTCACACTCATAGAGAAGTTTTGCATAGTCTAGCCATTGCGGGTTTGTAATATTATTTTCCATTTGTTTTCTTTTCTATTGTAGCTCCTTCCAAATTTTTTTGGGGTTGTTCTTTCCAAGGGTGATCAGCTCCAATCTTCTTGTACTTACATATTTTTTCTTTTTTACTTTGTATCACCCTTTCATACTCTTTCTGGTTTTCTATTGTCATTCCCTCCTCATAGAGCTTCCTTTTTGTTAACTTGCACTCTTCATAGAACCACGAGTTTGCTGGGAAAGTATTTGTATTTCCTCTCTTGGGTCTACTCCTCTTATACTCATCCAAAGCTTTGTGTACTAGAGGAATCAATGTGTTCTTGTTTATTGAGTGTTGCATTATGTAGTCCATTTTTTTTTCCAGATTCCTAAAGATATTTTTGAGGGCATCCTTGAAGATTTTCTAATTTTCTTGAGTCATGAGAATCTTTCCTTGTGGGGGTGCTTTCTTCTTGTTGATAAGGTCTTGTTCCCCTTCCTGCTTGATTATGTGGATGTGAAGTTTTACATATATATTGGATTTTGATCTGATTTCAACTCTATTGGAAATTTACCAATCACTAGCTCCATTATCCTTGTTGTATAGTTGCAAGATAGAATGACATAATCCACCACACTTTGAAAGAGAAACTATTAAAGCTTTTAAATTATGTCTACAATTTACAATGGAAACTTTTTTAGTTTTCTAAAAAGATGAAGCTTTTAAATTATATGTATAGAATTCAAATTAGAAACCTTTTAAGTTTCTAAAATGAATATTTCAGTATGTCATCCAATACAAATAAATAAAGAGAAAATAGATTTTTCTTAAACTAAAGTTTTAGAAACAAAAGAAATGGGAAATTCTATATACATTATTTTGTATACTATCTTTAGAAAAATATATATATTATTGTATTTATTTCATTTATATTCTATCATTTGAATGATCTTGTATTATTATTAAATTTTTATTAATTATTATAAATTATAATATTTAAACGTAATAAAAATATAAATATTCTAATCATTAATAATAAATAAATGGAATTGTTTTTTTTTATGGTTGTATACATGTAAAGATTAATGATAAATTTGATAATTTACTGTTGTATATATATATAAAAAATTTCTTCACAATAGTAATGTGCTAAAAAGATATTTAATTTCTTCTTAGAAAAAAAAAAAAAAGTAGAGTAAGACAAATTTTGTTAGGGTCAATCTTTTTTGTCTCCGTAAAGAAATACATGATAGAATGATTATCTCATTGATTAAAGACTAAGTATTTCTTAAGGGAAAAAGATATAACCATCATTATAATATAACTTTAAATTGATGATTTTCATCCAAGCTATAATCCTAGTCCAATTATCACAATATTGTAATGGCGTTAACTTTAGAAGGTGATTAAACCACATGGGTGCTAACATTTTAATAAATGGAGTATTACATAAACTTAGACTAACTTGCATCTTTGAGCCAACTTGATGTTTGTTAAGGGTGAGCATGATAGGCTTTGTGCACCCAAATTTGTTTCCCTCTCTCACCCTACCCTCATCGACGCATCCATGACAATGTTACACGGGCAACTCGTTGATGTGTGTAGTATATATACCATGTTTAGTTGTGGTTAGTAGTTATTAGTAGTTTCATTTTTGTAAAAAAAAAAAAATTGGTTGTGTTGTGTCCAAAGGTATGAAATTTTTTCTAGTAAAAGAAAGAAAATTAAAAAAAAATGTTTGGTTTTTCTAGTGTAAAATTATAGGCATGACACACAACTTGAAGCCAAACATCGGAGAAACGTGGAGCAAATACATTTCTCCCAGACCACATAAAACACACTGAACAACTAGTTCACACATTGGTGAAAACATCTCACACTATACAAGGATCCAAAAACCTAAATTTTGAATATAACAACCTCTATCTACCTTGAATAACCTGTAAGATCCACATAGGCATAGCATCAACACAGAAAGAACACATAACACAATAACGGAGCACAATATGAACATTTGCACAACACAGTTTACCCTATTTATTAAATTTTCTCAAAAGCACTTGGAAACCAAGTACCAGAGACATCATCTCAGCTTATTACTTCATTCCAAATCATCTTCAAACTCTACAAAAAAATAATATCTCCATGTACTCACAACACTTCCTCAAGGTCTCTACTACACATGCACAACTTGTTTTCCTCTTTTCCACAATTCTCTCAATGTCCCAAACATCCTCATCCCATAGTTGATATCAATGAAAACACCATTTAGTAGAATTCATGTTGACATCAATGACAACACCATCATTCTTGCAACAGTCATCTACATCACCTAGCAAGACAATTTCTTTGCAACTAGACAAATTCAATCAAATCTCCCATAGTTGAACAATGGATTATTGATGTTAAAAATGGCTTTCACAACTAGAATTTGGATTCCACCTGAAGATTTGAGGAGGTGTCAATTTATAAAATCCCTGAATTCCTTGTCCAACTAAAGTAGAGTACTTGTGTTCCACAAAAGGTGTCATTAGGCCCACTTCATCACTCCACGTATTCTGAAATGCTAACTCATAAATTGCATGCTACACAGAAAAAGGGTTACAAGAGCAAGGAATTTTTTAATATTATATATCTAGATACAATTATTCCATTTCATACATCATTTTCCTTTTTCAGGAACTGCAAATACTTCTTAAGCAAAACTTAATGAAACTCACTATTTGTTCCCTTGAATATGTTGCTTATATGAATTCCAAGGTGGAAAGTAGACTAGTGTTGGCCACTTTTCTAGTGTTGGGTGACCTAAATTACTAAGCAAATTAGTCCAAATGCTTCAAAAGAATGTAATATACATTATAAACATTGTACACATAAATGATAAGATTTAAGAAGAAGCTTTCAGTCATCTCATCCCTAAGACCTTAAATATCTTGTCAAGTTGGTCAAGCTATAGGAATAATAGCTACATCAGACAACACAACTGTGTCTACCTCTAGTATATAGAATGTAAAACAAAAAAGAAATATCAAGACAAAATTCTAACTTGATAGTTGCAACAATCTCAAAATAGAAGAGCCTTTTTTCTATTGTCTATAGAATGTATAGAGTAAATATATTTAGACACCTGAAATGGGTTTGGTGCAACTTTGACCTCTATGCCTTGAAAAAGTGGATTTAGTGTCAACAATTCTATAAAAATACAACCTATAGGCCACATGTCTTTCAACAGTTTTAATGAACTTTAACCTACATTGGAATTTTTGAGACAATTTTGAAGGAGAAGGTACACCACAAAGTGCTCATGATAAAGGATACCATCAACACTAGTGTAATGCCTTGCCCCAAGAAGTAGCTTTGGTGCGCAATACCATATGGTTACAACAACCTGTAGACATCACAAACTAAGCTCAAATCTAGCAATGATCTTTGTCAATAGGATAGAATTGTCCCAACAACTACCTACAAGTTAAAAGAATCTTCAATGACCAACAACAAACATTTTCATATTTTGTTGTTTGCATCAAAGCTAAAATCATACTAAAATATGATTTGAAATAGCCTATAATAGAAGACAACTACTGTACTAAGAATTTAAAATTTGAAGACATATTGGATTTGTCCCTCATAGATTGGTTAATGGTTTAAAAAATGATAATTAAATTATGGAGCAAGAAGGGAAGGATGTAAAATACATGCAACAAATATAAATTAAAATAAATTTGTTAGAATAGGGTAAAAGGAACTTCTATATGTGATACAAACTATAAAACACATGCATGATGACATCATATCCTCAAAATTATTACAAACTTTTAATTTAGCAAGTGCCAATAAACAAAATATTTGCTCTTAGAAAGTTGAAAATAGTATATCTTGCATCATAAGAAAAATGGCTATCATATTTTTGTCAAAATAACACAAAGTTTAACAATCTAACACAAGAATCTAAAGGGTCCATTTTTAAAAGAAGATAATGTCAACAATATTTTCTATTATGTTTTTCTATCAAAATTCAACTATATAGTTTTTTAGTCAAACTCATTGACCCATATTTCATGAGTAGTGGTTCACACAAACCCATTTCTCATGAACACGAATAGTCCACTTAGCACCCAATGCATTTAGGAGATGCTCACAAGGTGACGCATCAGACTTCTTGGGAGGTCACCCATCCTAGTATTACTCCAACTCAAAAGCATCACATCCATTTAGCTTGCTATCCATTTACAAAACATTCAACAAGTGTTGTGAGTTATGACCCATTCATAATAGAGCCCCTTTAAAATTTTCCATTATTAAATCATTTGCTTCTATCTGTAATATAGTAGCATTGACAAGAAACCATTCTAAACATACAACAAAAATATAAACAACACATAATATATATCATTCAAAATAGGGAAATCTCATCCACCCAAACATATTACCATTCATAACTAACATACAAATTCTCTAAAACACATACAATGTCAAACACGATAAAATACAAGAGATGTCAAAAGATGAAATTTAGACATGGTGACATCAAGGTGTGTCGGCTAGCTAAAACCACTGGGACATCTAGTATGCAACTACTTAATCAATAATTTCAAACAACAATACCATGTGTTTTCTTCATAGTTATTATTTAAAATTGTCATACTAACAAAATGTCTTGTATCTTATTTATCTGCCTACACCATTGTGTCTATAAATATGTCACATTTGATACTATGAAAGCTTGATAATTATAGTTATTTAATATTTATTAGTTACCCTTGACTATCTCTCTCTCTTATTCACTTCATCTCTCTCCCTCTCTCTCCCTCCTCTCTCTCTCTCTCTTTGTCCCCCTTTTCTATCTCTATTTATCCCTCTCCTTCTATCTCTCTCTCACCACCTCTATCTTTCCCAAGTTATATCTCTCTTTTAAATCTATCCTTCTTTATATCCCAGTCTCTCCCTCTCTCTATATCACTTCCTCTTTCCACTAGTAAAAAACAACAATATATGGCTAAATAAACTACTAAAAATTGCATATAAATGATTAATTTTGGTCACGTGACTATTAGTAGTTTATTGTTGGTCATTTATAACGCGACCATATTTATGACTCAACTATTTTACTCATTTATTTAGTCATTGATTTTTAGTCATTGATTTGGTCATTGATTTGGTCATTGATTTAGTCATTAATTTAGTCATTGATTGTTGTTAACTGGTCAGTTATTTAGTCATGGTAGTGATTTATTTAGTCATATATTTAGTCATTAATTTAGTCATCGATTGTTGTTAATTGGTCATTTACTTAGTCATATATTTAGTCATATATTTAGTCATATATTTAGGCATTAATTTAGTCATATATTTAGTCGTTAATTTAGTCATATATTTAATCATTAATTTAGTCATGTATTTAGTCATTACTTTAGTCAAATATTTAGTCATTACAAATCAAATCTAACTTAATTAATCCTCACAAATTTATGCATATAAACTTTAAGTATCATAGATATTCAAATGTTGAATAAGCACCATGAAATGAAGACTAAAATGCTTGAACAAATATGATTGCTTAGATACAAACACAAACATATTACAAATAAAGAGGAGCCACAACATAGTATTTATGAGTGGAGAAAAAACCACTCTGAAATTTTACTTCATTAAGCCTCATTAGCAAATCAAAATCTCATTAGTTACATTCAATGTCTCAATGACACTGTACAACTTACAGACACTATATAAACAAAATACTCCTATTTTCATATACTTATACTATTTTCCCCTTCCTTAACTGCAGTCCTTTTGGAAGGGAAACGACCTCCTATAGGGACTTGACCCATTTAATCCCCTTGCAAATCCACAGCTTTCTCGTCATTATTGGTTTTGGCTCCTCCAAACTCTTCCTCGTTGGTATTCACCTTTCACTTCTCCAATTTGGAGTTGCAGCCTGAAAATAAGGTTTCAAAATTTGCACATCAGAAACTCAAAAAAGTCAAATTATACAAAGGATAAAATTCAAACATTTTCTTTTCCTTTTCCAACTATGGCACCCTAAACTTAGGCACTAGATATAGTGAATGTATCAAAATTAGATATAAATGTTATACTTTTGAAGTTTCAAATTTCCTCTTCACTATATAGACAACAAAAAGGAAAAAGTACAGATATAATACCTGCTAACATAATTGCAAATGAAACAAAATATTGTAACTTTAGAGTGTGCCTTCATGGAGGCATTCTATCAATTGGTACAAGCAAAATGCTACTCATTGTGGGTACTTTTTATGCAAACATATTTCACACAATAAAGGTAAACGAAATATAAAACTAATAAATTTCATTCATAGCATAGATATAAGAAAATTGTATACCTGGGAGCATCTTTTGTCATTGAATCTATCTCATCCAATATGATGATTTTAAATGGTGGAGAAAGATAACTACTAAAAGTAGCCAAATAAAGGAATAAGCAAAATCAATGAAGCTAAAATTTGAAATACTTTATCAGACTTTTTCAAGCTCTAACAAAAAATCATGGCTTTAGTTATATTATTTGTGGTGCATATATTGCCGATTCAGAGTAGCCCTACCCTCCCATTTGACGAGTTGCAACCTGAAAATAATATTTTGACAAGGGTTTTAGAGTATTTCATAGCCAATTAGAGAAGATATGAGGAATGTCCACAATACCTACACAACAAAAATGCATAGAACCACAAAAATTGCAAGCAAACAGATAATAAGTTGAGAGTCTTCAGAACATTTTTATAAGGAACAAAAAATTTTATCACGAAAACTTTATTTACATTAGCATAATTCTTAAAAGACCAAATATATTGTGCTTAGAAAAACTCCATGTTTTGTTTTACGTAAAATTACAGTTTGCAAGATCTATGATAAAAAATAAGAAACTTTTAAAGATAAAACACAAAAATATTCAACTGTTGCAATTCTCTTGTTCTTTGATGTAAAATAATATGCATTTCTCCAAAAATAAAAAATAAATATTCAAACACACAAAATAATAACATATGCATGGAAGTAGGAGAAAAGAAAATTTAAAGCAAAGAAATAGTTGAAAGCTTTTATTTTCCATCTACTCACAACTAATGTACTTATTTACCATGTATGTAAAGAGCGCAACCCATAAGGACAAACATTCAAGTGACAATCTGGAAAATACTTACTGTATTGAACATATGTCATCATTCAAGCCTTTTTATTCATGATTGAAGCTCTTCAATGATGCACTCCATGGATAGCCCTGGACTCGTTGGAGGTTCTGATCCAAAACTTCCCCCCTATTAGTTATCAAATTGCATACCGTTAATACTTGTAAAAACTAAAGTCACACGCATAAGGCTCAAGTAAATGAAACCACATATTTCATTTTATCAGTGGAAAATTGCATTGTACTGCCCATGAGCTTCTATTTACAAGACTTGTGAGCTATATGAACTGTTGAACCATCAAAAGTAAAGGTAATATCCAGAAAAGGGTCATGTGAATTATAACTTTAATACACCCAACAAAGCTTGCGCCATATATCACATATCAACAAAGAGTGCTTGCTAAACAGTGAACATAACCAAGGGAATAAATAGCATAATTTATGCAAATATCAACTCCCTTGTCTATGCTTTCTCATGCAATCTTCAAAATAAAAAAAACAACAGCTCAAATACATCAACCTACAGGCTTTTCAATAACACACATCACATCACATTGACTTTGGATGGCAAGGGAAAATAAATTAGAATAGCACACATCACATTGACTCTGGATGGAAAGGGAAAATAAATTGCACTCACTTTCACATTGGACATCCATGATAATAGAATTAATGAAATCCAACCATGAGAAGATACTCTCAGAACTCATGAAATCAGAGCATTAAAATTTCTTGCATCCAAGACAAGGCTTGGATCCCTTTCCATTTCACTATCAAACAAGAAACTAATTTGAAAGAGTAAAAATGAAGGATTCAAACTTCTAGTGGGCATCTCAAAAAGTTCCCTACAGAGAAAAGCAACAAAATGAGGAAGATAGTTGAGTTTTCCAAGCTCTATTGCTTTCTGTAAGTAGCAAAATATTTGTAGCTGCAACCATGAAAAGGTTGCATAAATCTTCATGCTATCTGACTTGGTGGATAAAGACTAAGAAAAAGATGAAAGATCTTGAAAGAGAATTATATTAAGAAAATGCATCACATATTACATTATGATTTTGTATGTTGATGTAACTGGAAAAATAATTTAAGTTTTAAGGAATTACTCAAAGAAAAAAAGATTAAAACAAACAAAATTGAAATAAAACAGATTTAAGGCACTACCAAGAAAAGGAAAGAGTGGCTCTCATTGAGCCTTGCTTTGATATTCTCCAATTTGAACATGTTGTTGCTTGGACTCCTGTACAGTTGGCATAAACATTTAAAATTTAGGGCATTGTTCAAATTTCAATAAAACGACAATAAAATGGTGTATATCAAAACTAAAACTATATGGTTATAAAAAAAAAGGATGTCATCCAGATACATACCCAGGTCAACATCATTAAAAAAATCTTCGATGGGTCTAACAGGAGCCACATCTAGCACTTGTACTATTGGCCCATAAATTGCAGGAATCCATCCTGATTCCATATCTCTCTGAAGATTGTTTCCTATAGTAGTTGTTTTGTTACTCAGATCTGAAAGCACTGGCATTGGATGCAACTGAACACTTTTTGTTACAGAGGGATGAATATATGGAGGATGAAAACAAAACTCTGAATAAGGATTTTTCTTCCATGATGATACTTCATCACATTGGTCAACAAGCTCATTCAACATCTTTTGAGTCTTAAGGGCAATGTGATGCTTAGAAGGATCCAAAAGACAAAGAGAAAATACTTAAACAAGGAGTTGAGCATGCTCATGAATCAAACAATGCAACTAACCAATTTGATGGGTTGTGAACCCAGTTAACAGATTCTTGTTCTCAATATGTACCTCATCATACCCAGATTGGCCAATCATAACATTTTTTCTATCTAGAGATCAACATTGTGTCTGTAAAATTTTTGTCAATGGAAGCAAAGGAAAAAGTGGGGTTTTTACAAGTCCAATTCATGACCCATACTACCATATGATCCCATCCATCAATAATCCCAAAACTCCATGGTCACCACTCCCATTCCTAAGAAATTTAACACTATCGGCCTAACATTACTACATCGAGGGAACTCCCCTCATAGCTCCATTGATAGACCGATGAAAGCATCTCACAACACAAATATCAGCGTAACAACACTCTGTCAGGTAGACTTCCAAAGGACTCTCCCCGATGTACCAATGGGTTCAACAAAGGTGAACACATCGGTGTAACATAAGTGTATCGGTGGAACAAATGCTATTGTTTCCCTGATGGCCTAAATAAAGCATATCAGTAGCACTAGAACATATCGGTGAAAGATAACACAACATCCCACCGATGGGGTGATACACTATACAATAGGGAGATTCAACATGTGGTAAAATCATATCGAGGGGAAATCCTCGTGGGATCCAACCAAACAGTCCTATTTTATGACAAACAATAGCTCTACACCTAGAAAGCAACATCATTTTAGGATAATAATGCGTTTAGGTCTAAAGCATGCCTTAACGTAAGAACATACATATAAAATGCAAGAACCATACTTCTATAGAAAAACAAAAAACAAAACAAAAAAACTTTCAACACAAGCCTCTGTACCCTAATGGAGGAATCAGAAACATGCTTAACAAATGCATACTAGAAGCATCCACTTTATGTACGATGATTTGGAGTAAGGATTTCAAGTACTTGTATGTCTTCTTGGTGAGATTGGGCACTCATCTTATGTGAGAAAAGGTCTAGTTTGGCCCCATGTATCCATCATGGGCACTATTTAAGAAATGTTGTACCTAATAGGTGGCTTCCTATCTTGTTGCATTGTTGTCTGTAAGCCTCCTGGTATTTTTGTGTGCCTCCCTCTTGTTCAATCATCCTAAATATTATTTCACATCAAATGTACCATATTCAAGCTAATCTGTTGATTTACACAACCTTTTGTCATTGTAACATGCATAAACAATCCAAACTTCTGCAACTATTTATATTACTGATACAATGTTTCCTAGTTATCTCTTACAATTTTTAAAAAGATGAATTCATGCAAGACAACAAACAAATAGACAATATTCAATTAGTGATATACAACTACCTTATTCCTGAACAACTGATCAATAGCTTGATTATTGATTGTAAATTTGTAATTGATATGCTTGAAAGTGTCCTTGCCTATGTGTGAATTGGAGCTTTGGATGAGGATATGAATATCCATCAAAAGCATATTTGGAAGTAGATTTTTATCAGATATTGTAGTTGCAAGTTCCACTAAGTATAATAAAGATAATTAGTTTTACCTTTCTGCATCAACTAATGCAATTTTGATAACTTTTAGGGGATCGACAATGCTAGCCTTTATCATATCAACATACTCACCTGCAAGTTGCAACACAAAATTAAACTTATTAATTAGACTCAACATCTAAGAAAGAAAAAGAAACTTCAAACATTATCAATTTAGTAAAAAAATCATTAATTTCAAACATTAAAGTAGCCAATGCTTCACTCTCTACATCCTCTACTACAATAGAAAAAGGCCTTTGTTTATGTGATAAATGTAACAAGAAATTATATTATTTGTCAAAACTTATCACTATGTACTTATGAACTCAAGATCATTCAAATTTTCAAACTAATTGACATGACTACCTAATTTCTTTCTATCACATACACTTTGGGTATACAAGATTATTGAGAATCCTAATTATTAAACTATGTAATTCAACAATGCAGCGAAATTATATCTTAAGTAAAATGTAAATCAAATCACCATTACATGTCTCAGCTTATCAATTAATCTCAAATTGTATATACACCTTTGTCATATATCTTAAGGAAATCTACAATAGATATGCACAAAATGAATTTGGTGGAAAGGCTTTAAAAACTTTCAAGTGAATACAATTTGCAGGTGTAAAGCCAAATTCCACAACCTTTGCCAACATCCTCCGTGCCTATGCCAAAATGGGAGCTTTGAAACAAGATATGAATATATATCAATGCATAGACAATACACAATAGTATCCCTATAATAAATGTGGTCTATGGATTGCAATATTGTAGGATATGGACAAAATGGATTTGTTGAAAAGGCTTTAGAAACTTTCAATCAAATGCAATTGGCAGGTGTAAAGCTAGATTCCACAACCTTTGCTAACATACTCCTCGCCTGTAATAAAATGGGGGCTTTGAACAAGGTATGTGCATCCATCAAAGCATAACAAAAGGTGGATTTCTGTCAGATATTATGGTTGGAAATGCTTTGGTAGATATGCATGCAAAATGTGGAAGCACAGGCAAGGCACGTGAACTATTTGACAAAATGCCTCAAAGAGATGTCATCTCATGGAATGCAATGATTGCAAGTTTTGCATAAAATTGTTTGTAGAAAAGGCTTTCAAAACTTTCAAACAAATGCAATTGGTAGGTATAAAGCCAATTTTTTTGCCAGGGTCCTCCCTGCCTATGCCAAAATGGGAGCTTTGGGACGAGCTATGGACATGCACCAAAGCATAATGGTAGGAGAATTTTTGTCAGATGTTATAGTTGGATATACTCTGGTAGACATATATGCAAGATGTGGAATCGTAGACAAAACACCTAAATTGTTTTACAAAATAACTCAAAGAGATGTCATCTCATGGAATGAAATGATTGATTGCAGAATGTGCACAAAATGGATTTTGCAAGGAACCTCTCAAAATCTTTGAATTAATGTACTTTGGAACACATCCTAACATTGTAAGCTCTACTTGCGTTCTAGGTGCATGCAGTCATGCAAGTTTAGTGGATGAGGGTTGCACATACTTCACACGTTAGTAACCATTATTGTATTACAATTTACATATATAGTTGATCATTAGGCGTGCATGGTTGATCAACCATTCATATTTTCACCTCTAAATCTATAAATTCATCGTTCCTTCCAAAAATTCAAGGAGCATTCTGAAAAACTCTTTGATCCATTTATGAATATTTGAATCAAATCATTGTCATATTATCAAAGAGCTTGCATAGCAGTTGAGCATCCACAAATCCGTCAAAAAACATTAATCAAAGAAACCTAGCTGACCAATTAACTAACTTTATTATTATATTTCTATCATGGTTAGGCATGTTATCGCCCCATCAGTGGGACGTTGTGTTATCTTTCGCTGATATGTTATAGTGTTGTCCATATGCTTTCATTGGTCTCTTGGTGGAGCTATGAGGAGAGTTCCACCGATGTAGTAATGTTAGGCCGATAGTGAGTATAGGCTGAGTATTTCCAGCAACACTGCTTTTTTAGTTCGATCCTAAAAATGTTGCAATTTATGTTCTTCTCTAAAACATTTTTACAAGGTTCAAATAGTAAAGAGATTGATGAAAGATAGAGGAATTAAAAAGGTACCTGGATGTTATAGTTGGATATGCTCTGGTAGACATATATGCAAGATGTGGAATCGTAGACAAAACCCCTAAATTATTTGACAAAATGCCTCAAAGAGATGTCATCTCATGGAATGAAATGATTAATTGCATAATGTCCACAAAATGGATTTTGCAAGGAACCTCTCAAAATCTTTGAATTAATGAAGCACCATGGAACACATCCTAACATTGTAAGATTTTCTTAGGTTCTAGGTGCATGCAGTCATGCAGGTTTAGTGGATGAGGGTTGCACATACTTCACACATCAGTAACACTATCGGCCTAGCATTACTACATCAAGGGAACTCCCCTCATAGCTCCACTAATAGACTGATGAAAGCAGTTCACAACACAAATATCGGCATAACAGAAGGCTATTGGGCCAACATAAAACTTGGTTCCCCTAATGCAACGATAAAAGGCTAAAGGTATCAGAGGAAGTGACACCTATCGGTGGACCATGATTGAATAGGAAAAGTGTTTACCATCTATTAAAAAATACTGAAATACAATGTTATACAGACTTGAAATTTTGAAATTGGCTAGACAAAAAAGACATGTTTGAAACGCATATATATATATATATGGAATTGTGTATCCAAACTCCAAGGTGACTATATAATGTTAGGATTAATAAGATTGAATTGCAGTAGTTTATTAGATTTGTCTCAGCCCAGGACAAACATTTTAGAATTAGGAATATAGAAAAGCAATCAATTAGATGTATTCATTCTCCAAAGAGAAAATAAATTGAAAACAAGTCACTGAGGTACTAGGTGGAATAGTTGAATCTCATCCAAGTTGTTCAAAGATAATTTCCATTATTTTCTTAAATTGCTAATGTAATTCAATATAAGGATATTCGATATTATAAGGTGGTAAGTAATAACTCCTATGGATAAAGGCATGCAACCAATTTTCTAGTTGTGGACTTACTGCCATGGTAACATGGACACAATAGGAATGGCACAACAGTGATGTAGATCACATCATTACTCTACCTAGTGAACAAAATATTATAAATGAAACTTGAATAAACAAAACCAGAGTAAAAAATTATGTGACAAACAAAATAGCATTCAAAACCAAAAGACACACTTAAAGAGTAGTAAAAATACCAACCTGCATAGCAAAATTGAATGTCATGAACTCCACAATGGGTTTCAGTCCATAATATGTTGCACCGACACCAATGCTGGTAAAACCAGCCTACAATGGCAGAATACATGCAAACACAAATTGGCTATATATTTAAATAATAAAAGATATAAAGGAAAAAAGTATTTTGACAGGATTTCAATTAGCACATTTTAGCTTTAGAAACTTGCAAACCTCAATGATTGGGGTATCAAGAACCCTGTCATGTCCAAACTTTTATAGGAGGCCTTTAGAAACCTATAAAGAAACATGAATATAAGTATATCAAATAAAAATATCTCAAATTTTCAAATTTTTAGTCAATTATTCAATAGCAAAGGGTTCTTATCTAATTATTATATAATTTTGATAAAATTTCCACAAGTAAAATACCAGAGTCCTCCCTGCCTGTGCCAAAATGGGAGCTTTGGGATCGGCTATGACCATGCACCAAAGCATAATGGTAGTGGAATTTTTGTCAGATGTTATAGTTGGATATGCTCTGGTAGACATATATGCAAGATGTGGAATCATAGACAAAACACCTGAATTGTTTGACAAAATGCCTCAAAGAGATGTCATCTCATGGAATGAAATGATTGATTGCAAAATGTGCACAAAATGGATTTTGCAGGGAACCTCTCAAAATATTTGAATTAATGAAGCACTTTGGAACACATCATAACAATGTAAGCTTTGCTTGGGTTCTAGGTGCATGCAGTCATGTAGGTTTAGTGGATGAGGGTTGCACATACTTCACACGTTAGTAACCCTTATTGCATTACAATTTACATATATAGTTGATCATTAGGTGTGCATGTTTGACCTTCGTGCCCATGCTAGATATATAGAGGACACCCTAAACATTATTACTAAGATGTTAGTTAAATCTGTGGTACATGCGGATCATATATGAATATAGGCTAAGTATTTCCAGCAACATTGCTTTTTTTGTTGGATCCTAAAAATGATACAATTTATGTTCTTCTCTAAAACATTTGTACAAGGTTCAAATAGTAAAGAGATTGATGAAATATAGAGGAATTAAAAAGATACCTAGATGCAATTGGATTGAAGGTCGTAAATTGGTACATGTTTTTTGTGTAGGAGACATATCACATCCACAAAAATGGTAGAGCTATGCAAAGTAGGAGAAATTGGCTTGGCAAATGAAGGCATTAGGGTATAAAGAATCATTTATCTGCCACCATAGTGAAAAGTTAGAAATTGCATTTAGTTTGTTAAACATGAACCCTGGTACAACTATTGAGTATAAAAGAACATATTCATTGATTCAGAATTTTGTCAACAAATCAGCTGTGGTGTAGAAATGATTGTCTAGGATGATACATGATTTAGTGCCATGGATGTTGTATATTGTTGGGGATCTCTTCTAGATGCATTTATCCAATGCTCTCTTTCATCAAGGATTGGTTTTGTAAAGTGAACTCTCAGCGGGGCTTATCCGACCCAATTGAGATTTGCTCTGCTGGGTTTAAACTGATTTGGTCAGGATCCATTGGGCCAAAAAAATCCTTCTTCCATTAGACGATGTGTCAATGAAAAGTTTCTTGGTGGTTCTTGTTAGTCTCTAATTATAATACTTGTTTGTCCTGTGATAGTGTTGAAACTATTTCTCAACTGTTTCATGATTGTACTTGGTCCAAAAAACTTTGGGATTGTTTTTAGACTTCTTAGAATCTACTCTAAACAAGTCAATATTGATTGATGTGATATTTTTTGGTGTTATAAAATGTGATGAGCATTTATCCAAATTTTTATCTAAACTATGGTTTTGGTTCTCTTCTAAATTCTTTGGTTTCTTTCCTTGAAAGAAATAAAGAAAGATGTGTTTCAAGGTTAGCAAAGGGAACTTGTGGGCTTCTATAGAGAAGTCACAATTTCATTGTTGTTGAAAGTGTATCCTTGTCATTTGAGTTTAAGACTGAGAAGATTAAAATTTCAGAATGCTACAAAAGACTTGATTATCCAGATGTCTAATATGGAACTAATGGGTGGGGCATGTAAAGAATCTTGTTTCTAATGATGTCCCTCCTGATCACTACTCATATGATACTAGTGAAGACATGGACAGTGCTGATGCTACTTCTGCTCCTCCTCATGTTCCTATCAAAGTACATCCAGATAGGTGGCTACACTAATGTGTGGGTTTCCAAGCTAAGTCTGTTGAGAATCAAGTTACTCAATTTTTTAGATACCATTAACAAAAGGGAAGGGTGAGTGATCTACTCTTGTTGTTCGTACTAGGATGATCTTTCTATATTGCATTCTATTATGATTTTGATGTAGACCTTTTGCTCCTAGTTAGTTGCTCCAAGTTATTAATGTGTTTTTGTGATCCTAAAATCTGTTTGGTGGTGTTTGTAGATTGTTGCTCAAGTGAGCTTCTATTCTGTTAGGCTTTCTATAAATTGGTTTCTCATTTGAGCCATAATTGTAAACCTTACCCAATATTATGGGAAAAAAGAAATAATCCTCTACAGAAATTTAAATTTGTCTCCAGAACTGCACATGCAAGAAACTTGAAATGCAAGTTTAAATAGAGTACAAGGATTTGTATTTACAACTCAAATGAAATTGCACAATGATTGTTTATATTCAAGTAACTGGTAGATAAGAGGGAGATTTCATATTTGATTATACTATGATAAAATTACAATTAATTTCCAACATCAAAATTCAACTAATGTTTGTGAAAATACCAACATCTAAGATGGTAGCAATCAAAGGCTGACTCCTTGAATTAATAAATTCCCTTTGAAATGAATGGTTGTATATTGGATGTATGCAAAAATTTTATGTAGCTGCACAAAGATGACACAACTTCACGTAATGAAAACATAGAATAGTTGAAACATTATACCATATTTCTCAATGAAACATAAAGCTTTCTCTAGGAAGGAAGGACTTCCATCAATATCCTCCAATGTGTTGGTGATTTTTCCAGCAAAACCAAACAATTCTCTAAAAAGTAGCCAACTCCTATGATAAAGAACTGCTAGGTCAATGGCCAACACAACAAGCATAGGATTTTATGGTTCGTACTCCTTCACTTCAAGCTCTGTGAAACCTCAAAGGGTGATCCTAATTATGTTTTTAGATACTATATTCGATTAGTAACACATTTATACACAAATTTATCACTACTTATTGCAAATAAAGTTCATCTCACTTAAGATTTGGCAAATTTTCAAATGAGCAACTAGCTATTCACTAGGAATTGAGGATAATCCCACGTATACTATCCTTGCAAATATTTTTAATTGAATATTGTCTTATCTTAAGTCTAGGGGCAGGAACACTATCTGTTCATCTTATGCAAGATTCTCTGACAAAATGACCAGTGTCTCATCAATTGGAGCAATAGAGTCAAGTATGTAAGGATCAGTAATTTACAAATTACTCAATTCAAAAATAAGTAGACTATCTTCATATTTCTTTGCATTTATGAAGACTCACTATGCTTGAAACATTTACTTCTTATCAATCCTAAGTCATTCCTTACAAATTTTATAACCCTATTCAAGCATTTTAATTAACTCCTTGAATTAAAGCTGAAAATAGAGTAATACATTCAAATGAAATATCTGAAGACAAATGACAACACCATTACTATTTCTCATTCATAACTCATATGGAACATACATAGGAGAGTATTTGCTTCTATAAGAGAGGGGGACCACCACATGCAAGACCCCAGGTCATGGAGGGTCAAGACACAAGATGCTACCCTAACTTACCTCAAGAAGTATAATGTTAGGAAATGTGAGGCAAGAGTAATAGGGACTGTGAGGCCTCTTAGTTACTTTGTAGACCCGAAACATAAGAAAGGGCTACGTGAGCTAGTTCTTAGGTCTAACACTACGCCTTGGGAAGCTCTCTATTTGAGGACAAAATCGCGGTCTTTGGACATCAGCACAATGTGCTGGAGTCTCAAAAGTGTGATGGTGTCTGTACGGCCAGACAACAGTGGAGACGAGGTTAAACTAACAAAACTAGCTAAGGACCCAACTAATTAACTAAAGGGCCAGAATGATGTGATTAAGTAAATGAAATACTCTCTAATATTATTGTGATATCCAAAATGTCTAACCTTTTCTAAGCAAATAAAATGCAATGGAGAAACATAAGGAAACACCTCAAGATTAGCCTAAGAAATTTGTAAATGCAAAGAGGAAAGTGTTGAATGAAGACAAATTGATATACCTCCCCTTTCATAGCTGAAACTCCTTGGTTGGCCCTTGATTTGGATTGATTTGTATGCTCCTTGATGGCTCTTGATATGGCTAAATGCAAGTCTTAACTATATGCTTGGATGTAGATGCAAATGGATGAATGTTGATGGCTAGATGAGTGCACAAAATGGCAGCATTTAGTTGCAAAATGGCTAAGTCTTTTTTTTTCCTTAGAGGAAGGGGTATTTATAGAGGATCTTGAATTCTCTAGAGAATTCAATGGTTGGGATTTATCCAACAAGGCCAAGATGGAGGGCTAAGGTGAGTTGAGGACTCACAAGCCCTCACATTTTGACATGTGGAATGTGAAGTGGATAAAGGTAGGATGAGGTGTAGGTGATGTGGAAGGGAGGTACATGATGTGGAGGAAGGACAAGTACCTTCCAAATACATTGGGAGATGAGAAGATTCTTTGGAGGAATAAATGTGAATTAAAAATTCACATACTTGGGAGAATCTAGTGGATAAGAGAGAGTCTCCAAAAAGGTGGGAGTTTGTCACATGTGACTTGATGTGACAAATCAAAGGTTCTAGAAGATGCATGGGAAAAGGGGATTCTAGAAGGAATAAAATGTGAATTAAAAATTCACATGGGGAAGAGGGGAACCTAGGGTGAATAAAAAAGAATTAAAAATTCCTTAGGGGATGGGGAGAGTTGACTAAGGTACTAATTAAGTTTAACTAATTAGTAATTAGAGGATAATTGGGGGTTAATAAGGATTAGAAGCCAACTTGCAAAAGTTGGAGGATGTGACACATCCTATTCAAGGATTAGGCATGTGCACATCCTTAATGAAGAAATTAGAAGATGGATTAGGATTAGATGAAAATGACATGTGAAAAATTAAATAAATGTAATATTTATTTAATTCATTTGATGAAAAGGGGATTAAGGAGGGTGGCATAATTAAGGATATTAATTAAATAATAGTAATATTACTTAATTAACTCGGATAAGAGGATGTTTAGATTAAAAGGGATAAATTTGGATAAATTAAGTGTCCAAATTTGGATGTCTACAATTATAAAGTAAATAAGCAAGAGTAAAGAGAGGAAGGAGGATCTCACCAGGGAATTCATTCGCCAGCTGATCCTTTGAGAAGCACGTACTCCTACACACAAAAAGAGAGGAGAATGTTGGGTGGTTGTATAGGGGTTTGCCTTAGTCAAACCCCCGTTTAGGTGTTCCCACCTCCACGGATAGCCAAGGAAATGAGATAAAGGAAACAATACAATAAAGAACACAAAAGCACTACAAAACAGTAAAGTGCTAACTCAACCAAATGATAGAGGAGAGGAGAGGGAAGCTTACCACCTCCACCAAGAGCACTCAAGGCTTCTTTGGGAAGAAAATGAGAGGAACTCAAGCCTCTGCTGCAATGGCGTGGTCCCAAACTTGCTCTATCGATGTGATGGAGTGTTGCTTTGGCTACAATGGAATGCAAGAATGTTGCTTGAAGCTTGTAATGGTTGAAAAAGAGTGTGTTGAAGCTTGAGAATGAAGTCCAGAATGTCCAAGAAGATAAAATGCATATGGAAGGAGTGAATATAAAGAAGGAATGAAGAGAAATGACTATATTCAGGTTAGTTGGCCGAAGAGGGCGTTACAACTTCACCTCTAATGAGAAGAGTAATGCCTCTGCAAGTTTAGCTGCAAGAATCTGCCAAGGATGTAAGCACGTCACACAGGCGTCCTCGACAAAAATGCCTCGACCGACACTCAAAACAGGCATCAAGTGGGATGCAAGAAGTGGGCTTAGTTGGAATTAAGCCTTTGAACTCAGTTTTCTAAGGTAGATACGGGCAAAAAGGGGATTTGCACATGGGGTGCAAAATCACTTTTATACATTTTTCCCCCACTTTAGTGAGTACGAATACTAATGATTGATCGGTAAAGTAGATCAAGAAAGAGTAAGGTCATAAATGTATACCTGAACCATCGAGGAAGCAAACCACAATCTAGAAAACCTGAAGGTGCAGGGAAAGCAAAGGACTTCATAACTACTCAGAACTATGAAGTTAGAAAAATAAAGTGTCTCACAGGTCTGCAGACCTACACGGAAGCAACCACCAAGATCTCTTGCATGAAGGAAGTTGCATGAAGTAAGTGCCTTACAGACCCATAGACCTGCAACAAAGGTATCCTCCAAGATCTCTCACATGAAGGAAACTGAGAAAGCACCTTACAAACCCACAGACCTGCAAGGAAGGTATCCTCCAAGATCTCTTGCATGAAGGAAACTGAGAAAGCACCTTACAGACCTGCAGACCTGCAAGGAAGGTATCCTCCAAGATCTCTTGCATGAAGGAAACCGAGAAAGTGCTTTACAAACCCACAGACCTACAAGGAAGGTATCCTCCAAGATCTCTCACATGAGGGAAACCAAGAAAGCAGACTTCGTAGAGTTAAGAATTGGCGACATGTCTACCCGCAGATAGAACATGTCAAAAATGGTCATGTAGGAAAATAAGCAGACAGTCACGCAGACTGTCAATAAGTAAAACTTTCAAAGGGGTCCCTCGAGAACCTGACGTGAAAAAGAGGGGTCCACTCAAGGGATGTGTTGTTTGAAAGGTGACGTATAGTCAGGTTGCCCCCAGGCTAATCGTGAAGGAATCCATTCGGAATAGAGACTTTCAAAGAAGGGTCCCTTGGGAACCCACCGTGAGGAAAAGGGGGGTCCACTCAAGGGACACACAGTTTGAAAGCAATCATTCTTCTTAGAGCGATTTTTCATCAAGGAATCCTTTTCAAAAATGTTCATTTCATCAAGGAATTCGAAAGGAAGGATATACCCCCACGCGAGGGGAAGATTAAATTTGTTCCCACTTCGGAGGAAGGTCTTCTAGTCCTTTCTTTACGAACTCGTGATGAAGGAAACACATTTCATTAGGGTTCCAAGTTGAGAATGTGATTCTAAGGAAAATTTTGTGAAGACTTTTGAGAAAAGATTCGTTGGCAACGAATGCATTTTCTAAAAATTGAAATGTTAAAGGAAGGCATTGTCACACATGAAAGGGATAACTCAAGGAAAGAAGAGAAAAAGCTAAAGAAAGAAAAAAGAGAGAAAACACAAACAAAGGAAATGTGGGGATCTAGTTTAGCGGGGTCAGATCTATCCAAGCTCATATAAATAATAGGTAACTATGGTGCAAGGTGAAAGATCATCAATCACCAACCAGTTCAAGAAGAATGCATGCGAAGACAAAGTAAAAATAAAAAATTGGGTCAACATGGAAGGGGAGCCTAAATGCCCCCAACGCTTTGCATCGTCCCCAATTTAATGAAAATCAAGCACAAACATGGAAGAATGATGATAAAAATAGAAGGTTTATGACACGAAAATCACACCTATATCAAGCACCAACGAGATTGACGAGGGTCATCCAAACACACATATCACAAGCATGGGGGAACACATCACAAAACACACGCACACTCACACAAGATTAAGAAAAGGGGCCTCCTCCTAACATTGATCAGCCAAGAGGTCATTCACTTCCCAATCTAAATCCTCATAAGGGGAAGGAGGATGAGCCTGCAATGGTGGGATGTTAAGAGGAGGAGCATCCGACCCTCCTGCAACAAGGGCTAAGGAAGAGGTTCCCTCAAGGTCCTCTCCGTCGAGCTCTTGTGGAGTCAAGGTCAGTGATTTGGCGAAGATCGCCGATAGGGCCAGGACCTCGTCTACGGAATTAAACATGCACCCCATAGGAGCAAAATGCCTAATTTTAGTGGACGGGACATGTTGTGCCTGAGGTTCACCACTAAGCTCGCCGAATGACTCGAGGGCGGTACAAACTTAGGGGAATCCAAGACTGGTTCTATTATTAGGACAGAACAAGTCAACGAGGGGTTGTTGTGTGGAGAAGGCGAGGTCCTCCTATGTTCTTCATTCCTGGAGGGACCATCCTCCACCTCCTGTTTTGTCGAAGGGGATGAGCTCCCCACGGACGAGGCTAGAGGTGCAAAGGAAGAGGAGGCAAGAACCGCAATGGATACAACTGAAGTATTAATCATATCCACGAGCTTTGGGAAGGGTTGGATATCTGAGAGGGACATTAGCAAAGGCGGCTCCACTGAAGGAGCCATGAAAACCTGTACCCATTTAGGGTTAGGCACATTTGTACTCTTAATGGAAGTCAGAAGCAGTATAGAGCCAAATTGAAGAGAAGCGAAAGGAAGGGAGGAAGAAGACGTTGGAGAGGACCTTGAAGTAGGGGCGGTCATTTCTTCCTCCTTTTGTGAGGCGGCCTGCTCAGCTAGGAGAGCCTTTCATCGATGCTTGCATTCACATGCAAGGAGGTTCTTATGACTCTTGGAGTTAGAGGCTAGAATTTTTGAAGGAGAGAGAAGCTCCTGCTCAACAATAGGAACGTCCACTATGGTCATTTCTAGCGGAAGGATAGATTCCTATACAGGAGCATGAGGAACAGGCTGAGAAGCGACATGAGGAGTCAACTCGAGAACCTTGGCAGCGAGCCTCTTTCCGCTCACTACCTTAGGAGCAAGAGTAGTATGAGGTCGCAGAGGTTGAGACAATGAGGATTCTCTCTAGGAGACCTTCCTATCGTATCGAGTGGGTCTAGGTTCTATCGATAGAACAAGAAGTTCAAAAGTAGGGAACTTAGGCTTTCGCCAGGCGAGCACCATAGGGTTCTCCTATAGACGAGGAGTAGGACCCAATGGTACCTCAGCAAAGCGAGAAGAAGTGTTAGATTGACCAACGGAAGAGGAAGGAGGATCAGAGACTGCTTCTCTTCTTCCTTCTTTCATGCCTTAGTGGCATCACTGTCAGCTTTTAAGCAAGCCTTATGTGAGATGACATAAAGCGAGGGAGGGTATCTAGCTTTCTTCCTCAGATGCCCTTTCTTATAGTTCTGATATGTTTTGTGCAAAAGGTTTGTCCTAGGCGGGAGAGGACCAACACACGCAGGCCAAGTGTGATCCAAGGAGTAGCTACCACGTGCAACTAGTGGTCTATAACCAGTGTTGTGGATTATGTGCACGAAACCTCCATGGATAAATTTTAGACATTTATGCATGACAGAGGGTACTGCGTTCATCGCCACCAACCAAGGGATACCCAATTTCACCCTAAAGAGTTCAGACCCAAGAATGATATCAAATAGGAGTTTTACGGACTTAGGTCCAACTAAGACCAACAGGACAATGCTACCCAAAGGGGGTACATAAAGCCTGTCATGTGTGTAGATGAAAATCATAGGAGCATCGTATCCATCCTTGTGTAAAAAATTTATTAGCATAATCTCCTCTATTATTATGTTCACTTGTGATGTCAGATCAATGAGAACACCCGCTACGCTGTTTCCATTTATCTGTGCAGGAATGTAAAGAGGAGATGGTTCTTTGTTAAAACCCATTGGTAGGTCCTATGAAGTGAAAGTTATACTAGTACCACTATCCATAAGTTGCACAGAGGGGATAGGTTGATGCAGGAAGGGGGCCATCACGCACACTAGACAATGCTTTTACACAATCCCTAAAGGTTGATAGATAAGATGGTGACCCAATTAAGGTTTTGTTGTGCAATGCCTTTGGAACCTTCCAACTATGCTAACTAGGGGTCGTAGGTTGGGTTGTAAGGTGACAACCTCACAACACTCTCACCTACAACACTCCTAGAGTATGAGGAAAGGAATTGTCAGGATTGCAAGAATGAAACCAAAATGGTTCATGTCAAGTTCACCAAAAATGTAAGAAAGGGGGACCACCGCATGCAAGACCCCAGGTCACGAAGGTTCAAGATGCGATTGGCTGCCCTAAATTACCTTAGCTAAGTGTAATGTTAGGAAATGTGAGGCGAGAGTAATGAGGACCGTAAGGCCTCTCAGTTACTCTACAGACCCAAAACACGAGAAAGGGCTAGGCAAGATGGTTCTTAGGTCTAACACTACGCCTCGGGAAGCTCTCTCTCTAAAGACAAAAGTGTAGTCTTTGGACATCATCACGGTGTGCTGGAGTCTCAAAAGTGCATTGGCATTCATACGACCAAACAATAGTGGAGACGAGGTTAAACCAACAAAACTAGCTAACAGCCCAACTAATTAACTAAAGGGCCAGAATGATGCGATTAAGTAAATGAAATACTCTCTAATATTATAAAGCAAATAAGCAAGAGTAAAGAGAGCAAGGAGGATCTCACCAAGGAATTCGTTCACCAGTTGATCCTTTGAGAAGAACATACTCCTACACACAGAAAGAGAGGAGAATGTTGGGTGGCTATATAGGGATCTACCTCAGTCAGACCCCCGTTTAGGTGTTCCCACCTCCATGGACAACCAAGGAAACAAGATAAAGGAAACAATACAATAAGGAGCACAAAAGCAGTACAAAATAGTAAAGTGCTAACTCAACCAAATGATAGAGGAGAGGAGAGGGAAGCTTACCACCTCCACCCAAAGCACTCAAGGCTGCTTGGGGAGAAAATGAGAGGAACTCAAGCCTCTACTGCAATGGTGTGGTTCCAAACTTGCTCTACCAACGTGATGGAGTGTTGCTTTGGCTGCAATGGAATGCAAGAATGTTGCTTGAAGCTTGTAATGGATGCAAAAGAGTGTGTTGAAGCTTGAGAATGAAGTCCAAAAGTTCCAAGAAGATGAAATACATATGGAAGGAGTGAATATGAAGAAGGAATGAAGAGAAATGACCATATTCGGGTCGGTCGGCCGAAGGGGACATTACAACTTCATCTCCAATGAGAAGAGTGATGCCTTTGTAGGTTCAGCCGTAGGAATCTACCAGGGACGTAAGTGCGCCATGCAGACGTTTGTGCATCGCGCAAGCATCCCCAACAAAAATGCCTCCATTGATGCTCAAAACAGGTGCCAAGTGGGATACAAGCAACAGGCTTAGGTGGAATTAAGCCTCTAAACTCAATTTTCTAAGGTGGATATGAGAAAAAGGGGATTTGCACATCGAGTGCAAATTCACTCTTATACAACTTCAGGACTAATATTTGTTTTGATATCAATAATTTCTATAAAAATTATTTAAGATCGCTACATACAAGATCTCACATCTAAGACAAACTACTGGTCTATTTCTAGTATTCTATTCTAAGTTCCTTTCCTGAACTTAGCTTTCACCTATAACCCCATTAAGACTTCAGAATTTGACCTGTGTAATAAGCCCTAAAATCCCTTTTATAGAACAAGGGAGCAACAAGTATCAGGCTTAATTACACTTACATTTCATTTTATTTGCACTAGAATTTGAGACATTCTTAGTTTGTTACATGCAATCATATAAGGAAAATGGAAGAGTAAAAGACCACATGCCATTTTCCCTAAATGAAGACATGCCAACTCCTCGAAAGGAAGAGTTTGTTGCAACCGTGTTGAATCCTCATCCTTGTTGACCAAAGAAGATTCTCCAATAGCAGCTCCAACACAAACTTGTATATTGTCCAAAAACAACATACACGCCACCAAGGTTAACTAGTCTATCACTTCTCCTACATACTAGCCTAAAAACATTCCACGTCAACACTAGAAACAAGAAATCACCTGGGTGTTGAATAGGACAATCCTAACAGAAAGGGCATGATTTCATCAAAAACAAAAATAGGGCGCAGTCATCACTCTGAGTCATCAACCTTAGAGGATACTCAACCACATTTAACTAGTCTGTCACTTCTCCTACATACTAGCCTGAAAACATTCCACGTCAACACTAGAAACAAGAAATCACCTGAGTGTTGAAACTAGAAGATTCTCCAATAGAAACTCCAACACAAACTTGTATATTGTCCAAAAACAACATACATGCCACCAAGGTTAACTAGTCTGTCACTTCTACATACTAGCCCGAAAACATTCCATGTCAACACTAGAAACAAGAAATCACCTGAGTGCTGAATAGGACAATCCTAACAAAAAGGGCATGGTTTCATCAAAAACAAAAATAGGGCGCAATCATCACTCTAAGTCATCAACCTTAGAGGATACTCACCCACATTTTTCTTGTGGTGGGACTGGAGAAACTGTCACCACCTCCTTGTTAGAATTCCTTGATAGTACCAGGGAGAGGGGATAATAATCACCCTCTAGATTAGTGTCACCCTCACCGTCTGAAGGGTTATTAGAAACCTCACATGGAGAATTACATCCTTTCAAATAAGCCTTACAGTGCTCACTCTCTCTCCTTTCCTTCTTCTCATATTCCACCACCCTCTTCTCTTTGTGTTTGACTAATTCTTCTGAAACTATATGCTCCCGTGGACAGTAATTTTCCTTGTTACTATACTCCTTGAATTTCCCAAGTCCTATTCTTCCTTTTGGCATATCAAGAGCTCTTTGTGTTCCACTTTCATCCTCAAGAGAATCTTCCTCAGACTTAAACAAACTCAGCTCCTCAGACTCTCGAACCATTATGGCAGACCTACTTGCCTAGGACAAGAATGTCTATACATTCCTCAGGAGAATTCAATATCCACACACTTCTTGATTAACCCATGACCCTCATTCATTGCAAAATGAGTTATGACAAAGATGATCAACAAGCAACATGTATTAAATGGGAAATTTGAAGCATGCAAAATTAATGATTTGAGAGCTCCTTACGCGAGCGAGTTGATAACTTAACAACTCAGTTTTGAATCTAAGTCGTTGATTTTAAAGCATTTAAAACTTCATCCATGGTGATATGAGCCTTGTTTTTTTTATGCATTTAACAACTTGCTCATAGAAAATAGCGATGCCAGCTCAAGTGTTTTGATTTTTCAATCAACATGTATCGCCACCTAATCTGTGCTTTTCATTAATATCAACAAAGTACACAAGACCAGTTTGCTTTCTTGAGAGAAATTTTTTGTATACACTTCATTGCTCGTCATTGATCTTCCTCAACTTTTAGGGTGAAATTAGCGATGAAAGAATTCATGCAATGATCTTAGTCCATTGGATCATCCTATTTTAAAACTACATCAACGGCTCCTTAGTTCTTTCATTGCTTTCCTTTTCACTTTACACTAAATCCTTAGGATCCTGCAATGTTGTACGTTCCATGTAGTAATCATTACTTGTCACTAATTTACTTCATCCTCGCCTAGCTCCATCAATGATGTAAACATCCCTGCAATGATCTTTAGTCCCTAGTTCTGCGGCCTAACCTTTGGTCACATTCATCCCTTCATCGTGCATTGCTAGTTCAAAATTTGCACCTAGGATCCTATCGATGAGGGGAGATGTTGTGGAGGCACCAGATTTAGACATGTACACCTGCATAAAAATAAATGGCACAAAATACATCGCTCATAGGATCACATCAAATTTAGTGAAAGAAAAACCCTTTAAAAATACCATCGCTTATTGCTAATTCAAAACTCAAGTTCTGAAATGAATTCACGATGAGCGATATAACATAAGGCCTTCGTTCATCGCTAATTCTCCTCATACATTGTGCGAGCAATTAGCGATAAGAGGATTTACAACATTCATAGTGTTCATCGTATATCGCTGATGTGGGACTTTACATTTAAAATATATTTGCGACCCTGCGATATAAAAGAAATTACATCATATCACTCATCGCTAATCCAAGTTTATCTTTTTATGATCATCCATGATGAGAAATAAGAACACAAGGCTAGAAGCATCACTCGTCACTATTACAAATTTGAAGGCTCAAAAGCCATTAGTGATGAGCGATGTCAAAGAAAACATCGTTCCATCACTCGTCGCTAATTCAAGGTGTGTACCTATGAATAAATCAACGATGAGTGATAAAATTATGAGGGCCATCGGGACTTAAGTGGAAACTTTGAGCACATGCATTTAAGTTGTTCTAAAAATGGGGACTTCTCTAGGACGACATGAGAATAATAGGCTTAAGACTTCTGAATCACGAAATACAAAGGATGCAAAGACCAAAAGATCCCTTACCTAACCTTATAAGAAACAGGCAATTCAGACCTAGGCTTGAGGGACCAGTTACCAAATGGTAGTGAATGACATAAGATGTTTTAAAATGACTGGCAACAAGAAATAAGGAGTCAATGACCAAATAGAACCCTATGAGCATTCATAATGAATAAAACCATAAACCCTCAAGATGACAACCCTACATCCAAATGCAATAAGGGTTTAAGATAGAACAAGATTTTTTTTAGGGTTCCATCACAATGCAAGAAGGATTGGCCTACCAACAACTAAATAATTCACAAGTCACCTATCCCTCCTTGCATAACACAAAAAAGTAAAGGTAAGGGTTCATTTTACACACCATTTCTTTAATCATTTAAATCAACTCAACATATATGTAGGAACAACAGAGCTGGAGGCATGACATTTAAATCCTAAATAACAGGTTATCCTAAAATAATTTTAAAAAAAATGTTAGTTTACCTATAAAATGTCCTAAGACATGTAGAACAAAATTATTTGAAAAGGACTACCTTGGTTATAAACTATTATATACTCAGAAAAAAACACGTGTTTAAATTTGAGACGTTGTGGAAAAATATCACAACTTACTATGCTAAATCAAAATACATATGATAGCATAAGATGGCAGACTTCTACAATTACAATTTTTTTAAAACAAAAGAGACCAAACAAGAGCTGAAAAATTAAGAGCTTCTAAACAAAAAAGTTGTCCCAATAACTTACAATGTTCTCTAGATCCTTCTATTGCATCAGCTGAGTCATTTTGAAATATACCATTCTGCCCCATAACAAGCATTGGGTGCCTGAGCCAAAGCAAGTTCTAGTGCTATCTTCCATTCAAAAAAATCCTCTAAAGTCTCTTCCTGAATGGTTATGAACATGAAATGCACCTTTCAATAAGTCTAATGTAGGCCTTAACATAACTTAATGGCATTATAAATTATAGAATGAACAGGACCATTGTATAAACATTTCAATTAACTATCAGTATGGAACAAGTGACACAAATAAAAGACCTTAAGTGTGAAGGCTCGCCCATCATGTCCATCTAGAAAAAGTACAGTCAATAACTTCTTATCTTCTCGAACAATAACACAGTAGGGTTTATGCATACAAAATTAGACTAAGAATTTCTTTAAAATAAAAAGTTTTGGAAAAAGCTAAAACAAAAGACACACTGCAAGATATGTTATCAAGACAAGAATTGCTTGTTATTCTACCTTCCTGAGTTATTGAGTTCAATCCCCCTCAAGGTTAAATTCACTTCTCCACCTTTATGAGGAAGAGCACTCTGAACAGATTAAGCAACCAAAAAAAAAAAACCACAAAACTGCCAGATATTCATTCAAATAAATCAACAAATATTTGACACAACCATCAATTAAATAATAAAACTCTATTACACCTAAATTGAAAAATAAATGGGAAAGTGCTTGATGGTCTTCAATCTTACTAGAATTCTCATCACTATAAATTATAATTACATCAAATTAGTATTAATGTCTCAACCAAAGCAAGAAAAAATATAGTAGCTAGGGCACTTGTCCCCTAGCCACAAGGATGTGTTTACGGAAGGAGGTTGCATGCCCAAGATTTGGGAAATTCATAAATTCCTCACATCCCCTTGGGACGCCCAAATAAGGGAATTTCAAGGATAAGTATATCCTGCCCTCTATCATGTGTTTTCTGTAACAAGCTAGGGAGACTTCTACATCACCATTTCAGGAAGACCTGGTTCCTATATCATAAGGTGCATCTGCATTGACAACAGAGTCTCCCACAAAAGTCAGAAAGATATTTAAAAGTCTAGTTTTGAGTGCATCTTCTAAACACAAGTAGATCATATCAGATGCCCTTGAAATGTTCCCTAGAAGAAAAATATAAATTGTTCCACTTCCTAAGTCCTAAAACCCAATTAAAAATGGAGAGAAAGCAAATTGATTTTAAAGTCACACTAAAAGATGGATCTTGGTGGGAATTGGTTAAAGATAGCATAGAATTGATGGGTTGTCTCCATAGGTATGTTAGTCCACTAGAGTCTTCACTTCCATTGCTCTGTGCAAGTCCTATTGAATCACCATTGAATTTTATTCAACCAACAAAACACCTACACATAGTAGTCTCTTGTCCAAGTAGGTGTGCCCTTTAAATCTAATGTGGCCTTTTACTATGTTTAAGCTTTACTTAGTGATTTTGAAATTGTACCTTGTTGCATTAAAAATAATTAAGAATTTTTACTCCTCCAATACAATGCTTTCTAGTAGATACAACCAAGGATTCAGTTGGCCTACTAAAAGATATATGTTTAGACCATGCAAATAAACTAACCATTAATTAAGTTGTAAATGCTTGCAATACTTCCCAAGGTTGAATGATATTAGTAAATCCCTTTTTTTTTTTTTTGAAGAATCTGTTATGTCAAATTATAAGATTATCAGATTATGACATAATGAGTAGCACACTATGTATTTACATGGTTCTATTATTCTTCCATGTTCAATTCATGATTCTTTTATGTAAGTCATTACAACAACAATAAAAAAATGTTCACATAATCCCTCAAATTCCCTAAAATTTACTAAATGTCCATGTCCCTGGGACATGTCTACACATCCTCAAAACTTCATATGACAGTGACAAAAAGTATATTAATGACCGCAAACAAACAAAGTATCTCAATAGAATTTTAAGGTACAAGTAGAAATAACATGAGAAGGCAATAAGAAGTTCCAACAGGAGGTGACTAACTAAATTGAAATCAAAAGCACAATGGTAAAATAATCTATCTCACAAGTGAGATGAACACAAGTCAAATAAACCCTAAAAATGTCAAGAAGATAATGCGATGTATTACAAACACTAAAATAACCATTAGAAATGATAACCTACCATGCAGGAAGATGGGTGTGGTGAAGACCATGATAAAAGCAGCACATAAAATCATAATAATGCAATGTATTTGTATCAAGTGGTTAGAATTATCCCACATTAGCTATACCTCATAAATCTCTCCTTGCGAGGCCTTTATATTGATGTTGTAATAAAGAGAAGATCATCTTGGAATCATATTTTGCAATAGAATTTTGCTCTCAAGGAGGTCACACTCTCTAAGATGTCTAGGATACCTATTACAGATTCATCACTACAATTTAACTATTTCCAAACATTGTAATATTTTTAGATGTTAATGCTTTTATTTGATAATATTTTGCAAGTGGAATCCTAACAGAGGGAAGCCCTATAAAACAATCTTATCAAACAATTTTCAATAGGAAAGACAAGTGATTAGCTTCCACTACTTAGTTAATTGTTGAATAGCTCTTATGACATCCTTGGGGAAAAATAGAAAAACCATTGGGGAACATCATAAAACTGTATTAACATAAAAGACCTAGGTTTCAAGTTCAATATCAAAAGCAACTAGGCTTTCCTCTCAAGCAAATATGCCAAAAAGTCCTTAGGGATCTATGGAGAGCATCCAAGAGGTTGCATTGTCTAGACATAACGAGCTTGCATTTCCTATGTCACAAATGATAAAAAACTCCTTACAAGAGGAGGAGACAACAATGGGAACCTGCACTGAGGCAAAACAATGATTCCTTATCATACCACCAATTCATGAAATAAGAATAGAAGTAGGATTTTGTTGACCAACAATTAACAACAATGAAAAAAGTTCTTAAGAGTTATTAATCTGAAATATGAATGTCATCATACCAAAAGAGTAAGGCTTAAAAGCTAAAATCATAAAGATCAAACAAGTTAGGTGTGAATCATATTAATTATACAGGAAGCATTTGAATGCCAAATAAAATAAGCAAAGAGTTCTTTCATGATCTCCACATATCACAATTGACCCATAAGCACATTTCTTATAATATGTATTGTCACATTCTGGACACACTAATTCTTACAATGTCACCCATCCTAATATGGGTTTAGCACATCTCATTCAACTTTTTTTATCTATAAGTAATTTCCCTATGTGTCTCAAACATTTGAACCTCCTTACCTTTTCCATTGGGTTTAGTTACTAATAGATCTTAAATTCTTTTGCAGATGTTTGATTTCCTTAGGTTTCCTTTCCATCTTATATAAGATTTTTATCCATACATTTAAGTTTTTAACTATATATTGATTACACCTTCACATAAGAAATAGGAAACAAATTAGTTTGCAATGGCTCTTAAATGTAGAGATATCAAAACATATTTCTAATTATGATTATGTATCTCATTGACTACTAGAAATTCATCTGGAACTGCCAACTTACAAAAAATAGATCACTTAAGCTCTAGTAGAACTATCCTTTCTTGACTTTCAACATCTTGACTTACATAACCATAGCTCTCTAGAAGGTGTTGGCCAAACCTAACTTTAATTGTTCATGTTGCACATGAAAGCTGCTTACCCAACATAAAACACACCAAAATTTGGAGTTCCTATCAAGCATTTTCGAGCAACTCCCTCCCATGATGACTAAAGGTGTTATATTTCACTTACTCTTGTGTTGATATAAAACACACAAAGGATACCACACATGTTTTTGCAGGAGATATTCCTACCAACATCATCCCTCATCTGGTAAGTTAGAGAAGTAGTTAGATTAAATGGGAAATGATTTCAACCTAATAAAGACTCAAACATAAGTGTGACCATTTATGACAAATAGATGATAGTCTGATTTGGTAACCTGAATAATTAATGACAACTGATCTTATCAGTAAACTAAAAAAGACTTGTTACACCATATTTGGGCCTTGCTAGACAACATAAGAACTCTTCTCTCGTCATTGGGTTTGACTTTTACTTCATACTAAAAAAAGACCTACTTGTATTTTTATTTTCCCTAAGCATTATCAGTTCTTCCAAAAACGAGAAAAAAATTATTTCTAGATGGCAATCACCCTGCATAAATCATAAATTGCAATGAGAATTGACAGTGTGATTTAGTTTGAAAATTATAAAATAGCAAACACAAGCCTTCCTTAAGGTACTGAAAACCTTTCTTTTAACTTACAGGATCATTCTTAAAAAAGACCAAAGATGTTCGCGTAAGAATAAACCACCACTTTTTCCATTATTTCCACCCTAACCTTGCATACATATCAAAAGTTAACTTAGTCAATGTTCCCATTAATCATGTTTGACATATAACAAATATCAGATAGCATATTGGCTTGAAAACAATATATTTTATATAATCTACTTTGCATAAAGATGCAAATCCAGGAGCCTTAGTAATAGAGACAGTTGCTTTCTAGTGCACAGTACAAGATGATATGCAAAGTATAAACTATCGTGATATACTTGTTAGATCAAAACAAAATATATGGAAATGAAATTTCAGAAACAAATCAAAGCAACACAATTGCATTGTAAAATGTGAAGTTCTTAACAATTGAATAGGTGTGCAAGATCCAATCATTACTTTTAAGCTATTTTTTTTTACTAATAGTGCTTAATAACATATACAACGGATTAGCCATAGGAGAGGAACCTTTCTACTTCAAATCTTTAGTAATATTCTTACAGGGAAACTTAAATGAAGATCCAGAGAACGATTGTTCCACTTTATTCAAAAGGCAACAAGGAAGGAATTTACCTGGCCAAAACATGAAGTAGGAGATGGGTGTTCTCGAATGGAAAAAAAATGTAATAATGGTCCTTAATGAACAAAGGTAGCTGATGTAAGATCAAAGGGGTCTCTTGTAGTCAATAGAGAAAGGAAGTCCTTGAAGAGATTGTAACAAAGATGTGATAATCATAAAGCACAAGATTCAAAGCAATAAGATCATAATGTAAAAACAAAAGAGAAAACTTTTGTTTTTATCGGAATAATGATTTTAAGGATTGACTATGAAGAACAATCATCATAATATAGTAGTGAATACAAACAATGATAGTTCCAATGAGTTATCAATACAGTAAATAAAGAGTTCCAATTTTCAATGCATGATAACAATAGTCCAAGGCATGCAAGGGATAGGAATGACAAACAATATATAGAGGGAAAATAGTTACAAATGATCACTGCTATATCAAAACATATGAGTGTCAGAGGATCATAGCAAAATGAAGGAGATAATAGCAGCTGTTATGAATGCCATGTGACCCGATATCATGCACAAAGAAGATGCAAAAGACCATGGAACAAAGTGAAAAGGGGTCAAATTCAATGAGATGCATTGAATGTCAAAGAGCATTATCATTATATCAGTGAAAGCACAAGATTGTAACATCAATGAAGCAATGGAAAGTAAGAACAGTGATATGCAACATCAGGATCACTGTCATAAAGGATGAAGATCAGCTTACCATGTAATATTAACACAATGGAGGGTCCAAAAATAGTGGCATTTATGTCACAAAGGGATAATGGTTGTTGAAGCCTAATAATAGTGATTTTCAGTTAACAACACCAAGCTTGATAACAATGATATGAAAGAGTTGGAAACACTATTATCCTCCAAAGTAAGAGTAAAGTATTGTTAGCCAATCAGTCCATGCTCACAAGAAGCGTATAAGAAAAATTCATATCATATTACATAATATGGTCAAAATACTAAAGAGTTGTATCTGTCGTAAAAAAAAAAGATCAGTATAAGAAGGCATTAGCTAAGGAGTTTGTCCTTCTTTTTCATAGCTTCACATTCTTAGATCTTGATGATGTTTTGAATACAATCTCTTTTACATAAATCTATTATGGTTAAGTAAATGCAAACAATTGCAATATAAATTATTCTAAGAGATGTGAACCATTTCCATCATTTTAAACAGGGTCAATGTTCTTGTGGAGAATATTGGTGGTGCTAAATGAAACAATCTGAAAAATAGGCTTGCACTATAATAATGTGCACTACATCAGATATCCAGTAATAACAAGGGGACATCCATTAAAACATAACAACAAGGTATTTTTTGTCATATGTTGTAGTTACAAGTTCCCTGCTAGACATACATGAAAATGTGGAAGCATAGACAAGGCAAGCGAACTATTTCCAAAAATGCCTCAAAGAAATGTGATACCATGAAATGTCGTGATTAAAGGATATGTTCAAAATGGGTTTTTCTAAAAATTCCTTAGAAAAATTTAAGCAATGCAACGAGTGGATGTAAAGCCCGAATCCTCAACCTTTAATCTATTTACAATAAACAAAATTAAATTCTAAAAATGCTAAAAAGGTGTTCTAATATGATCAAATTAAATAATATTTGTAACCACACCTTCCAACTACCAAAAATAAAAATCTAGTCAACGATTTGCCCTTTCCTTTCTCAACAGCTCTGCCCTTGGCTTTCCTCTCTAGAAGAGCCTTTCTATCCTTATCTATCTTCAACTTTGTCACCACAACCTTGGATGGGTGGACACCAACATTCATAGTTGCACCTGGGCACTAATACAAGAGAATTTGAAAACCAAAAATAATATGTAGTAGAAAGTCAACTTATACCCAATGCATGCCAGTAGTGTATATTTAAATCTCCAAACAATAACATCAACAAAAATTCTAGTGCTTCCTCACCATTGACTTTCTCTCGGGTGATGCGTTCAATATGGATGACCCATTTCCTTCAATAAACTTGAACCACCTTCCCCTCCCTTCCCTTGAATGTCCCTCTTACAACCCGAACTTCATCATTCTTTCTGATTGGCATAGAACGAACTTGAAAAACATTGGTAACATTGGAAACAAAAAATTAACTAATTGAAACCTTTGTTTTATGGGATGTAAGTTGAGAGGTTAACTATTATAAAAACCAAAGAAAATAATTACACACTAACATAGTGTTTAAACAAAAAGAAGCACACTGACATAGTGTTGAATGCAATTGGCAAGTGTCAAGCCAAATTCTGGCATCCTACTTGCCCATGCCAAAATGTGGAAGCATATACAAGAAACATGAATTGTTTAACACAATTCCTCAAAGAGCAAGAGATCTTCATCTCTCTTTTTTTGGCTCTGAAATCCTATAAAAAACATAAAATGGATTTTTTAAAAAGGCTTTCCAAACTTTCAAGTAAATGCTATTGGCAGGTGTGAAGCCAAACTCTACAATTTTTTTCAACATCTTGCCTACCCGTTGCTTTGGAACAAGGATTCAAGAAAATCTAGGTAGATCGCTTTGATTTGATTGATTCATCCATTAGAATATGATTAAAAATATCTGCAAACATGCCTAGTAGTAAATAACACCAATTTGCATACTTGGATTTGAGTGAACAATAAAAAGCTCCAACATCAAGTGCCCATTTAAATAATGTATATACTCAAGAGAGGTAGTGATTGTTTGTTAATCAATATCAAGCCACCTCTGCCCTACAAGGTTGGAGATCTATCAATTATTTTGCACCACCTGAATTATTTACAAAAGATTTTGGGAAAATTTCCCATCCTTTTACCATGAGCTAAAGAGGCTTGTACTTTTAAGTTAACCTATTTGATTAACCACTTGAATATCCCTAATTAAATGTAGAGAGACATTTTTTTTTTGCATTTGACAAACCATGTCTTTGATTATCCCTTCTTAGTATCTTACTTGAGATGCATATTGATTTGGTTTTCCACAGTTTTATAAAATCATATCTTGCTGCAAACTAGTCTTAGCTTAACAACAGATTGATTAAACCCTCACTGACAAAACTTTATCTTAGAACTAAACATAAAAATACATCAAACTCAGACATATAACATAGTAAAAAGTGAAGACAATATTCAATAGTGATCTTCAAACCTAAAATGTCATATTGCGTGAAGCAGGTGCCCATTCTTCTGCAATTCATTTTTCCAAAGATTCAGCATCAGTGTTTGGTGAAACGCGAATGCCAAAACTTACTTTTAGGCTACTTGCACCAAACAAAAAATTCCATTCACCACCTGTGCCAACATCTACTCTACCTTTGCAAGCATCCTTCCTACGTGAAAATGGGAGCTTTGGAACAGGGTGTGGACATCCGTAAAAGAAATGCACCAGTAGAAAATGTTGTTGTATACTAAATTGTGAAGGGTAAAAGATGTCATAATGTCAAAACCTAAATGTGCACATTATTAGGAACTTGGTAGTAATTTTTATTTTAATAAACATACTCTAAAACCATCGCTCTAAACCTTATTTTCAAGTTGTAGCTCGCACAAATTGGAGAAGTGAAAGGTCAGTACTAGCGAGGAAGAGTTTGGAGGAGCGGGAACCAATAGTGGCAGGAAAAGTAGCACAAAATGGTGAAAAGCAACCAAAAAAATGGCAAAAAATGATGAACATTTAAGATTTGTTTAATCATGGGGTCAATTAACCCTGAACTTGTCACAAAAGTTGGACCAATTAGTTGAGATTGATAGGGATGTGTAATCCCCTTGCTTTGTACTGGTCTTTTTTATTTGAATAAATTTTTAGCCCTCTTTTAGTTAAGATTTGTTTAATCATAAAAAATTAATATAATATATATAATATATAATATATTTAATATAATAGTAATAAGATTAAATTATATATAATATAATTATATTTAATATTATATTTAATAGTATATATAGGTTATATTATTATTATGGGGTTATATTATTGCTATATATTGTATTCTATAATAAAAAATATTAAATATAAATATAAAATTATTATAATTAATAATTAATAATTAATATATTCTTATATAGAACAAATTAAATTAATATATAAAAATTTGATAGTTTAATTGATCTTTGGAGAGATTAGGAAAAAGAAAGAGAGATTGAGGGGGAGACAATTCTATATAGAGAGAGGAATATATACTAACACTTGCACCTAAAGGAGGTTCAAGGATTGCGCCGATACAAAATTATATGTATGTTAATATGTTAGAGAGTATGTGTTTGTGCATGGATGTTCTACAAATTCTAGTTCAATGTGGCTAGCTTAAAAAATTAATAATAAGTGCTAAATAATGAAATGAAATAAATTTAGACAAATCTAGATTAGGGCTCCCTAACATACTTCGCGCTCTTGGGATTAGGTGTGGTGAAGTTAGGGCTCCTTAAAATGCTTCCTCTTTGACCCCATCATATTGGACTATGGGAATATCACTATTGATTCTTGATTCCTTAAATGATCCATTCAAATGGATTGAAATAATTGATAATATATATGTATTATTTAAATGAAAGTGTCTGCAAGATAGCCCTCAAAATACAATTGGATTGTTTAAATCATATTTATTAGTGAAATTGACTACAATTGCTCTTTGATACATTTGACATGCTAACACAACAGGAAAATCAAACTAGCTCCAAATCATAGTTAAAAACATTAATGATTCATTAACATAATGAGTAATAAAAGTTAAAGAATGTAAATGTTAATTTTTTTTATAAAATATGTGAAGGCCTTAAGACTACACCAAGAGGTAATGCCTTCCACTCAATAGGTATTTTTGGTGCACCAAGCAACCTAGGTGGCCAAATGGCCCGCTTAGGTAGGGGTCCCATGAGGGGGGCTTAAGTTCTATGGATTATGATCAAATTTGAAAGAAAAAAGAATATAGGAGTAATAGTCATTTACTTAGTCATTTTTATTTGTCTGATATTAGTCATTTAGTTGTGATTTTACTCGATGACCAAATTAGTCACTTATGATGATCAAATTAGTCATCTATTTGCCAAATTCTACTAGTGTTAGTCACGTGACTAAAAGTTTGTCACGTAGTCATTTATTTGCCAAATTCTACTAGTGTTCTATCTATCTACTTATCCTCTCTCCTCTCTTTATTTCTTTCCCTCTCTCTCTCTATATATTTATATATATCTATCTCCATCTCTATATCTCTCTCTTTCTCTCACACACACACACTCATACACACACACTCCTTGTTTCTCCTACCCTATCTCTATCTTTTAAAATTGATCTATCACTAAAGTCACATTAAGCATCTCTTTTTATCCACATCTTTCTCTACCTTTATCTCCCTAGCTCTATATCTCTCTCCCTATCTATCTCTTTCCCTATCTTCTCTATCTCCTTATATTGCTCGCTATTTATATCTCTCCCTCTCACCTCCTCTGTATATTGAGCTATCTTTTCCTCTCTCCCCTTCTTCTATGTCCCTCTCTACCTATATCTCTCCCTCTCTCTCCCCTCTTCTCTCCCTCCCTCTCCATCTCTCCCTCTATCTCTCTCATTTTCTCTCCATCTCTCTCTACTCATATATATATATATATCCTTCCCTCTATCTCTCTCTATATATCACTTCCTATCTCTATCTTTATCTTTCTATCTCTCCCTCTCTCTACCCTTTTATATCTCATTCTCTCAACCTCTATATATCACTTCCTATCTCTATCTCTATCTTTCTATCTCCCCCTCTCTATATATTTATCTTTTCAATTTTATTTATCCCTCTCTCCTCTCTCTCTATCTCTCCCTATCCTTCTCTTAATATCCATCTCCATCTTCATCTCTATATCCCTCTCCCTCTCCCTCTCCCTCTCTATCTTCCTCTCTATCTTTATCCCTATCTCTATCTCCTTACCCTTCTCTCTCTCTTGCTCCCACCCCTCTATCTCTCCCTCTTTCTATCCCTCTCTCTCCCTCTCTCTCCCTCTCTCCCTATTGCAAACATAACATCATTCTATTGATAATGGAGGTTGATTATCATCCTAATTTAGAGGTCTTATTTTAGTCATGTTTGGATCCCTATAAGTGGATGTATAGTTTATTTGAAGCTATCACTTCTCCATTAAGACCTTTGTTTCACAAACATCATTTGATAATCTTCCTACCAACTGACTTCATGTATTGCACACATGCATGCAAAAAAAAACCCAAAAAAATTCTAATTGACATTTCACACCTCTTGAGCTGTACCCATTGCACACTAAGGTGGAATTGCTAGTATAATATAATATATAAGTTATATTATAAATAACTAAAATAAATAATATATTATTAATACCTATTTTCTATGGTGACTAATATATTAAGTTCTATAAAGTCTACCGCATGTCAATGTGTAATTATGCCGAAGGAATTTCCTTATTTGAACTTTACAAGCTCACTTTCTCTGTAGATGGTTGAAAACCAATGACAGGGTTGGCAAGGCAGCTAAATGCCTCCCAACCGTTGATCCTCTTCGCTAGTCAAAATAACAAGACAATATCATGGTTTTCATGTTTAAAAGCCTTATCTGATAACTACAAACATGGTATTAGCGATCACCTCAACGCTAAATTGTATTAATTGCAATCCATCTCATCTATGTAAGAGATCAATCAAGCAATCCATCTCAATGAATTGAATTAACTGCAAATTTTTTGCCGCTTTTGGTTTCCGCTCCTCCAAACTCGTCCTTGTTGGTATATATATAGTACTAAAGCAAATATCTCCTTTTCCAAGAGAATCTCCCTTGTATGTACAACCCCTAAAAAATATTCGTTTGCTTCATAATTTTATATGCAAGTATTAGGCTATAGCCAAGCACTAGTTGTCATTGTTTTGTATTTTTTTCCTCTCTTATGGAGGGCCCACCGCCCATGATACAGAAGAGAGCTCCAAGCCTCACAATCCTCCCACGTTAGTCAACTATATACATTTTCCAATTTTATTAATAATTAAAAGGTTTTTATATTGAAGACACCAAACTATTTTTCCCACTTTTAGTATGTAGAATTTCATTCCCACTCTTAGTATGTAGAATTTCATTCCAACTTTTAGTATGTAGAATTTCATTGAAATATGTACTTGTGGACATTATAATATCAAAGTGTTCTCACATTTGGGGGATACAACTTGGGTGTTAATCATATCTTATTTTTAATGCATTGTCAATTATTAAGGACAACACCATATACTTTCAATATGACTTGCCATGCCATAATAAAAGTGATATGGATGAATCTTGCCATCATAAGGAGATAGAAAATAAAATAAATAATATAATAATAGTAATAATTACACCGAAAGGCGTTATATAGTGAGAGCATTCAAGGAATATTCTCCGTGAAGTTTTTGAAGCTACATTTAAATTGACATCCTTTTGACTGTCGTGAGTGATGGTGGTTATAATTCTTGGGTGGTTATTTTCTTTGGTTGTAAAATCAGCAGTTGATATTCTAAAATACACAATGTGAACTGTTTTTATTTCTTGACTGAACATTAGTAGTTCCACAGCTTCTTGTTTTCTTGTGAGAAAAATATTTCTTTTTACGCCAAAAAGCGTTATACAGTGAAAGCATTCAAGGAATATTCTCCGTAAAGTTTTTGAAGCTACATTTAAATTGACATCCTTTTGACTGTCGTGAGTGATGGTGGTTATAATTCTTGGATGGTTATTTTCTTTGGTTGTAAAATCAGCAGTTGATATTCTAAAATACACAATGTGAACTATTTTTATTTCTTGACTGAACATTAATAGTTCCGCAGCTTCTTGTTTTTCTTGTGAGAAAAATATTTCTTTGCTTTTTTTTTGTTTGTACAGTCAACAGATCCTGTAAAATATAGAATAACTATTAAAGTTCAAAAAATTTATGAGTAGCGGAAAAGAATGGAGCTCTGCAACGGTCATGGCGGTAAGCAATGGTCGGAAAAGTTTCAAAATGGTAGCAGCGGTCGTGGGGGTCCCAATGTGAACATGTCTGGGGACCTTGAACATGTTTGGAGGAAGGATCGTTGGGCCCGTCCACAAAATCTTGTCATGCACGGTCGCTTTTCTGCGGGCACGGGTCACGGGCATCTTCAAAACAAGGATGTGGGCTTTTCACGTGGTAGGAATAAGAATGGTCAATACAAAAATGAAGCTTTCCGCAGACCTCGTCCTCAGAATGAAGAAATACTCGGGCAAAATATCCCATCGTGGTCGGACAGACAAACTTCACAAAAAAACCCTAAACTCATAAATGGGAAGGGAGGAGTGGAATGGCAAAAAAAGTCTTCGACCAAGGTATGGGAGGAAGTCAGGGAAGAAAGTTCAAAGGACGAAAAGAACAAACATGTCTCTTTCATGACCAAAGAAGCTAAAAGTGGAAGAACCAAAGTTGTTAGCAACTCTTCGATTTTGCAAGCGGAAGTCCTAAGGTTAGAACAATTAGGTTTGTTTGGGAAGTGGTTTGGGAAGAATCTAAACTGTGACTATTTGGTGAGTTGGTGGAAAGAGCGTTGGGGTGAGGAGCTGCAGTTTAAAATGCTTCAAAATGATTTTTTCTTAGTCGTTTGCCCATCCCATATTATCAGAGACAAAATAGTTAATGGGGTCTGGGTCCTCGATGGCTGCGGATTTTATTTAAGAAAGTGGTCAATGGGTTTCGATCCTTCAACCCATGTGATGGAATTTCTACAAGACTAGTACAGCTTACCAAATCTTCCACAGGAGTACTGGGCTCCCTCCTTCTTGAGGAAATTGGTAATCAGTTGGGCACATTTGTTTGCGCAGAAGAAAGGAAACTGGCGAAGAGGAATCAAACCTATGTGTGCATTTGTGTGGAAAACACTGTGGATAGAACCATCTGGAGCGAGATTGAGCTTATAACGGATTATGGGGTTTGGGTTCAAAAATTAGAGTAGGACTCTTTAATGCGTAACAACTTGGTATGCATGCTAGGTTGCAGAACTCACAATGAAGTGGCAGGGAAATCCAGCATGTTGGAGACTCCTTCGACAAACCTTAGAGCGGCGGTGTGAATCTTCTCTGAAACTCCAAAATCACCAAAGCACGGGTGTGAGAAGTCATCGACAGAGGACTCTAGGGTCTCTCCAAAAGCAAATAGTGACAATATGGTCCCTATGGGTGGAGTTTTGTTAATTGGGACTCCAACTCCTTCCCCCATGGATGAAGGTGTAGGTAGGAAGAATATTCAAGAAGAACAGGCGGAGAAGTTGGTCCAACTTGAAGAGTTAGACGACAAAATCTCAGAGACTTTAGCACTCATGGGGGATAGTGGTATGAATGTGGAGCTGGACTCTTTGATTGAAGTGGGGAAGGAACTTGTGGAACTAGCAGAGGCGGCTAAATCAAAGATAGGAATGATGGGGGCTGGTTTTAGTCTGGCAGGAATTGAGGATTACTGGGAGTCAGATGACCAAGTCACAACAGAATTGCTAAGCCCACAGTCAGGCAGGAAGCGGAAGCTAGCTGAGGATTTGTAGGCAGCTAAATCTCATTTAGGTATTCACAGAAGGGACATCTTCAAATTAACTCCAGATTGTGGGGATCAAAAAAAGAGGGGCAGGATCCCTAATCAAGAGAAGAGAAAGCTGGACGGGGAAGCCAACGGCCAAAAAAAAATTGACACTATGATAAAAGTAGGGAAGGGTGGAGCCCTTCCTGAACAGCAATGAAAATCTTAACTTGGAATGTTAGGGGCTTAAATGCCCCTAACAAGTGGAACCTAATCAGGCGCCACATTGAAGTGTGTCAAGTAGAAATTTGTCTTCTTCAAGAAACAAAATTAGATAGGTCTGATCTGGAAAAATTTGGCAGGAAGTTAAGGTCTTGGAAATGGCTTGGTTCAGAAGCAGAAGGAGCTTCGGGAGGTTTACTGATTATTTGGAAACCTCAGACAATCTTTCTTGAGGCCTTGAAGATTAGCAGACACTAGATGGTGTGTAAGGTAAGAAGTTTAACCTCAAACCTACATTTCAATTTAATAAATGTGTATGGTCCTATGCTGAGCATTCGGAAAAAACTAGTTTGGCATGAGATGGATGTTGTTTTGCAAGATTTGCACCAAGGTTTTAGTTTTTTAGGGGGGGACTTTAATGCCATTCTTAAAAAGGAGGACAAGCTGGGGGGAATTGGGAAAGCCTTATAGTCTCAAAAGGATTTCTATGACTTTGTGGAGAGAAACTCTCTACTGGAAATTCCCACAGGCAATGGTCTTTTCACATGGACAAACCGCAGGAAAGGGTTTGGAAGTATCGCAGAAAAATTAGATCGATTTTTCTTCAAAGGAAATTTGGGCTCCTTTCCTTTTTCTCTAGAGAGCAAGATAAACTCTGGTACTGGCTCTGATCATCTTCCAGTGCAATTGCATGTTATTGGGGAGAAAGGTCTAATCGGATGCCCTTTTAAATTTGAAATGATGTGGTTTAAAGATCCCAATGTGATGGATTTACTTGAACAATGGTGGAAGGAATGCTCTCCAGGGGGTTCAAGTTTATTCAATGTAATAACAAAGTTAAAATACCTGAAGCAGCGTCTTAAACAATGGAACAAAGAGAGCTTTAAGAATATCTTCAAAGAGAAAGAGCAAACAGAGGCAGAATTAGAATCCTTAGCTGATGAAATTATGAAGAATGGGATGAATGAAATGTGCTACATGAAAGAAAAGGCATTATCCAAAAAGTTGAATGACATCCTAGCCAAAGAAGAAATCTTTTGGCGTCAAAAATCCAAAGAAGTCTGGTTAGAATCTGGGGATAGAAACTCAAAATTCTATCACAACTCCACAAAGGCAAGAAGGGAATTCAACAGAATCACTTGTTTGAATGACGGGGATAGTAGATTGTTGGAAGATGCGGTGGAAATCAAGGTTTCTACAGTCTTTTTTTTTCAGAATTTGCTTAATGATTGGGAAGGTTCAAATTGGCAAGCTCAGAACGCTTCCCTGCAATTCATACCGAAATTGGTTTCCCCAACTCAAATGCAAGCATTGAATGCAAAGTTCTCTGAAGAGGAAGTAAAAGAGGCAATTTTTGGGATGCAGCCAGAGAAGGCTCCTGGACCAGATGGGTTCCCAGCCGGCTTCTTTCAGAAATGTTGGCACTTTTTGGGAAAGGATGTTTGGGAAGCTATTGAAGATTCTAGACTAAATAGAAGGGTTCTAAAGGAAGCAAATAATACCTTAATCTCTCTCGTTCCAAAAAAAGAGAAACCTGACAGGTGGGAAGACTTCCATCCAATTTCACTATGCAACACAATCTACAAACTACTGGCCAAAGTTGTAGCTAATAGATTGAAGAAAGTTCTTCCCACAATTATCTTTGAAGAACAAACAGGCTTTGTTCTTGGGCGCTCTATCCTAGATGGGGTAATCATTGCTCAAGAATTCATTCATTGAATTCAAAAATTGAAAAAAGCAGGCATGTTGTTGAAACTTGACATCAAAAAAGCATATGATAGAGTGAACTGGAGATTTCTTTTTAAAGTAATGGAGGCTTTCGGTTTTCAAAAGGATTGGTTAAATTGGATCTTTGGTTGGGTGGCTTGCCCGCGTTTCTCAGTACTAGTAAATGGTTCTCCGGAAGGTTATTTCACTGCTTCAAGAGGGCTGAGGCAGGGTGATCCCCTATCTCCGTTCTTATTCATAATAATGGTAGAAGCATTAGGGAGATCAATTGAAAATGCAAGACGGACTAGGTGGATTCAAGGTTTGCAAGTCACTAGCAGCCTTCCCAATATCACACATCAACAATTTGCGGACGATACAATGCTGTTCGGTGAAGCCTCGGCAAAGGAGGCTCAAAGGTTAAAAAAATTGCTCGAAGATTTTTCTAGGGCTTCAGGTCAAGAAGTAAGGCCAAATCAGAGGTCTTTTTCTTTAATACAAACTGCCTTAATGAGGTTCAAATTTTGAGAATTTTAGGATTCAAAATGGGGCAATTGCCCTGCAAATATTTAGGACTCCCATTGGATAAAAGCATCAAAAGTAACAATGCATGGAGCTCAATGGTGAGCAGATGTAAAGACCGAATTTCTTCATGGAAAAACAGATGGCTCTCTTGGGCTGGGAGACTAACTTTGTTGAAATCAGTTATTTCAGCCCTGCCAATATATTTGATGTCCTGTCTCCAGTCAACTAGCGGTGTAAGCAAAGATCTAAATAAGGTAATGAGGGACTTCTTTTGGAAAGGCAGCTCTGAACAAAATAAAATTCCCCTTATTAACTGGCAAAAGGTTTGTGAGAAGAGGGAGAATGATGGGTCTGGGTTGAGAAACGTTCTAAGGCAAAATAAGGCGTTGGGGGCAAAACTGGCTTGGACAATTCATTCACGGCCAGATCTCAAGTGGGTTAAGATCGTCAAAGCAAAATATCTAGAACATGATCCGTATTACTTTCTTTCTGCAAAAACTCTTCCATCTGGGTCTCGAATCTGGAACTTCATAAAAAGTTGCAGAGAATTAATTACAGATTTCATTACATGGGAGGTTAAGGAGGGGCAGGAGGCCTCATTTTGGGATGATTCATGGGAAGGTTACCCAGTATTAGCAGACATGCCTGAACTCTCAAACATAATGGAGAAGACTAAGCAAACCTGGGGCTTAAAAGTCAGGGATTACTTTGTTCTTGAAGAATCTTCAGGGGGTAGTTATATGAAGTGGAAGTCGGTGCGTAGCTTGAATGTGGGAAGTCATGAAATGGATTTTTTTGAGCGTGTAATGGATACACGCAGGATCTGGGTTAGAAAAGGGGAAGATAGTATTCAGTGGGACGCTGCCCCAAATAGTGCTTATTTGTCCAAAGTTGGTTACAACATGTTATCTCCTCATGAATCCTTTTCAGTTCTTCCTCTAAATCTATGTTGGAATAAGGTTTGCCTTCCGAAAGCAGGGCTCTTCACTTGGGCTGCTGCTCAAGGCAGAATTCTGACAGGTGATAAGTTTTCTAAATTGGGTTATCTTGGTCCAACCAGATGCCCCTTGTGTAAAAAAGCTGATGAGAATGTGAATCACTTACTTCTGAATTGCAATTTTACATATCAAATGTGGTGTTGGCTGTGCACAAAATTGAAGTGGTTAACTGTTTTTCCCAACACTCTGCTTGAATGCCTAAACTCGTGGCCAAGCAGCAAGCACAACTCCATCTTTGGTGACCTATGGATAATGAGTCCCTCAATTCTTATTTGGGAAGTCTGGAAGGAGAGAAATAGACGCTTATTTCAGGATAAAGAATTATCGATCCCAAGGCTACAGTGCAAGGTAGAGGCTTGCATTGTTGAACTTTTTAACTCTCAGCTGCTGGTGAAACAGAGGAAATCCAATTTTACCAAATGGGATGCATGGATTATGAAACAATGGTTTGGCATCAAATCCCCTCCTGTGGCTTGTTCAGGAAGTGTCACTTCTGTGGAACAATGCAAAATGACGCAGTGGCTTCCTCCAGAGCCGGGTTGGGCCAAATTAAATTTTGATGGTGCCTCAAAAGGGAATCTGGGCCCGTCCGGTGTGGGGTGCATTATCAGAACCAACACTGGCTCAGTTCTTGGTAAACTTGCTCAGCCTCTTGCAGTTGGCACGAATAATGCTGCCAAGTTTCAGGCTCTAGTGCTTGGACTTAAATTCAACAAAGAATTAGGAATCAAAAATTTGATTATTGAAGGTGATTCAACATTAGTTATTAATGCTCTAAGGACAAGACAGCTTCACAATTGGAAACTAGGAGTGTATTTGGAGGTGGCAATTGAGCTGCTAGACAGTTTTGAGCAAGTAATGCTAAATCATACCCTAAGGGAAGGCAATATGGAGGCTGACCTTCTATCTAATTTGGGGGTTACTGGTCCAGGTTTCAAAGAATGTCATCTTTAGCTTCTTCCAGTGGGCAGATGGGTGGGCCCCTCCCCTGCCTCTCTTTTCGCCATCCGAATTCCTGGGTGTGCATGAGGTGGCTTTGGGACGGTGTGGGTGTAAGCAGAGGTGGCACCGTCATGTCATTTCTCGGCTCTTCTTATTCGTCGTGGGGAGAAGTCGGCCTTCTTAAATGAGTTCGGCTCTTATTATTCGTGGAGCCTTAGTGTTCAACAGGGAGGAGGCTTGGCTTAGCTTTCAAGGTATCCACTTTGTGACACGTCGGGTATGACAACCATTGAAAAGACTGTTGCTTGGTCGGGTGGCGGCTCACCTCACTTGAAGTGATTATGGTTTGTAGACGTAAGGACTGCGTCCGTAGCCAATCTTCATGGCAAGGATGCGATGATCGTCCTACCATTATTCCACCTCTTGTGCGGTGGCCAGGCGGATCCTCTCACGGGTCTATTTACGGATCCGTTGAATTCATTTTGTTGTTTTGTCTTCGCATTTTGTCATTGTTTTATTTTTGTGCAGGGTGTGGCTGTTAACATGGAGAGGTCGACAAAATCAAAATTCACCATTCATATTTCGTCAGAAGGCTTGGAATGCTTCGGAGTCGATACTCTGGTCTCTCTGGTGGCTACGGAGAGGCAGATTGCCTTTAGGGAAGTCACGGATCAGAGATTAAAGCGTATTCTGTCTGAGGATGATCCTGTGTCGTTGGTTACAGTTAAGATGATTCTAGGTAAAGAACACCTGCATAGAAGGGAGTATGCCAGAGATAATGCCCATGTCTCCTCACGTTTTCTTGCAGTGTTACTGGACTTGGAGACCCCGAAAAAGGTGGCAATGGAGATGATGGTGCGCTTGTTCTGCGTCGACTTACTCGGTGGTCTTGAAGAAACGTTGAAGGCGGCCTTCTTAGGCAAAGGCATATCGCGTCTGGCTGACTTGTCTCTCTTATGGGACATGGAGGAAGCTGTTAAAGTGTATCCTTTTCTCCTTTACCTCAAAGGGTCTGCTTTGTCGCGACATAGAAAGCTTGCGGATGTGGCCGTGGAGTTCTTGAAGCAAAAATTGAAGTTGGTGCCGGCAGAGGGGAATGACTGGTTGGAGGGCTTTGTAAGTTTCGTGGAAGTCAATGGTTTCATGTAAGGGTTGGATCTATGTCTGAAGTCTTTCGTTGCTTCTTACTATTTTTTGGTGGTCTTCTACACAATTTTTTGCAACTTTGTTTTACGGTGGTTGTGGGTCGGTCTGTGACCCCTCTCTTCTTCCCTATAGTTTTCGTGGGTGGTCTTTGGTGCATGTTTTGGGACTGTTGAAACCATGGATTTGTGTCTCGGTTGGGTTGTCATTTTGCCTAGCTGTGTCTTATGGATGGTTGCTCCTGCGTTGCAGACGTTTGTATATTTCTTCTATTTCAATATATATATTCTACCGTGTGTATCAAAAAAATAAAAATAAAAAATTTATGAGTAGCTAAAGCATCTAGGAGTGTATGTGTATAGGCGAAGTAGTTTCCTCTTCGTGGATGAAACTCATGGCCGACTCTAATCTAGCAACTCAATTAGGTCTCTCTTCCGACAGTGGTGAAGAGAGTTATAAAGCAAAGTATCTGATTCGGCAACAATGTTTCAATTTAGCCATTCATGTGCTTGCAGGATTACAAAAGAGGCAACCAGATCTGGAAGGGTTGTTGTATCCACTATTAAGGTACTGAAAGTGAATGATAAAGAGACCTGCGAAGACTTCTCAAATTAAGTAAGAAAATCATTGCACAAAATCAGAAAAGTCTTTTGTGATTAAGGATTTTTTCTAGGAGGTTATCTTTTAAGTTAGATTTAAACAAAATTTTGTAGAAATTAATATGTTGTTTTATTAAGTCAGAAATTTTGTAGAAACTAATATGTTGATTTATTAGGCTAGCTAGTTCTACCATTACTGCTCAGCTGACAATTTTCTATGTCGAAATTCGTTGGATGCCAAAAAATCAGACGTGTTGTTAGGTTTTCCATTTTCGCGTAACTGTTTTAGTAGGATTTCTTTTGTTTCATTCAATTTTTCTTTTAGGCTTTCTTTATTTGAAAAAGTTATGATTCATATTATTGGGAGCTCACGGAGGAGGGAGCTCAGGTGGATCATTCTCTAGTGGAGGGTTGGCATTTAGTTCAATGGGCTTAGGTGAAGCGTTCTTTGGCAGAAATTTAGCATTCAGTTTAGCGGGCTTGGGCAGAGCTTTCTCAATCTTCATAAAATTTTCTGAAGGAAAAATATTTTCTAATGGGAGGAAGGAGAAATACACTCTCATTTGTAGTGAATGATTATCTGGCTTTTGAATTTGTATACCAAGGAGGGCAGACTAATATTGTTAATGTAGATTTTGCGCAGGTAAGACGATTGTAGAATTACAGGTCATTATTTTCATGAGTTTGTTGTTAATACAAAACCTTATTTTGTAGGTGGGTGGTTTTGAGTGGAATTACTTGACACACAATCATGGAACAGTGTGGAACATAAGCAAACCCCCAACTAGAGCTCTTCAGTTCAGATTTTAGTAACTTCAAGATATGATGGATATATTCTGTGGGTGAAAAAAGTTGTGCTCCCACCACACTAGAAAGTAGGTGTACAATAGTTATATGACATTGGACTTCAGATCAAACAAACTGATCTGGACAGTTGTACTAATTCATGTGATCTAAATCCATTGCTTCAAAACTAGACACCAGCAAAACTGAGGAATCAAAGCATCATCATCGGGGCAAGATTTGAGGTTTTTTTCGAAGGGTGAAATTGATAATTTAGGTTAATGTTTGCAGATGGATTTATTCTTAGAATCTCTCATTGTGATTGGAATCTGGGGGTTTTTCTAGCTTTTGAAGGGGAAATGGGGCAGAATCATAGGGAGGCCAGTACGTCTGAATTCCATGTTGATGGCAGTCCTGTGGATAGAAAAATCATCGAACGCCTCTTAGAAATATATGTATATAGGTGGTGCTAAATTAGTTAATCTCACCATCACCCTTTCCCTCATTCAATCTTTGCATTCTCTAGCATTGCCGCATTGTAGTGGGTTTGATAGTCTGCCTGAAACCATTAGCAACCTGGTTGCTTTAGAAAAGTTGAGTTTTAATTTTTGTAAGAGTTTGTTGAGTTTTGCAGATAGTTTTGGGAATTTATCTTCTTTAAATGAATTGGATTTAAGTAGCTATTTTAGTTTGGTGAGCCTTCCATATACTTTTGTGAGTTTATAATATGGACATTATTTTAACAAATAATGTATAAAACTATACCATTAAAATAATCTGCACATTATTTTAACAAATAATGTATAAAACTATTCCTTTAAAAAATTATGAAAATTCTGGAAAGAAGCCCAAACAAGCCTACAATAGACGCCATCTTCCGAATCGGAGGGCTCAAGTGGGCTTATCTGAACGTGGTAGACATGTGTACATACGTTTGTTTGATATTCTCCCCTACGCCCGCATTCGACGGCGAAGAGCAACCCTCGCCAGCCAAGATTGTTCCTTACCATATGATGCTTTTTAAATAAATTATATAAATGACTTTTCTATTCCAATTTGATATTAAAAAAATAGTAATTCATGCCTACTTTACCAACGCTTCCATTCATTACTCATTTCAGAAATCGGCCACATGTCCTGGTGCTTCTTTTTTCTTTTATTTTAATTATTTCCAGTTTTGGAAGGTTTTAGTTGTCAAATATGGTATATATTTATCATGAGACTTAGTACCTTAGCAGTACCTTAGCAATAATATTTGATGGCTACATGATTTGAGTTTCAAACTTACAATCAATTTAAAAAATATTTTACATAATATGAGTATAAATGGTTAACTTCCTTTTTATTTTCATGTAATAAATTTAATTTAAATTTTCTAAATATAATATATAATTTGAGTTCAACGAAATTAATAGATTTTAATAATAAGTGCATGGGTATGGTATATTAAAATATATAAAATATTAACTTAAACAAAATGTATTCCTTTGATTTTAAAAGCAACCAATCATGTGATGCCACATCAGCGCTCAACTAGCCATGATGTGAATGCACAAGTATTGGTAGCACTTTTTTTTGGGCCTTTTTTCGACACTTTGACAAAAAGCATGTTGATGTGGCATCATATTTGATGATGTGACCATGAAATGAAAGTTATAAGTAGGGGACTTGCCAAGTAAGTTGTAAAAAAATTGGAGTGATTTGAAATTTCCATGTAGGATTTTGAGAGGCACAAAGTTAGGGTGCACAGCTACTGGGTCCTCTCCCCTAACATGATAATTATGAAAATAAAATTACCTTTTATGAAAGTCTTGTGAATATTTAGCATCTACATCCAACCTATGTGAAAATGAGTTTCTTTATATTTATTTAGTTTCTTTATTTTGTAGTTTGTAGAAACAAGTAACTTGTAGAACTACTTAGTGTTTTGTTTCTTAAATCCCTAACTTAGATTAAGAATTTTATTGAATATGCATCTTTCTTATGATTATTGAATTTCATGATTTAGAAAGTGAATATGATTAAATGTAAGATCAAAAAATAATATACATGTCATATTAAATAACAATATAAATAGAGTTAAGGTTCAAATAGGGTTAGGATTAGGGTTCTAGATTAAATCTTGGGGTTAGGTTTAGAATTAGGGGTAGTGTTAGGGTTAGGATTAAATTAGGGTTTAGTTAGGGGTACAATGCAATTAGAGTTAGCTTTAGGCTTCAATCAAGGTTGGAAATCAACTAAAAATAGGATTATGGTTCAATTAGGGTGAGGGTTATGGTTCAATAAGGGTTCACTTATGAGTCATTTAGGGTTAGGTAAAGTTAGGGTTTAGTTAGGATTAGGGTTATGGTTCAATTAGAGGCTTAGGGTTTACTTAGGGTTGGAATAGTTAGGATTAGGGTTATGGTTCAATTAGAGGCTTAGGGTTTACTTAAGCTTCAATAGGTGTTAGTGTTAGGATTATGGTTCAATTATGGTTAAGATTTAATTAAGATTAGGTTTACGGTTATGGTTAAGGTTAAGGTTAAATTTCTAGGATAAAGCTTGGGGTTAGGGTCAACATTAGGATTAGGATTAGGGTTAGGTAAGGGTTACAATTAAATTAGGGTTTATTTAAGGTCCAATAAGGGTTAGGGATCAATCAAGGTTAGGTAAGATACAAATAAGATTAGAGTTAATTTTAGGTTAGGGTTCTAGATTAAATTTTGGGATAGGGTTAGAATTAGGGGTAGTGTTAAGGTTAGGGTTCAACTAGGGTTTAGTTAGGGGTATAATGCAATTAGGGTTAGCTTTAGGGTTCAATTAGGGTAATGGATTTTTTTTAATTATTTAGAATAAATTTAGTAGACATATGGTTCTCATTAGTAAGTTTTGTAATGAATATGAAGAGATTTTTAAACTATCTTTTTAAATAAAATATATAATATTCTTATGAAGTGATAAATTGTACATAGGTTAAATGATATCAAATGAATAATTATAAAAAAAAAATGAATTAAAATAGTTAAATTATTATTTGAGGAGTTTAAAAAATTAAATGTAAAAGAGTAAGAGTGTTTAGTTTTTAAGGATTAATGTTGAAGAATAAGTTTAATTAAGGTTATAGTTGGAGTTTAATTAAGGTTACTATTCACTTAGGGTTAGGGTTCAATTAGTATTCAATTTTGGTTAGGGATCAATTAGAGTTACAAATCAATAAGGGTGTAATTAAGGTTAGGGTTAAGGTTAGTCTTAAATTAGGGCTGGGATTGGAGCTAGGGTTCAATTAAGGTAAGGATTATTGTTTATTTTAGGGTTAGGGTTCAATTAGAGTTCTCTAGGGTTTTGATGCAATTAGGGTTAGGTTTCAACTATACCTACGGTTATGATTACAATTCAATTAGTGTTAGAGTTAGGGTTATAATACAAGTTCAATCAGGTTAGGGTCAGGGTTTAATTCGTGTTAGAGTTAGGGTTGCAATAAGAGCTCAATCAGGTTAGAGTAATGGTTTAATTAGGATGACAATTTCATTAGGGGTAGGGTTAAGGATATGGTTCAATAAGAGGCTTAGGGTTTACTTAGGCTTCAATAGGTGTTAGTGTTAGGATTATGGTTCAATTAGGTTTAAGATTTAATTAAGATTAGGTTTAATATTATGGTTAAGGTTAAGGTTAAATTTCTAGGATAAAGCTTGAGGTTAGGGTCAACATTAGGATTAGGATTAGGATTAGGGTTAGGTAAGGGTTACAATTAAATTAGGGTTTATTTAAGGTCCAATAAGGGTTAGGGATCAATCAAGGTTAGGTAAGATACAAATAAGATTAGAGTTAATTTTAGTTTAGGGTTCTAGATTAAATTTTGGGATAGGGTTAGAATTAGGGGTAGTGTTAAGGTTAGGGTTCAACTAGGGTTTAGTTAGGGGTATAATGCAATTAGGGTTAGCTTTAGGGTTCAATTAGGGTAATGGATTTTTTTTTAATTATTTAGAATAAATTTAGTAGACATATGGTTCTCGTTAGTAAGTTTTGTAATGAATATGAAGAGATTTTTAACTATCTTTTTAAATAAAATATAAAATATTCTTATGAAGTATTAAATTGTGATATAGGTTAAATGATATCAAATGAACAATTATAAAAAAAATGAATTAAAATAGTTAAATTATTATTTGAGGAGTTTAAAAAATTAAATGTAAAAGAGTAAGAGTGTTTAGTTTTTAAGGATTAATGTTGAAGAATAAGTTTAATTAAGGTTATGGTTGATTTTAATTAAGGTTACTACTCACTTAGGGTTAGGGTTCAATTAGTATTCAATTTGGGTTAGGGATCAATTAGAGTTACAATTTAATAAGGGTGTAATTAAGGTCAGGGTTAAGGTTAGTCTTAAATTAGGGCTAGGATTGGAGTTAGGGTTCAATTAAGGTAAGGGTTATTGTTTATTTTAGGGTTAGGGTTCAATTAGAGTTCTCTAGGGTTTTGATACAATTTGGGTTAGGTTTCAACTATACCTAGGGTTACTATTATAGTTCAATTAGTGTTAAAGTTAGGGTTATAATACGAGTTCAATCAGGTTAGGGTCAGGGTTCAATTCATGTTAGAGTTAGGGTTGCAATAAGAGTTCAATCAGATTAGAGTTATGGTTTGATTAGGATGACAATTTCATTAGGGGTAGGATTAAGGATATGGTTCAATTAGGGTTAGGGTTTAAGTAGGGTTGTAAGATAAACCTTCAAGTTAGTGTTAGGGATATAGTTAGGTTGCACTAAGGGTTAGGTTAGTGTTAAGGCTCAGTTAGGGTTATCATTAAAATTTGGTTAGCGTTTAAGAAGGGTTAAGGTTTAATTAGGATTATGATTAAGGTCAGGTTAGGGTTAGGGTTCATTCACAAACTTCACTAAGGTTCATTCAATAACAGTTTAATTAGGGTTAGGGTTAAATTACAGTTTGGGTTGGAGTTAGGGTTCAATTAAGATAAGGATTATTATTTGTTTTAGTGTTAGGGTTCAATTATAGTTATCTAGGATTATGATACAATTAGTGTTAGGTCTCAATTAAGGTTAGGAATTAATTAGGATTAGGGTTCAATTAGCATTCAATTAGGGTTAAGATTCAATTATAACTACAATTAGGATTAGTGTTCAATTAGTGTTGAGTTAATGTTAGAATAAGAGTTCAATTAGGTTCAATTGATTAAAAATACGCACCTTGAGAAAGATATCTTTCGGCGTACTTTACATATATTTTTAAAATATAGGTATGCTAGTTACCCCGAGAGGCGTTATACAGTGAAAGCAATGAAGGAATATTCTCCATAAAGTTTTTGAAGCTACATTGAAAATGATAGGCAAGTGGAAGTACTAAATTTATTGAATAGACTGTTTATTACACATTTTTTATATTAAAATGGTTGTAATTATTTTTCCACTAAAAATTAGGTGAATGAAGCAAATTAACAAATGCTAAATTTAGTTTTTTTTAAGATTAAAATTAAATTACTTATAATTTACTTCAATTTAAATTTGTAAGATTTAAAATATAAATTATTTTTAACATTTTGTATTAGTATATATAAATAAATAGTGTATTTTTATGTAGGATGTAGTTCGTTTTCCTTTGTCTTATAGAAATATAAATAAAAATATAAATTTATAAGATATATTAAAATGGTTGTAATTTTTTTTCACTAAAAATTAGGTGAATGAAGAAAATTAATAAATGATATATATATTTTTTAGATTAAAATTAAATGACTTATAATTTACTTGAATTTAAATTTATAAGATTTAAAATATAAGTTATTTTTAACATTTTGTATTAGTATATATTAGTAAATAGTGTATTTTTTATGTAGGATGTAGTTCTTTTTCCTTTGTCTTAATGTTGCATTTTAAAAATAATTTAAACGATCATACAATATTTAAGTCAAACATTTACTTATTATTAATTTTCATGTGTTATTTTCATTGGATTAAATATTTTAAAACTATTTTTTCAAATAGAAATATAAATTTATAAGATTAGAAATATAAATAGAAATATAAATTTATAAGATTTAAAATATAAATATAAATTTATAAGATATCTAAAAATGGTTGTAATTTTTTTTCCACTAAAAATTAGGTGAATGAAGCAAATTAACAATGTTAGTTTTTTTTTTTTTAAGATTAAAATTAAATTACTTATAATTTACTTGAATTTAAATTTATAAGATTTAAAATATAAATTATTTTTAACATTTTGTATTAGTATATATTAGTAAATAGTGTATTTTTATGTAGGATGCAGTTCTTTTTCCTTTGTCTTAATGTTGCTTTTTAAAAAATAATTTAAATGATCATACAATATTTAAGTCAAACATTTTCTTATTATTAATTTTCATGTGTTATTTTCATTGGATTAAATATTTTAAAAATATTTTTTCAAATAGAAATATAAATTTATAAGATTAGAAATATAAATAGAAATAGAAATTTATAAGATTTAAAATATAAATAGAAATATAAATAAAAATATAAATTTATAAGATATATTAAAATGGTTGTAATTTTTTTTTCCACTAAAAATTAGGTGAATGAAGCAAATTAACAAATGCTAAATTTAAAACTTTTTTAAGATTAAAATTAAATTCCTTATAATTTACTCGAATTTAAATTTATAAGATTTAAAATATAAATTATTTTTAACATTTTGTATTAGTATATATTAGTAGATAGTGTATTTTTATGAATAATGTAGTTCTTTTTCCTTTGTCTTAGAGTTTTAGTAATGTTGCTTTTTAAAAATAATTTAAATGATCATTCAATATTTAAGTCAAATATTTACTTATTATTAATTTTCATGTGTTATTTGCATTGGATTAAATATTTTAAAAATACTTTTTCAAATAAAAATATAAATTTATAAGATTTAAAATATAAATTTATAAGATATAAAATATAAATTTTTCCCGCAGCTTTTCTAGGCTTGTGTTTGGAAGATGGCAGGAGGAGTATATGTCTAATGTGCATTGCAAGAAATGTCATGCAACAATTATGAAAAAAAAAATGAATTAAAATAGTTAAATTATTATTTTAGGAGTTTAAAAAATTAAATGTAAAAGAGTAAGAGTGTTTAGTTTTTAAGGATTAATGTTGAAGAATAAGTTTGATATAATATAGAGCTTTTTTGTTGTGGTAAATTAAAAATATATATTATTTTTAAATAACATGTGTTTTTTAAGATTCGATCTTGTCTATTATGGGAATGTTTTGACGGGCCTATAAATTGTGTATAATTGTGATACTTGCATTTTGAGCTAGATTCTCCTAGATTGACCCCTTGCTTATAGTAGCTTTATAGTTGTAAAAATTTCCAAAGACTATTTATAATCTTCTATGTCATAGAATGATTTGATGCAAACAAAATTTTATATTTGTGCTCCAAAGATAAGATTCTTAGAATGATGTTCCTTGCAATGCATAGGATTTCCAATTGGTTCCTTTTCAAGATGGTGTGAATCTGGAAATCACACCTTGGTGTGCAATAGGTATGCCAAAGAGTTGTGGAAGCTCAATTAGGAAAAAATTGGGTCTATTTTTTTGCAAACATTTTGCAAAGGTCAATTGGCAGGCCATTGAGAAAATGATGTTTTTTGTGCAACATAAGTTTCAATGGAGAAACTTGATAGCTTCAAATCAACTATGCATCTTTTTATAGGGATCCAAACATGACCAAAACAAAACCTCTAAATGAGCTCCATTACCAACAAGCTCACATTATGTTGCAATAGAGAGGGAGGGAGGGATACAAATAGAAAGAGGGAGAGATAGAGGGGGGTGTTGTGTTTGGTGAAGCCCAAATTGGAAAGTTTCTCAAACAAACTGGATAAGAATGCATTTTGCCTAGATTGGCAAGTTTCTCTCACAAATTGATTTTTCCATTTATTGGAGTGAAGACAATTTTATAAATACCATTGCTACTTGAATATTATTGTATTGTAACTTCAGAATTAATAAAGAGATTTCCCTATTGTTGAAATTGGATGTAAGCAATTGCCGAACCACTATAAAATTTGTGTCTCTTCTGTCTTGTTCTTTAATTTTCTATTTTCTATTATGTTTCTTTTCTTGTTTTAATATTAATAATTGGTATCAGATCCTGAAGCTCAGTGCTGGAAATTGGTGAAGAATTTCTTAAGCTATGGAGAAATATTGAGCAAAGATGGAAGACTATTGGGTGTTAGATCTTGGAGCTAAATGCTTTTATATTATGAAGAGACAAGCTGAAGTGGGAGTTTCAGATGATGAAGATGACGAAGCTAATGAAGATGACAAAGTTGATATGGAAGAGAGTCCCAACTGGGATGATTGGGCTGGAGCTCTCATGTCTTGGTCGTGTGCCACTGATTTGAGTCCTAATGAAGTGGAAGCTATTCATCAGATGTTTTTGGATGAATTAAATGATGAAGCTAATTTTATTATTGCAAAATTTCTTGGCATTTAGACTCAGGAGAGAGTAATGCCATGCATGTGACAGCTGAAACACAACACCATGTTCATTGGTGGGATCGCTAGACAAATGAGGAGATTTCAGCTAAAGAGACTATGGAGTTTTCCTTCAAAGATGAGGAGGATGCAATCTAGACCCAGGCGAGTGAAGATGATGGTGAACCTGAGGAAGAGGCTGAAGAAGAGGCTAAAGAGGCCAAGAATCGAGAGGTAGAAATAATGGTTTATGGTAATCCATTATTCGAGCTCGCAACTGAACTGGTTTATGATAATCCTTTATTCACATCCCAAGGGTTTGGTATAGTGGCAGACGAGGAGATTGCTAATACTTCCCAGATGGAGGAGGTTATTGATGTTTCCTATAGAGAGGAAAGCAATAAGTTTGTTGTTGGGTCAAGGAGGAATCTGACGAAGCTATGTGGTGAAGACATCTTCTACGAGGAATTTAGAAAGAGCAGGTGGCAGCCCCAAATCCTCAACCAGAAGAATGTTCAAGAGTCTCCTGATGATGATGATAATGTGACAAAGGACACTGTTGTGGTAGAGGATATCAGTTTGGAAGATGATGTTGCGAGGTGGAAGGAAATAAAGGAAGATCAAATGTTTGACATGATTGTGTTAAATTTTGTTCTTTTCGACTTGGTTTGGAGAAGACTAATTCACAACGTTCGTGAACAAAATTTGGTGAAGCTCAAATCTTTGTTGTGGCTGATGTAAATGCCTACAGTGGGGGATATCTCCAAGCAACAATTTGGTCTTCAAGTGGGAGATTGTTGGGTTTGGTGAAGCCCAAATTGGCAAGTTTCTCAAACAAACTAGATAAGAATGCCTTTTGCCTAGATTGGAAAGTTTCTCTCACAGACTGATTTTTCCATTTATTAGAGTGAAGACCATTTTATAAATAGTGTTGCTACTTGAATATTATTGTATTGTAACTTCAGAATTAATAAAGAGATTTCCCTGTTGTTGAAAGTGGACATAGGCAATTGTCGAACCACTGTAAAATTTGTGTATCTTTTGTCTTGTTCTTTAATCTTCTATTTTCTATTTTGTTTCTTTGCTCATTTTAATATTAATAGGGGGGAGAGTGTGAGGGAGGGGGGGATAAGGAGATAGAGGGAAAAATAGAGTGAGACTTAAAGAAAAAAGAGAGAGGACTTGAGAAAGAGAGGGATATACAAAGAGAGGAAAGGTATAGAGAGATAATTTGTCAAATATTATAGTTGCAACTGCCATAATAGACATGCATACAAAAAGTGGAAGTATTAACAAGGCACATGAACTATTTAACATAATACCTGAAGTTTTGAAGAAGGTGTCATCTAATGGACTCCAATGATTGCAGGATATGTACAGCCTTCCCACATCTATATAGATTTTTAAGAGCAGACAATAAGTCACGATTTTTTTAGGATCCAAGTAAAAAAGTAACATCATTGTAAACACTCTAAAACCTATATCCATATGTGATCTGTAAGGGCCAAGAAAACACATCCACACAACCATCACATGTTTAATTGGCATCTTAATCATAAAGTTTAGGGTGTTCTTGAAATATATAAATGCTCATCCACTAAACCTGAATGGCTACATAAAAAAGAACACAAGCAAAGCTTATATTGTTATGATACATTCGAGAGTGCTTCATTATTTCAGATATTATGAGAACATCCTTGCAAAATCCATTTTGTGCATATCTTGCAAATGACACCACATTTCTTTGATGCACTTTTTTAAATAGTTCACAAGCCTCGTCTATGCTTTACATTTTCCATACATGTCTGTCAAAGAATTTCCAACTATATTATTTGACAAAATCCCCCCTTCCATCAAATCTATACCGTGTTCCAAAACTCCCATTTTGGGACAAGCGGGGAGAATGTTGGCTTTACAACTACCGATTTGATTTTCTTGAAAGTTTCTTAATCTTTTCCAACAAATCCATTTTGTTCATGTCCTGCAATCATAGCATTCAATGTGACCAAATTTCTTTTGAGGCACATTGTCAAACAATTCACGTGCCTTGTCTATGCTTGCACATTTTGCACACATGTTTACCACTCTGGTTGTAACTACATCTGACCAAATTCCTCTATCCTTTAGATGCTTTGATGGATTTCCATACCTTGTTCCAAAACTCCCATTCAACACAAGCTACAAGTATGTTGGCAAAGGTTGTAGAGTGTGGCTTTAAGCCCATTAGCCACATACGCTTGAAAGTTTCTAAATCCTTTTCAACAAATCCATTTTGTGAATATCTTGTAATCAGGGCATTCCACAAGAACTCATTTCTTTAAGGCATTAACTCAAAAATTTTGCGTGCCTTTTTTGTCCATCAACATTTTGCATACATGTCTACAAGGGAAGTTGTGAATACAACATCTTACGGAACCCCTCTATCTTTTATCTTGTGAATGGTGTGCATAGCCTATTTTAAAGCTCCCATTTCAGCATAGATAGGGAGGATGCTAGCAATGGTTGAGGACTCTGGCTTTACACCTACCAATTGCATTTGTTTGAAAGATTCTAAAACCTTTTCAACATACCCATTTTATACATTTTTCTATTTTTCTGCATATAGTGAAATAGTGCAACAAGCTCTAGAAACCCATGCCTTCTTATCCTGCAGTAGCTAACTTCTACAGTGCAGGAATTTAAGTTGTGTGTGGGTGGGCGAGCGACACCATTAAGCAACCAAAAAATAGTGGAAAACTAATAAGATCAACAATGCACTTGTTTTCAATCATTGGCCAGGTGTTGTGGAAAGAAGTCAACCTTCAATTTCAAATTTTAAGTTGATCTCTCTCAAATTGGATACGCCTTCAATGTAAAATAGATAGGAATATGCGTGGACACGAGTGTAATAGAAAGCTAATTATAGTAAATATATGATAATGAGAATGTATGGATAAAGTGGAGTTAAATGGATAGAAATGAGTAAGTGGAGGATTGGATGGTGGAAGAAGGGATTCAAAAATGTGCCCACCTTATATGGGAGTGCTTTTGTCAATATGTATGTTTATTAAAATTGTTCTAATATTAAATTGGAATTAGCATGGGTATTCAAATTTCATAATTAAAATAGATAAAAATAATTATATATATATTTTTAATAAATGCATAAAATATATATATATATATATATATATATATATATATATATATATATATATATATATATATATATATATATATATATATATGGATACTTGATTACTGCTTTTTAAACAAGGTTGCATAGAAGAATTTTTTAAAATGTTATTTAGTGATTTTTTTTCATTATTAAGTGAAAAAGTCCCTAGGTTGAATGCCTATGGGATAGGTTCATGTTGGGACTTATTTTTGGAGATTTGAATAAGCTTTGTCCCTCCTAAAGTTCATATGAAGAAATTTTACAAGATTTAACTTGGCTATGAAGCAACTTGACTTTAAGTCATCAAATCTCTTTTACCTGGGTTCATACATCCATCTTGGTATATTTTATCTATAAACTCTTGAAGTTTGCGGGAGTTACATTCAAAGGTAGGGCTAGAGTTCAATTAGAGTTACTTGGTTATGGGACAATTAGGGTTAAGGTTCAATCAAGATTCAATTAGGCTTAAGATATAATTAGGGTAAGGGTTAAGGTTAGGGTTGGGGGTAGGGTTAAATTAGGATAAGAGTTAGTATTAGTATTAGGGTTAAGGTTCAAGTAGAGTTTTGATTCAATTATAGTTATGATTCAATTATAGTTATGACTAAATCAAGATTATGATTTAATAAAAAAATAATATTCCACTGAGTTTTATGAATTTTAACTTTCTATTGAATATGCACATCTTAGTGGGATGATCAACTATTTGGGTGAGCCAGTGACAACCAATTTGAAGTTTGGGTTTTCCATCTACACTTTTTCAAACTTGAAAGACACTCTTCTAGGGAATTTGTCCTTGTCTATGAGCCAGTAATCCAAACCAACTTCAAATAGGGTTCCAATTAGGGTTCAAATAGCTTTATGGTTAGAGTTAAGCTTCAATTGATTAAAAATAGAGGTCTTGAGAAGGATATCTCTCGCATACTTTACATATATTTTTAAAATATAGGTATGCTAGTAATAATAGGTATACACATAATAATAATAATAATAATAATAATAATACTAATAATAATTTTGTTAACTTATTAACTTATTTTTATATATATATATATACATATTTAATAATTTTGTTAAAGAATATAATATATATAATAATTAGATAGTATAATCATATTATTTATAATTTATATTTTATTATATAAAATATACATTATATATTAATTATGTTCTAATGTTAAAACTTAAATGTGCTCATTATTAAGATCTTGGTTGTAATTTTCATTTTAATAAAACCTAAGTGTGCTCATTATTAGGATCTTGGCCCTAATTTTAATTTTATTAATAATTTTGTTAAAGAATATAATATATATAATAATTAGATAATATGATCATATTATTTATAATTTATTTTTTATTATATAAAATATAAATTATATATTAATAATGTCCTAATCAAGCATTAACTTTAGAAGATTTTAACAAATTAGGCATATACAAGTGGCTCTTTTCATCCCCTAAGTTGAAGCAAAATTTGTCTTTAGAGAGTAATGGTAAAGACTCCACAATTCACTAATTTATCATTGAATGGAAACATGCTTGTCGTAATCTTACACATTTAGGTTTTAACATTATGACATCCTTTAACCTAGATAATTAAGTTTATATTAACATAATTAATATAGAATATATATTTATATTAATTTTTTTTATAAATAATATAATTATATTTATTATTATTATATATTATATTTTTAAATAAAACTATTAAATATATATATATATAAAATAATTATAATTAATAATTAATAATTACTATAATTCTATGTAATAGAAAAATTTAATTATGATCAAATTTAATAATAAATAAATGTATGAAAAATAAAAATAAAAATTTATCTTAATTCACCTTCCATACTTCTTCGGCGTACTCATTGCACACTAAGGTGCGATTGCTAGGTAGTTAGGTATTCAGCATTCGAAAGTTTGGCGGTGAATGAGAAGTAAAATTCACTGAAAAAAGGTGCCGAAGAAAAAATATTCCGTTGAAAAGAGCTAGCGTGGTGTTTATTTATCTGGGAAGGGGCGAACTGCGTGAAAAGAAGGGAACTGAAATCGAATGAAAAACGGCAACAACGACCGCTAAATCGAACGGCGAGTTTGCAATCATCTTGCATGCCTCTCAGAGAAATGGACTTGCTAGGAGGAGATTCTGACGGCGAGAAGAATGGTTTCGCTCATATTAAGGTGAACAAAGCTTATGCTCAGAGATTTGCTCATAATAAGCAGCGGGAGGCGCTTCAGAGATTGCAGGAGCTGCAAAAGAAGGGCTTAGGCGGTGATTCTGCTGAGGAAGATTCCTCTGCAGACGAGGAAGAAGACGAAGATGGGTATATTCCAGAGAAGACAGAGCTGCAGTTCTATGAAACCCTAGCCAAAGTGAAAAGGAAAGATCCGTTAATTTATAAGAAAGACGTAAAACTCTTTGATGACGATGACGACGACGACGGGGAAGATATTGAAGAGAAGAGGAAGGACGAAGGTAAGAAAAAAAAAGCACTGTATTTGAAAGATGTTATGGCTCAGCATTTGCTTGAGAATGGGCCTGAATTTGACGATGATAATCAAACCCGAAGAAAGGTTAAAAAAGGGGGTTCTAAGAGCTACTCTGAGGAGCAGGATGAGCTTAAGAGGGCTTTTTTAATGGGTGTCGAGGATAATGACGATGACAGCGATGATGGAGGTTTGCTAACAGTGAAGAAGAAGAGCGCAGAGGAGATTAAGCGCGAAAAGCAGGAGGAAGAGGAGGCTATTAAGGAGGCAGAGCAGCGGGCTAAGGATGCAAATATTGCCCGTCGGTTGGACGACTATTTTGGTAAGGATGATGATTTGGATGATAATGACAGGTTTTTGAAGAGCTATTTGTTGAATAAAGGGTGGATTGAGCGGGAGGAGAAAGGGAGTTTGGGGTATGGGGATGTGGGGGTTTCGGAGGATGAGGAAGAACTGGAGAAGCAGGATAAGTTTGAGGCAGGCTATAATTTTAGGTTTGAGGAAGGGGCAGGTGATCAGGTGCTGGGGCATGCCAGGTTTACGGAGGGGTCGGTGAGGAAGAAGCCAAATTCGAGGAAGCAGCAGAGGGAAAAGAAGAAGGAGAGGTTAGAGCAATCTGAATTTGAGAGGAAGGAAGAATTGAAACATCTCAAGAATATCAAGAAGAAGGAGATCATGCAGAAGCTTGAGAAGATCAGACAGGTTGCCGGGGTAAATGATGATCAGGGTAATGTGTTGAATGAAGGGGACCTTGATGAGGACTTTGATCCGGATGAATATGATATGAAGATGAAAAAAGCTTTTGGAGACGAGTACTATGGTGCTCAAGATGTAGATGAAAACTTCGAGGGCTATGATGAATATGATTTGGAAAAACCAGATTTTGATGCAGAAGATGAACTTCTGGGTCTTCCCAAAGGTTGGGATGGAAGGGGATCCAAGCGGGGTTTTGCTGCAGCAAGAGAAAATGTCAATGAACATAAGAAATTGAATCCTGAAGAGCCAGGTGATGAAAATTCTGATTGGAATTCAGAAAAGGGCAAGATGGAGGCAGCAAGTGATAGTGGTGAAGAAGAAGAGGAAGAAGAAGAGGAGGAAGAAGAAAAAGCTCTAGAGCATGTTGATGACGTTGAGGATAATACAGTGACTGAAACAGATGAAGCCTCTAAAAGTAAGAAAAGGCGCAAAGGCAGAATTTCAGTCAGAGAAAAACTGTTATTGGATAAGCAGCTCGAAGAATATTATAAGTTGGATTACGAGGACATGATAGGCGATCTTCCCACTCGTTTTAAGTATAGGGAAGTTCCATCAAATACCTACGGTTTAAGCACTGAAGAGATTATAATGACAGATGACAAGGAATTGAACCAGTTTGTTTCACTCAAGAAGTTAGCTCCTTATAGGAGTGAAGAATGGAAGCCTCCTATGCACAATAGATTCAGTCAGAAGAAGAGGAAAAAAATAGCTTTGTATAATGGTCAATCCAGCTTTGTAAAGGGAATGAAAAAGGTTAGCAGCAAAAGTAAAGGTGGACATAATCACGGTCGAGGTTTGAACGGTCAGGATAGTAACCTTAATCATGGTCAACGTTCGAACGGTCAGGATGGTAACCATTCAGAAGAAAGAAACGGTGAAGTTGAAAGCAAATCCAAAAAGAAGAAGCGGCGCCAAAAGAAAGCTCCTGTTATTCCTCGATCTAGGCTTCTAGCATATGGAAAGGGGCCCATCCGAAGAAAGAGAAGCAAAATGTCATGAAATAGCGTTTATTTGTTGTTGCATATAGGTAAGCTACAATTGTATCTTATGGGATATGAATTTTGAAATGAGACAATAATCTCTCTACCAAGATGGGATTTTCCCAATTTCAAATTTGATTTGATTTGATTGAGTAATTTTTTCAATGAAGAGATGCAGAGATTCATCTGATTTGCACTCAACTAAATTATCTTGTTGCTCTTGTTTAATTATCTTTTGCAATGTAATATGGAGAGATTGACAAGCAATGCAGGAATACTAGTCAGAATTTATCTGTGCCCAAACGGAGGAAAAATTGGTTTCCTCTGTATTATGACCTTCTGTTTGCAAAAGAAGTGGTTTCCAAATGGAGCAAGGCATTGAGGTTCCTCTTGAAGTCCAGACATATATTTTTCAGTCAACGTTTGAGGTTATATGATCCAAAGGATGCATTAATAGTTGCTTGCAAAGCTATCTTTGCACTTCAACTGATATAGTGACACGTAGGAGGTTAGCAAATCATATTTGATAATAATGTTATTATGATGCTTTCCTAAAAGGCAATTTTTATTTGACATTGAGTTTACATGCTTGATTTCTATTATGGCTAAAACCTGCCATTTTAAACATAATATTTACTGATATGAATTGTTTTCCTAAATTGGTGAGATTTACATTCTAATTCCAAGTGTTTATCATTCCAAAATGTGAGTCCAGGCATCCTACATAATAAATGGAAATATAAAGAATGGCATGAACATGTCCCAATCCGAAGAAATGGAGCTATTGCAATGTGTTGTCGAAGGTTAGCAATGCCGTTACTTTATGGCTTGATTGTTTTATGCACATGGTTGATATTTCTATTGTTTTTTGAAGCATGTCTACCCTTGATATTTGGATCTCTTTGATCCATAATCAATTTAATATTGGTCTTGAAGGGTTTTATTATAACTGGAATGTTGAAGACTGATTAGATCAAGTGGAAATTGAAGGCATTCTTTGTTAGAATACATGATTGGAGTTAATATATATTAGAACAATTTCTCATTTTTATGGTAAGCTAACAAAAAGGCACTATGTTAGTCGGCTATAAAGCGAGAGGCAGAGATACTTGTTATTAGAGAGACCCAAAAGTTGTAAATCACAAATAGATTTATCAACTATTTCAGTAATTAGCAGCACTAGATTTTTATAGTCGATGTAAGTGAATTTTTCAGGCTGTTTAGAGAAAAACATGTAACAACTTTTGCATCTATGTTTCAGGTCACTTCATGATCCATCATTAGGATGGTTTGAGGCAAAAACCATCCTGATGTTGGATCAGGGAGTGTTATCTGAAACATCAAAGGAAATATTGTTAGACAGTTTTCTCCGCAAAGCTTGAAAAATTCAACTATTTTGATATTTAAAAATTAAAATGATATTCCATACAAAATGTTCTATAGGAGACTTGAAATTGCTTCAGTCCAAAGTGAAACTCTGAAAAATCTGGACATTGTTTGCTAATAAGTAAAAAAACATAATTATTTCAGAAACTGAACATCCTATGGGATCAATCAAACTGCAAATATAGACCTCTGGAAAATCATAGCCTATGCACTCATAGAAGAGATTCAATGGAAGCTTTAAAAGGAAGATGCACACACAACCTGTTCTGGAGTTTGTGAAGGTTACTTGATAGAACTTGAAATCACTTCAGTCCAATGTGTGAAATTATGGAAAAGCTTGAAACCAATAATACATAAAAACACTTGTCTTGAAGTCTGAAACTGAACATCCCATGAGATGAAATTAAGATGAATGTTAGAAGAAAGTTTATGGAAGATTAGGAAGGAAGTTGCACAAGCAATATTCTCAAACCTTATCCTCAAAAACAAGAAGCACTGAAAGAAAATACTACCATATTTGGAGAGCCTCAGTACATTTGTCGAATGCTACCAGCCATCTATGGCTATATATTGTGCTCATAATCTTTTTGTATTTCTCATGCTTGATGTGCAATTCACTAACCCTCAACAGACTTTATGTTTGTATATGAGGGAGTTGAGAGTTGCAATGAGCATGGATATGCCTGTGTGAATATCAGTGCATGGTTTTTCTCTATTTAGTATTTAGTTAAACCTCAGTAAGAAACTCAAAATGTGAATCTCACATCTGTAAGCGACTAATTTATGTCAATAAGACATGTTCATCGCAAATAGCAGGAAGAAGGGTTTGGGCTTGAAGTTGAATCGTGACATAAATGTTGCTCTGATAATTTTGCTGACATAAGACTAGTAGTTAGATTGTACTGTTATGGTACATCTGATCTGTAATTGGTCAAGCTATGAATTTCAGCGCAGATATTTTTCAAGTGATTATGTGGCTGATTCAATTAGCAAGGTACTGGATTTTAACAAAAAATTTGCTAGAATTGATGTTTGCCTCATATATATGCTGTCATTGACATCCCCATGAGAGATTCCAATGTTCATAGACTAAATCACTACTACAATATTCAAAATCAGACATCTTATAATTATATGCTGTTGTACATGCTCACATATCATAAAATATGTAACTACAGCTGCTGATGCTGAACTCTAGCATATACAAGGCTGAAATACCTGTATTTACAGTTATGTATGCTGAAATGGTTACCTATGTAACTGTAAATAGTATGTATACATCTCATCCCAACATTAATACCAAATAATGCTCACCAGTAATGTGCAGTACTGAAAACAATAAAGAATGTGATGGACATTTCAATAATAGCATCAACATATGAACACCGAATTTTCCATGGAACAACCTCAGTTGGAAAAACTCAATATGGAAAATGCTTTTGTTAAAGTTCAATCTTCTTGGCAAAAAATATGTAAACAAAGAAGAAGACCTTCTTGAAGCATGAAAGCTATGTTCAATCCCTCATTCTAGAAGGTACTTCAACCTCTTTTTGCTCATAATGCTTTTCCTCTCAGATAAAGAGATTTTGTAATGGAACGATGCCTCCCACTTTGAAAAGGGTGTATTTGATGCTGTTGTTGTTGGTTCATCTCTTTATCTCTCTGGATTGTAATGGATTCTTCTAGTTCTAGGTGTTTCCTTGACTTCTGAGTACTAATCTACCCTTCATCTGCTTGAATTTCATCGTAAACATCAACAAAGCAACAAGCTTTCAGCAGATTGCATATTCATTTATGCCTTTTGGGGAGAAGTTTCCATTGGTTATTGAACGAGATTAATTTTACTACTCAAAGGATGTTTGTGCTGTTATTTGCCATTAGTGACTCGGAAATTTATGGAACATCTTAGTTTTTCTCCAAATTGTAGGGAATGAATATTGGATAGGTAGGGCATTTGTGTACCAAGTTATAATTCTTTGCTGTTTGTGAGTAAAGCCACCAATGAACAATCTCCTCTAGCCACCACCTTTTTTGTCACCCCTTGCTCCAGCCTGAATGGAATAATATGTTGGCCCCATGAATGGTTGAGCTGACACTTTTTTGGATTAAAATTGTAAGCAAAGAGAGTAGCAGTGAAAGGGAAATTGTGCACATGAAATCATAAACGCTGTGATGCTAGATTTTCATGTCCAACACTGAGGCCCCATTTGATTTATCTGGCATCCTCCCCCAAGCAAGTGCTTTGACCTATGGTGGCAATGAAGAATACTGATCCAAGGATTTGAATAAAATACTGATCGCAGTTGCTTCTTTAAACCAATTTTATCATAACCATATACCAACAATAAATTCCAGTCTCTCAAATTTTAAAAGCAGTGATTTTGTAAGCCTAGTTCTGGGGCAGTTCGCATATGCTTGGCCTTGTAAATCTTATAATCCTGCTAATGAAGAGTGTAGAACATCAGTTTTTGGCAGTTAATTCCTTAATTTATTTTACATTTCTGCATTCTCATGTGTGTTCTCTGCAAGTGGGTTATATAAGTTGGTATCACTGTCAATTTTAGCCTCACCCTGCATAGTCTTTCTGAGATTTTTGCATCTTGCATTTCAGCTTCCTACTTTTGAAGCTAATATATCCTTGCGTCCATTGTAGGGCCAACCATACACAGTCAAGGATTTTTTCTGTGTTTTCATCCTTCCTGTGCCCTATATCTGCATTTTTGCCCTCTGGGAGGCTCCCTTATTTTCCACTGTAGCTTCCTCAATTCATATTTCTGACTGTAGTTCATCTATTTTTAGGCTTCTGTAATAAAGCAGAACCATAGTCAAACTTTTTCCCTGTTTTCTGTAGGAGATCCGTATTCCAATATTTTTTGCAACTGCAGCAACACCTTATGTTTTTGAATTTTCTTCTTGATTGAAGGCCGCACTTGCTTATTGGCCTAGTTCGACCCTCATGTTACTTTCGTCTTGTGGATCTGTGTTTCACATGTTGCATTTCTGTCGTTTTAAACTTTTATGCATGCAACTAAGGATTTCATTTAATAATTTGTTCCTCCTAAAGCCTTAGTTTAATTGAATTTATATCTTCTTTTAAAACAGTCTTCCTTTCCTTTATTGAGAATAAACTTTAATTTTTATAGGGATCTTGTTTAGTGGAGCTTATTAAGTACGTTGCATGGTTTCTATTATTTAGGGTCTTTCAATTTTGTTAGATAAAGGGTCTATTGTAAAAGGTTTTCCTTTTTATCCTCCAAGCTAGTGTTTATGCAAAGGTTGAGCTGTTATAGAGGGTAGCTAGTGGTGAGCTTAGGGTGGCCACACACTTTTATGTTATCAGTAGGTAGGAGTTGCTTGCATGGTTTGGGACTGAGGTCCTGCATAAATAGGCACCTTGTACAAGGTCTATAGGGATCGGGAACTTTACATTTTTTTTTAGATTATAGATAAAAAACAATTTAATAAATTTAAATCAAGCCTTATATTTTGTAAAGACTCCTTTGTATGCTTGTGTAATGCTTACAACAAAATCTGCTAATGCAAGTGCATGTGCAACAAAGATTCTATAGAAAATACTTTGCAATAATATGATGGGGGAGGAGGAAATTTCTTTGAGGCCTTTTGGCAAAGTTGTCTAAAATGGACAAATTGAAGGTCGATCCTAGGTTTTGTGGGCCTTTTGGATGCAATGTCAAGGGTAGATTTTTTGCCCTAAAATGATGAGTTATTTGTAGATACCCATAAAAAAACCTTCAGTCAAATGCTTGCAATGTTATACCTTCAAAGCCTAATTCGGATGAAATGAGAGGCAAACAGTAATGCTAGATTGTACTCAAGCCAAATGTACCTACAAAAGAATGCTACCAAAGGAAGCCTACAATCTTAATCTTTCTTCAAACTTTGTTGATTCTCCAAATCATCATAGTTCTCTAAAATATTTTCAATCCTCTTTTGAGATGGGCAAGCCTTAAGTCACCTATTGCTTTGATGCCATGTAAGATTTGTTGATGGGGCAAACTTTTCAAGATTTGATGACACAGACAAACAGCAATAGCAGCAAAATTGAAGATTGTAGAAATACAAGATGGTTGTGAGTCCAATATGAATGCAAACGTATTTACAAGGATGCTCAATTGAATTACAAGTGGGTATATATAGGATGCTCCACCAAGAGATGTGAATTTACAACCAGTGTGGGATAAATGATATGTAGTCACTTGTGTAGTAGAACTCTACCAAACAAGTAAAGTACAAGTCACATGATGCAAGTGTAACCTGCCAAAGTAAATAACTATCTTGGGTGCATAATATGCAATAAAGTAGATAAACTAAATGCAAAAATAAAATAATGCACCAACACAATACAAGCTATCATTTAGTCTTTCTTTGAATTGGCAGTATTGTGAAGGTTAAAAATTTAAAATAGATTAAGGACTTTATTTTTAAATTGTGAAGGGTTTATTTTCTATGGTTGTTATTAAATTGATGATGTAGATTTATTTATTAAGGAAATACCTTTTTATGGTTTACCATTCAAATATAGATGCTTCAAGGATTAATGGGAAATGGGAATTTGGATTGAATAAAGGAGTGTGTGTGATTTTTATATTTTTTTGTATGGACGAACTTAACCATAAAGTTTTTTTTTGGCTGAATTTGTGAACCGAGCCTGCAAACTCGAACTTGAACTTGAACCAGAATTGACAACTAAGATTTTCTCTCGTTCTGTTCTAGAATTGTACTTTCAATATTTTGTCCCTTTTTAGACACTTTGAAAACTTGGAGAGCTTAAACAAGTATTGTAATTGCACCGAATACCACAAGCTGTACTTTTAAAGGGTGTTTTTATTGAACTATTTATTGTGGAGGTGGTGGGGGTTGTTGTAAATGCAAATGCACTCAACTTATAAATTGCTATCACATGCATTTGTGTTGAGGGGCTTACATACGGGCATTTTGTGTGGTGGGGGTTGTTGTAAATGCAAATGCACTGAACTTATAAATTGCTATCACATGCATTTGTGTTGAGGGGCTTACATATGGGCATTTTGTAATCAACCAACTAAGCTAAAGTTTCATTCTCGGGGGTTGGCAAAAGTGTTTTATGGCATTTCATTTCACTTTTTTGTTATCATTGTGGATATAGAGAACTTTTTGTACCTCATATGACTTGTCAAGTCCCATTTTTTTTTCCCTCAGTTGCACTTAAGTGAGGTGTTGGTGTAATTATATAAGTTCACCTTATATCAAGTTTATTTAGCCATTTTTTAAAATTACTTGAGGGTATTAAGAAATAAGAGCACATGTCAGCTCCCTTGATTGATGGGATTTTTTGCTCCCTACACCTCATTCATTCTTTCATTGATGGTTGTTTGCTCCTATAAATTGCTATCACATACATTTGTGTTGAGGGGCTTACATATGGGCATTTTGTAATCAACCAACTAAGATGAAGTTTCATTCTCAGGGGTTGCAAATGTGTTTTATGGCATTTCATTTCACTCTTTTGTTGTCATCGCAGATAAAGAGACTGAAGCTTGATTGCAGTTGAAAATAATGTTCCTTTGAGGGCCTCTGTCGCCAACACAGGGGGCAATCAGAAGATTCTAGAAATACAACTCCCCCTTCCCAGCATATCTGAAGTATGATCTCTACTCACATAACCTACTTGATTTTCATCTTGAGTGTTACACTCTGATGGATCAGGTGAAATTTAATGTACCAGTTTATCAAATCTCATGTATGGATGCAGAGAAGCAGATTCATTGGTATTTTTGATATCAATTGGGTTACCATCTTCTGAATCTTCTTTGGATAAATTCAATGCCTATATAAGTTCAACTTCCTTGATGTCACTCTTGCTTCCCCTATATTCATGAAGAGTTGAAGCTGGAGAATGAAACCCCAATGTTCCAGTGGTAGCAACAGAAAAGTCAACAGTATCTTCTTGGGTGACTTAAGTATTCAACTTATGTTTTTCTCTCATTCAAGGCTACTAGCTTTTCCTGAAAAGGATGCATAGGATTGGTGGAAACTTTGGAAGACAAGCAGGGTTGGAAATGCTATTGTTGATGCAGATGATGCAATAGTGTTGGTTGTTGTAAGCCTCAAAAAATGGCACGTACGAGCTCGATCCTATTACTCTATAAGTATCTTCACAATGGGGATCAAACATCCAGCCATGCACAAGGCCAATATCGAGCAAGTCAAATATTGCATGCTTATGTTAACTCGAAATCATGCATATTTGTCTCAAGTATTCAATCAGAAGGTTTCTGTGCATCTGGAAAAGCATTCCTAAGGATTCCCACTGAGATCAATGCTGCTCTTGCCTTCCTATGAAATTTGTTAACTCTTTTTGTCTGGGTGAGTTATGAGAATTGAATGCCCATGCACCAAAATGCATAAAGAAATCTCAAAAGAAATAAGAGAAATCCTGGCACAATTTGCCCACTTACCTAGTCCATTGACAAATAGTAATGGTGATAAGGCGGCACAAGGAAAAGCAATGTAATCAGACAAAACAAGTCAACCTTTAAACTTATCCACCTTGCTCCTTATAGGTAAATGACACCACCATAACTGCTACATGGTGAAGCACCAATATCTATTGAACCTTACTGCAGGCTTCAATGCTTGCTATGAAATTTAAAACATATATTTTGCTAGAGCAGATACAAGTGTATTGGTGGTCTCTGTCTTTGAAAGGTTGAAACAGTTAAAAGCTACCACAGTTAACACCAACTTCTGCAGACAGCCACATTATTATAGGTAATCTCCATATCTAGGACAACAATTTAAATAATTACCTCTCCTTGCAAGTATAACATATCTTCCGTAAATCCTCTACATCTCCTTGTACTTGCTCATATCAGTACTCCACAACCTATTCTTCCTTTTTAACATTCCTATGAGCAAATCTAGGACATATCTAGGACAACAATTCATGTTTTTGTAAGTCTTAATCAATCTTGACCCAATATTCTCATCTTTCTGCAGTTTTCTAAACCTGCAATGTGCTTCATCATTAATTTCATTTTTGCACCTCAGTTTTGCAAGAATCTTTTGCACTTATAGCCTAGCGCTTGTTTATTTTCTGTACTTAAGTGTTGGCAGTTTTGGCAAGAACAAAAATTTCTTTTCAAGAGGATATAAGACCCCCGTGTTCAGCTTTGAAGGATGCACTACCTGCATATCCATCTTGTCTGTTATGAAATTTCCCTGGCTGAGCAATTTTTGTACCAGCAAGGTCACGCAAAGTTAGCATAACTTTTCATGAGATGATTCCCACTGATAGATTCTAGAGCAGCAACAGCCTGATCACGTCTCAAATTTGAAGAATGTAGACTGGGCTTTATTTGTTTGCTGAGGGCCATGCAAAATTTGCAATTCTTTAATATTTTCAAACTTGGAAAGAAGCATAGAGATTTCAGCATCTGAAACTGCCTTCGGAAGCCTTGTGATAAAAGGCTCGTACTCTATTTTTTCTGATTCTCTATCTGCATACTTCACCTGTATTGGACTTGAAGCCCCAGGTAGAGTTCATTTATCATGAACAAAGAAATGGCCTTGTCTGCTTCTAGGTTGCTTGCATTATTCTTAAGAGGACCCTTCTAGATGAACATTGGATGTTATATGCAAGATATATATTTCTCTAATTTCTAATATCTATTTCATTATTTAATTTAGAAATCAGGTCGCTTCCTTGTTTAGCCTCTTGGAATGCTGTCTTCAAGATCTTCATGTCATCTTGTAAGGAATCAAAGGGTAAATTACTGCCATTCAGAATAATTCTATGTTCCATGGCGTTTCGGGGACGACGACAGCAGGAGATGTGTTTTGGGGATGGCAGTCTGAGGGCTTTTTTTTGGGGATGGTAATATATATCAATTTTTCAAAATTTATGAGGGAGATAGAGAGAGAGATTCTCAAATTTCTACAAGTATAACATCAACCTTACGTTTTTAACTTTATTCTAGTAGTGTAACAGCAATAACAATTAACAACAGTATAACAGTAGAGATAGAAGGGAGATACTCAAATTTAATCATGACAGCAGCATACCAATAGTATTTCAGCAGTTTAACAGTAGTTTAATCATGACAATAGTATATCAGTAGTATACTAAAGAATGATATTTGATTGTTTAAAATTTAAAGTTTAAATTCAAGTTACAAACAATCAAACTTCAAAATACTATGCCTCATCCTGGCTATCAATATCAAATAACTCAGAGTCTGTCTCACTCTCTCGCTAAGGTTATGGTTTGTCATATGGAATCTTGACCAATTCCGGTCGCACCTCCTCGTCAATCTGCCTAACATCTTCAGGATCAACATTCCAACATGCTGTTAGAGTTTGTAGATCCTCAGTAGTCTGTTGATCTTAAAGTTTCAAGACACTATGAAGTGCAACTAGCATTTTTGCCCGTTTAGAGATAAACCTATTCCTTTTGATTGAGTGAATGAAACCATAGGTGGACCAATTCCTTTTTGCAACAAAGGAACTAGCAATTTGTGAGAGTAGATGAATAGCAAGTTGTTTCAACTTTGGCGTGTCCTTCCCATGAAATTTCCACCATCCAATGGTTTTTTTTTGTGCAACAGTGGCTCTATCCATCCTAGCCTTCGGTTTGCTGAATGTAGGACCCTAAAGATTGGAAAGTTGAAGCCACTACTCTCAAAGTATGGTTGCCTCCTCATTGCTATACATTTTACGAAGAGCCGTCATAAACTCCTCCATTGTCTCATCATCTCCATAAGGAAGAATTCAACCAACTTTAGGTGTGTACCGCTTGGGATTAGGAGCATGGGCAGCCATATGAAGAGGGGTGTTCATTGTGTTCTATCTCTTTGTGACCATAGGTCTGATATGCGCCTCTTAGAATTGTAATCTAGGATCCTTGTCATGAATTGCTTGCTTTGTTTGATCAAGCATGTTATCAAAGTCTCATAAATCTCTTTGCGGTTAGGAGAGTTTGTATTTGCATATCTGATTTCCCTCACAATAGGTGATATGATAGAGCAAACATATATGCAAACAATATTCAAATGTAATGACATTAACACTATTAATAATGTAAATGAAAAATAAAAAATAAAAAATAAAACAAAAGTAGAAACTCAACTTATTAATTATTAAATACAATTGTTTAACTTGGTATTCGACCACCAAGTGTCATTACGCACCTTTTCTCACCACCTTTCCTTCTTTTGTCTTTGATTGAGCCCACTTTTTCCACTCCTCAAACCATTGGTATGAGGAATTCTTTATTTGAATAAGATTGGAATAGTGCAAGTGAAGTGTGATGGTTACATACAAACATTTGTATGTCTTTAGCTTCGGCAATTGCTATCTCAATCTATTTTGCCAGTGTCTTCAAAGCATTATTCAAAGCATGTACACAACAAAGATTATGTAAGTGCTCTTAATCGTAAAATCAGTTAACTTACAAACACGAGTTGTATTTGTCACAACTTGCACAACATTAGAAGATCCAATCTCCTCTACGGCCTCCTTCAAAATGACAAATTGGTAATCCACATCGTTACGTTTACTAGAGCAATCCATAGCTCTAAGAAAATGTGAATCAACAAGATATGTAACAATAATATTAATGAGTGTCCGATGTGGAATATCAGTCCACCCTCCATGACAATAGAACAGTCGGTCCTCATCCATGTTTGTTTCATCTCCTCTATCAATATGTTCATCTTTGAATATTGTTTGTCAAGGAGGCAGGTACGCAATTTATGTCCTCCGAGGGGAACATAAGAGGGTCCAATAGCTATTGCATCTCTCAATATAATGAAAGGGGATAGCACGGGCATGACAAAATTTGGCCACTAAATCATTAGCTTGCTCACATTTTTGCAAATTCATTAATCTTACCATTTTATTTTTTTAACTCGCAGAAGTGGCATTTTTCTTCCCTCGATCACAACTCTCTCTAACTGATAGATTGGAATAGACATCAACAGATTGTAATGCTTTGGATGGATGTTTCTTACTCTTAGTAGTACTAGTTTACTTCACTCTCTTCAATTAACCATGCCATTTAAACTTCTTGTTCCAATGTTATATATGCATAAACTCTTAACACCATGTTCATTGTCACCTAATAAATGGTTGTAACCCTAATATAGCTCTCTTGATGATTAGTTTTGCAAATATGACATAACCAATGCTTGCTGCACCTTGTATTTTTACCCTTATTAAAAGTTAAATTGGTGGGGCAAATTGAAGCAAGGGTTTTTTGGGGTTGAAAGAGCTTTTTGCAAATTTTTGAAGAGAGTGTGAAGGGCATACAAAACAGTCTTGTGGAGTTCCAATAGAATTTGGGTTTGGATTTCAGAATGAAAAGAAATGTCTATTATATTTACTTCAACTTCTTCATTGCCCTCATTCACATTGTGATCAATGCTGTTAGTTTTCATTTTGTGGTGTTCTTGTCTGACAACAAATTAAAACCAAAACATTTTAAAACAAATTACAAATCCTCTCTAACAAGCTAATTTAAAGATAAAATAAAATGCAAAATGACATACCTTGATGCAATGGTTGTAGCTGAACAGTTGATGTCTTCTTTGAATCTTTTAGCTGTAAGTTTTTTACTTGTTTGTAATTAGTGATAAACTATTTTGAGGCTGCCAAGGCCATTGCTGTATATGTTCTTTCTTGATCGTTTCAACCTATGAGAGCATGGCTAATGAGGCCCTATGTACTGTAGAAGTCAAGTTTCTTCTGTTATTCATTGTCAACTTTAAGTGTGTTACATGGAGAGGCGTCCCCACCCTTTAAACCCTTGTCCTTGTAAGTGTAAACTCTGAACAGTGATATTAGATATTTTAATAGTCTCCAACAGCAATGGTGCAGCCTCCAGAACTATCAATAAAATTATGAAAAAACATAATGCATCTCTTGCATATCATAGGGTGAATAAGGGGTGTTGGAGGGTTTGTGGGACCCCACACCCTTTTAGAACCCAATAAATATTACCCACATGTCCTTTTTAATTTTTTTTGTTTTGTTGAAATATAAGTTCTTTTCCATAGGGGATGCTTGGCAGTCCCTATGATGGTCGAGGGAAGTTTGAGATGCCCCCAGTCGCCTTGGGGGCGGCCAGGTGTCCCCTATAAGTTTCCTGCCATCCCTGAATCAGGGACATTTCCTGTTTTTTTCAGTTTGGGAGGGATGTCACCTAAGGTCCTGTCATCTGCGAAATGCCTCAGGGTATGTGGATGGGTGTCCGAGGGGTGGGATGCGTGCCCATGTAACATGGGATTAATTTTGTGAGTTATTTCTCTGATTTTTTGCCTGATTATTTTGACCATATATTGTAATATCACTTGTTTGTTAGAGATCTTGAATCGTTTTATTTTCCTTCTCTTAACGACTCATCCAAATTTTGAACAGCTGAAAGAAGCTCCAAATTTGATTCTTTTGTTTTCTGTATTGCAAAGCCTGATTAATATTTATCCGTTTTTCATAACCTGACTCTTGCCTGAGCTCCTATTGTGTACACCTTGCATCAACTAATTCATTTGTCCCTTTATTTGAATCCTTATGTTTTTCACTGCCTTTTCCTAAAGCCTTCAGTTGCTCAAACTCTGATTTGATGTTGTCTCACTCTATTTAGAGAGGAAATTTCCCATTTAAACTCTAGCCTCTGTATCCAGCAAAATCTTTGCCAACAAATTTAATCCTTCAGCTGCTATCATGTGGAGTGGTGTTCGATAGTTAGTCCTTTGAGATTGAGTCAATCCCATTGGGTAGAGGACCTCTCAAGAACTCTACATTCCTGCTTACTACTGCTTTGCAGAGAAAATTACCAGCATCTTCTAAAATCAAAGATGCTTCATTCTCAGCAAGTAAAGAAGCAGTCCGATCTTGCCCATCCTTGACTATCTCAAGCAAGGGTGTATTTCCAGATTTTTATGTAGAATTGACGTCTGCTTCAGCTTGTACCAGAAATAATGTGATCCCTCCATACCCTTTAGACAGCCAAATGCAAAGCTGTTCTTCCATTATGTTCAGCCCAAGCCGGATGTTCACCAGCTCCAATCAGATTCTTTAGATGATATAAATTACCATGGTAAGAAGCACTTTTTATTTGTAAAGCTAACTCAGCTTCTTGCTTTGCAATTAGAAGAGTGATATCTGATTCCAGTTACTTGATTCTCAGATCTGTTTCTCTTAAATCAAGGAGCTTGGTTAGGACCTGTCGTCCATCTTTGAAATAAAGCAGTAGATATTTACAAAAGATTGTTTTTCTAGTTGCAATAGCAATCTGACTTATACATTCAGAAATGTATTCTTTGAAAAGAGGCACCTGCTCAACCTCTGACATATATAATGATAGGGAGACCTTTTGTATTGATAGATGTTGGAATATCTTGAAGAACACTAGCTTCACTATAACTACACTCATGCTGCAAGCAAACAACTAGCACTGTTGTGTCACAAATCAAATAGGCACCAGGAATCGTGTCAAATGGAACAAATATCATTTCCCTTGTATTCACAGCATGTATGTTGCTGTAACTACCTCTCATCGCTGATCTTTCTGAAATTTTTATTGTAATGATCACCCAAAGTTAAGCTCCCAACCCATGTAATTCCTTTTTTGGATTCTGGAAGGGTTGTTGCAAGACAATAAAAAATGCAAGTAACAATATGTGTGCAAATAGAGCTCTACAGCTATCTATCCTTGTGAATAAATAGTCTACATGGATGTCATTTTCTTGTTTCTGGTAAACGTCTGTAAGCTTCTGCACTTGACATGATCGATTCCACACCAGCTTAACCCTTCCTCTCTTCCCAGCCAAACCGTCCAGTTTATGGAAACACCTGTTCCACATGGTGCAAGAATACCAAGCTCTAATAGATTTAGAGAAGCAAACCACAACGTACCAAGTGCTTGGTTGAAAACCATACCCATGGGCCCTATCCAAAGAGTATGGAGTACATACATCCTCCACTAGAAACCTTCGGGAAATAAAAACAATTACTAAATTCTCTTTCATCTGGCTAGGTGAAACGACAAGTTCAAATTGGGCTGGTCCCACAATATAATAGATTTATTGGAAGATCTATGTATGGAGAGAATCCCTCTAGCTAGCCTAGAAATTTATAGAAGTGAATGGTTATCTTCCAAGTCAATTTTGGAGGCCGCATCACTACTTTCTCAATAAGACAGTTAATATTACTCACTAAAGGAATGAAAATGAACCATGTTTAATTTCTTCAAGCAGGGACCAGCAATGCGACATCAGTCAAAGCAAATTTTGCAACTTGGGGATTCAAAACATTGTAACTGCAACCAAAACTAGGAATAGATCCAAAAATGTGGTCTTTGACGAATGTCCACATGCATAGCCTTAAGTCAATTCTTCTAGAGGAAGATGCATAATAAAACCTTAAGAAAGACATTAAGGAATTCAGAGAGAAATCTAATTCAATTCCTAAAATTGTTCTTCAGGAAGAATTAGTCTCGAACATAGAACAATGTAAAGGTGACGGGTGTCTAGAGTAGCACAACCTATTGGGAATCTAATTTGACACCCAATTATGGAAGAAAATTTAGATAAACCACCAATTATATTTGGAGAACAGCTTTTTTTGGAATTTATTAGCATAGTGATTCTTTCCTCGTGTAATCAACCATTGTTGACAAGGCTTAGCAAAGGAAGAAATGAAATGAAGCAACAAATGTAGAATACGATTCTTTCATGCATAATCAAACTTGGGAACTTGTTAATGTTCTAGGTGGTAAGAAACCCATTGGTTACATTTTTTGAAATAATACAGGGCTCATGGCGTGATTGAAAAACTTAAATTTCACTTGGTTGAAATTTTTATTACACAAAATGAAGGAATTGACTTTTATTTTTTTGGTGTATTTTTTAATGGTGATTTCGAAGAGGAAAAGTACATCCATAAATAAAGAAGATTAAAAACTTTAAGGAAACAAACTTTAGAGGTGTCAATTTTTATTAATTGTAGTAACAAATATCCCTCTAATATTAATATAGATTAATAAGCATCTAGATGTACAAATATATTTATTAGAGGATTCTAGATTACAACTTGCAAATCCAAAGGGAAAATTGAAAGAGGGTAACGTTTGTTGGTGTGATATTTATACTTCACTTTGGATGTCTTTATCATAAGTGTGATATTGCATCTATTTATAAAGTTTATTTATGATATTAGGAATATTTAATTTCCCTCAATTAATAATGATATAGTACCCCTTGATTTAAGGTACACAAGTGCCACCACAACCTCATCAATCCTTAATTGACAATAATAAGGTGCTACATTTGTTCAATCGAAGTCACTTTTGTTTTAGTCAAATTGAGTTGATTGTTTATGAATTGATAGTTAAACTTTTGCCCTTTTAGGCTGAGTTAATTGATCCATTGAGTTTTTTTTTTATCGGTAAATAGCTGCTAAGGGGCAACACCCATTTTATTGATTTTCAAAAAGAAAATTACATTTTGACATCTTTGGCACAAGAAGCCTGTCAATAGGCCTCACACACCATTTACAAGTTTCCCCTTTTCCTCGTTGCTAGCAACCCTCAATTTTCCTCTGTCCTCAAAATTGCTAGCAACCCCCAATTCTTGGGCAAATATTACATTGCAATTGTTATGGGCAACCAAACCATTGCAAAATTTCTTCTTTTTCTTTTTCACCTCCACCCAAGCTTCATTGTTATCTACTTTGGATTGTTGAGGATTTTTTGGTGTTGTAGAGGGAGAAATGGAATCCCCCCTGCACATGAGCACGAGAAACTCTCGGATGAAGTGACATCCTTTAGATTTATCCTAGGAGTTGAAGTGTCCATTGAATTGGGAGGTGACATTTGATGTGCCTCTAAACCATCGCCGTGAATCTCATGTTCTTGAGGGGAATTTGAAGCAACTGCGTAGTGCTCTGGAGTAGCATCCTTCCACCATGTGGTAGTGCGCGAAACCTTTGCTTACCTTTGCTTTGTAGTGAGGACAATGTGTAGCAAGGTGACTAGTCTTGAATCACCTTCAACATCGGAAAGGATGCCTTCATAGTCTAGTTGTTGAACCCAACGCTGAACATCCACCTTGAGGGTTATCTCTGTTGGTAGATCCCTCGAAGTATCCAAATCAACTAGAATTCGAGCATATGTTGTGTGCATGAAATCTGTTGATTCCTTGTCATTTGCCAAATGTTTCCCCAATGCATCCCCGATTGCTTTAAAGTCGGCATCACCAAAAGTGGAGTGAGAGATTTGGAAGACGCACCCAAACCGGTTTGACATTGAAGGCCTCTATTGATGAGTTGAAATTGGGGTGCCACGGTTTGGTGAGCAGAAGGTGTTGGCCCCAAGCCCATGTATTGTGCAAGACGGTATTGCGATCCTCCTCATCAAATGTCGCGATGAAAAAACCCCCTGCACAAGGGTAAATTTCAAGATCATCCTTAAGAGCTAGTTGCCACGATTCAATGATCCAATGATGGAGTTCAAGAAGGCTTGGCCATAGGCGCCCAAACCTACAGATAAGCTCGTGCACCACAAAAGTCCTGATTTTTTGCAATTTTTGATTTGATATCCCCATCAAAGCTGAGGTCGATAGGCTTGCCGATGGCTTGGATGAGTCCTCCCCAGTCGCGATCAATGTTGAGATTTCTTTTGTTTTTTGGTCTCTCTGCATCGTTGCTACTATAACTCTTATTAGGGTTTCGGTCCAGGCCTGAAGAATTCCTGACGCCATCCTTTCTGCTCCTGCATAGAGCAATTTTGAAGTTTTGGCCATGGGAGTGCATGCCCAAGCCCTTGCTCCCTTTTGTGCAGAAGCTCTCTGGCTTTAAATCCTCCACCGACACTCTAGCACCATCCTTCGCGCCTAAAGGTGGGAAATCGTGGTAAGGAGGAGATGGTGTTGTGACCTTCCTGCCGCTGGAAAGAGCTTCAAATTTGATCAAGGCAGCCATGTCTTTGGCTGAGGCATCCAGTAAACCTTTAGAAACTCTCTGCAAAACCCTGGCATTGGCATTCACCTTCGTGAGTAGCCATCGATGAATGTCCATCAAGCGAAGCTGCGGCCTTTGAAGAAACCCTAGATTTTGCAACGATTGGAGAAAACATAAAATTCTGCATTTTTGGCAGTCACAAAAAATAAGCAACCATCATTATTTCCGTTGAGTGTTTGTTAATTTCATGACTTTTGGGCATATGGTCACTTTGAGATATGCATCGAGGATGCCTATTTATATGTTGATGCAAGCAAATTCTAGAGTAACCTGCTATATTTCACCGTATGATTTGGTTATGGCTCACAACAAAGAACTAGAGTTTTGCAATAGCTCACGAACATCATATCTAGATCCCAAGGGTTTTGGATTAGAGTGCAAAAAGTTATTATTAGAATATCATAACTTCAAATAGCGAACATACAATTCGTTAGGTGAAGTGTGTGAAACCTTTCTGTGCCTTGTGGCATTCAACCCAACATATCTCAAGACATTATGGGACCAGGGGAACCTTCAACTAGAACCACATTGAATTTCTTCAACATCTAATGTTCGCTAATGAATTTTAGCTGACCTACACATTACATCAGACATCGAGATTTGGAAAACCTTACAACTGATACAGTTCATTTCTAAAGCTTGGATCTAGTATATAATCACATATGGAATGCATTTGGAGGGTAGTTAATTGAAGATTTATTCAAGAATGAATCTTAGGAGGCTAGTAGTAGGGTAGTAGAGTGATCCTAGTTGTCGTATCTTTGCATGCAAGCTCGTAAACCCTGTGGTGGCTTGTGAACTAGTTTATATTGGTACTCTACATGTGATAGGCCAATGAGCCCGTTTGTAACCATTCTGTGATGTTGAATCAATGAGAATTGGTTTGGATTTATGTGTTAATTTTGCTTTATCGACTTTAAGTTACACAATTAGACAATCCTTTCTTTGGACTCTCCTGTGATTACATCAAGTGGTATTAGAGCATTTTTTCAATCCATTGGGAGGGCATTCCAACATATCCAAGAGAACATATTGTTGGCTAGAGGTAGCTTGGAAGTATTTGTTGACAAAACTGACTGTGAGGCACTTGCAACCTTGTAGGTAGATCGTCGACTTGAGGTAGTTCCATCAAATCCAAGGAAAGATGCGACTAAGAAGGATGCTTGGTATAACCAATGTTGCTGGAAGGATAGAAGAAATGTTAGACATGATGAGGATAATGAAGATTTGATTGGATGTCATAAAAGAAGATAGGAAAAGAGGACTAAACCTTAGACACGAGGATGGAAGTGATGACAATGAATTTAGAATTCAAACAAGAGATTGAGATGAAGAAACCCTAGAAGAAGAAGAATTAGATATCAAAATGTTGAAAGCTATTTCCAAGATAGATAAGAGACTTAGAATTGAGATTTCTAACTATGTAGGTGATTTGATCCTTGAGGGATTGATTGACTAGATAAATGATGTGGAATAATACCGAGTATTAAGAAATTGAAGATAAAAATGGGTAAGGTTTACAAAAGCCAAGTTGAAAGGACATGCTGCTATTTGGTGGAAAGAAGTTTAGTTAGATTAGAATAGGACGAGAAAATAAAGGATCATAAAGAGGGATAGGATGGTGACAAATCAATTCATACCTGTCGATTATGAGTTTGAACTATTGAAGAGATTGCAAAACCTAAGGAAAAAGGAAAAGTTAGCGAAAGAGTACACTAAAGAATTTCATAAGATGATTATCAAAATTGGACATAGTGAAGTAAGAAAAGAGAAAGTTGCACGGTACATCACAATGGATTGAGGACAAGCATCCAAGAAGAGTTGAGCTTGGTGAGGATGATAACAATTGAAAAAGAATACTAGTTTGTGCTAAAATTTGAGAAAAAGTTGAACAAAATATTCAGACACAAGCAGAGAGCTAGAGGAAGATTCCAAAGAGGTAGATCACCAAGCAACAAAGGAAGGTCATATATGGGACATAATAATGAAGAAAGTCCATATTGCGATGATGAAAGAGAATAATTTTCTGTGGAGGAACAACGTGAGTTTTTATTGTAGTAATAGAGGAAGCAACAATACCTTCAATAATGAGAGATATCAGAGGGGTGACAAGGGATTTGATAAGAGACCATTTGAATGCTATTCAAAAAAACTTGCTTCAACTAAACAGATTCAAAAATTATGTTGTTCTCATGGATTTGATGGAAGATTTGGAAGAAACTTGTTTCAAGTGTGGAGGTGAAGGACATGGGGAATTTGAATGCTACTAGGGAGTGCAAGCAAAAGGGAAGAGAATAATGCAAGGCCAATGTATGCGGAGGAAGAACCTATTGGGTCACCAAGTTTAATAGGAAAACTTGAGAAAGGTGAATCATTGGTAATGAGGAGAGCTTTGTTGCATATGAAAACACCTAAGCAACTAACATTACCGTTGAGAACAAAATGCAAATCAAGAGGTAAGTGTTGTAAAGTTATCATTGATAGTGGTACTACATATAATTTGGTTTATGAGGAAGTGGTGAACAAGCTGAAGTTGAAAAGGATATAACATCCAAACCCATATAGAATCTCATGGATTTAAGATGAACATAGGATATTGGTAAGTGAACAATGTTTTGTGAAATTTCATATAGGATCTACAATGATGAGTGTTGTGTGATATTATGCCAATGGATGTGTCATATTTTGTTGTTGCAAGGTGTGTGCCCTTGGTCTCCTTCTATTGTGCAGTGCAACGCTTGGGTTCGTGACATGGATTAATTGCCTCCCGTGGATTCATTAACTCTGGCGGTTGTATCAAACATTAACAGGTTGATATTTTGGTGCAACGACAACCGTCTATGCAACAATTGGTATTAAAGCCTAGGTCACGAGTTTGAACCCTTTTGCTTGCGTTGGGGGGAGGATTGTTGCAAGGTGTGCGCCCTTGGTCTCCTTGTGTTATGTAGCACAACGCTTGGGTTCGTGACATGGCTTAACCACCTCCCGTGGATTCATTAATTCTGGCGGGTGTATCAAACATTTACATGTGGATCTTTTGGTGCAACAATTGTTGGGAAGGCCATGACAACATGAAAAAAGTGCAATTCATGATGGGGAAAATAATACTTACACTATGATTTCAAACAACAAAAGACATATTCTTATATCTTTAGAAGAAGAGAGAAAAAGTCAAGTGTGTGGTAATGTTAGAATCTATTTAGTTGATGGAAGATTTTTTTGAATACCATGCAACATGAGAACATGCGTTTTTCCTTGATTCCAAAAGGCTATGATAGTAAAAAATGCCACCACAAATGAGGAAGAATCACTAAAAAAGGTGAAAGGGAGCAAGGTACACAAACACCTACACCAATCTAAAGAGGAGAGAATGTGAACTTTAGAAATTTAACCACCTTAAACAACTATTGTGAAGAAGATACACACATCAAGAAATAGAATAAACATCACCACAAATAAATGTAACACACAACACAAGATGTACATGGGGATAAGCCTTTTGGAAGATAAACCCCACACTCCAAAATTTTCTCAATGTATTATAGTAAACAATCTAATTACATACACTTGCAAAGAAAATTTATATCAAGAGAACCAAAGTGTTGATTTCTAGATAAAATCTCGGAGTACCTCATTACATGCAATGAACAATGATGCAACTCCACAACCAAACACTTGAATAAATAAGAGTCTAGAATGCATAAACAATTGCTTCCAAAATGGTACGCCTAGTATTACCACATGTCACCTTCCGCATGACTGCATGCATGTGACATTGAAGATAGAACAAGCAATGCCTTCCTTGGTAATTGCACATGCAAAATTGAACGTACTTAAAAAAAACAACACATGCAAGGCCTCCACTTAACATGCAAGGAACATGCATGCATGCACACTCAAAAATTGCATGAAATGCGTCTACATGCACAACTCCCCTAGTCTTGGAAATTTCCGAAATTGACTCCTCCACTATCATAGTAACTCACCATAATAATTGACAACTTGATAATAGCTAACTATCATAAATGACATTAGTTAACACACACAAAGTGGGATGCTTATTTCTATGTAGATACCACATGCCATCCATTTCACTTTCCATATGAGACTAACACCTAGGACTAGTCAACTCTCACATAGTGATACCATTGAATGCATTTTACATAATAAATAAATAGACAATAATTTACATAATTTCAACATTGATAATTAAATAATCAATGCTTGAAAATCAAAGGTTGAGATACCTTATTCCTAACATGAAGTCACTACATTGTTGACGGAGTTCCAAAATATTGTGGTAGAGAATATACCAAAAGGATTGCCATCGATTCGAAGTATCAATCATCAAATGGATCTAATACCAAGAGCTAGTTTTGCAAAAAAAGTGGCACATAGTATGACATCAACAAAAAATGTGGAGCTAAATAGACAAGTGCATGAGTTGCTAAGGAAATGATTGATTAGAGAAATTTTAAGCTCATGTGCAATACTAACATTTTTAGTGCCGAAGAAAGATAAAGAATGGAGGATGTGCATAGACTCAAGAGCTATCAACAAGATCAACGTCAAGTACCAATTTCCATTGCTAAGGATGGATGACATTATGGATTGTTTGAGTGGTGCAAAATATTTTACAAAGATTGACCTAAAGAGTGGGTATCATTAGATTAGGATCAAAGAGGGTGATGGATGGAAGACTGCACTCAAGATAAATGAGGGTTTGTATGAGTGGTTAGTCATGCCTTTTGGGTTAAATAATGCACCAAGCACATTCATGAGACCAATGAATGAGGTATTGTATATTTTTTTGGGTATGTTTGTTATTGTTTACTTAGATGATATTTTGATTTTCAATAGGACCAAAAAAGAACATTTGTAACCCATTACAAAACTATTTCAAATATTGAGAGAAGAGAAGCTATTGATAAACACAAATAAATGTAGTTTCATGAGGAGAAAATTAGTATACTTGGGTTTTGTCATTTTGATAGAAGGATTGAAGATGGACCTAAAGAGAGTAAGCACAATTGTTGAATTTCCTACACCATCGAACATTGGAGAGGTTAGATTTTTTCATGGATTGACAAGTTTCTATAAGAAGTTCATTAGGAATTCAATGCCATATGCACATCATTAACATAAATAATGAGGGGAGACCAAAAGGAGTTGAAGTGGATGTCAAGAGCATAAAGAGTTTTGAACTATTGAAACAAAAAGTAACAAAGCAACCGACGTTAGTACTACTTGACTTTTACAAAGTATTTCAAGTTGATTGTGATGCTAGTGGAAGTGTGATAAGAGCAATGTTGTGTCAAGAAGGGAGACCAATAGCCTACTTTAGTGAAAAGTTGAATGATGCAAGGAAGAGTTACTAGTCTATGATTAGGAGTTCTATGCCATAATCAAAGCCTTGAAGAAGTGGAGACATTACCTATTGTCGAAGGAGTTTATGTTGTACATTGATCATCAAGCCTTATAATATTTGAGCAATCAAGGAAAGTTGAATTAGATACACATGAGATGGGTAGATTTCATGAAGAGCTACACATTTGCATTGAAGCATAGGAACAACAAATCAAACAAGGTTGTAAATGCATTGAGTAGGAGACATAACCTATAGACAAAAATGAGGATATAAGTAATGGGATTTGAAAAGCTCAAGTACATGTATGAATATGACCTAGATTTTGTGGGAGCTTGGAAAGGAAGTAAGGAGCCAATTGTAATAGACGTGAGAAAGTGATTGTATAATTTCATTCAAGATGACATGCTTTTCAAAGTGAGTCAATTGTACATCCCTAGGAGCTCAGTGAGGGAGAAATTAATCAAGGAGAAACATAAATACATATTAGCATCATACTTTGGTATTGATAAGACAGTGCTTTGGTAAGTGAACATTATTTTTGGCCTAAAATATATAAAAAAATAAGTTCATTCAAGGGTGCAAGATTTGTCAAATTGCCAAGGGGAGTAGTTAGAATACTAGATTGTATCAACCTTTTGACAGTATTGGAGGGACCTTGGGAGGATATCAACATGGTTTTCATATTGGGACTACCAAGGACACAAAAGGGACATGACTCTATATTTGTGGTAGTAGATTTTTTTTCTAAAATGACATGTTTCATTCCTTCTTAGAAGACCATTAATGCTATACATGTTGCTGACCTATTTTTCAAGGAGATTGTGAGATTGCATGGATTACCATGGAGCATAATCTCAAACAAGGACACAGTTCACATGATACTTTTGAAAAATAGTATGGAAGAAGATGAATATTGATCTAAAATTTGGTTCAATTTTTCACCCATAGATTGACAGACAAACATAAGTGGTAAAACAGAGTGGGAAATTTTTTTGCCATGCTTAGTGGGAGATAAGCTAAGAAACTGGGATATAATTCTACTACAAGAAGAATTTGCATACAACTCAGTGAACAAAAGTAAAAGGAAGATACCATTCAAAATTTTAATTGGATTATAACCTAAAGGATTAACAAAATTGAGAGACATTAGTAAGGAAGATAAAAGAACTGTGGAGGAAACATAATTTGTAGGATACCTAGAGACAATACATAATCATGTAAGGGAGCGCTTGGAGACAATGAATAATAAGTACAAGGAATAGACAAAACAAAAGTGAAGGCACACAAAATTTGTTGTTGGGGATGAAGTTATGGTATATCTCAAAAAATAAAGATTTCTAGTAGGCCCATACAACAAGCTAAAGATGAGGAAGTTTGGCACACTTAAGATTCTCAAGAAATTTAATTTAGTAAATGCTTATGAGGTTGAGTTACCAAAATTAATTGGTATATCACATATATTCAACATCATAGATCTCCCTTAATACCATGAAAGCCAGTCAAATGGCAACACTAGACAAAAGTTTACCTAGAAGAATAACTATCAAAAAAACCACACGAGAAAATAAAATAGCTTTTGGACAGTAGAATTGGACGTAGCACTAGAAACAAACAATATGGACAATACGTAGTCAAGTGTAAAGGAAGTATAGTAGAAGACTCATCATGGATTTCAAAAGTTGATAGCGCACTTTAGATTTCCTTTGAAATCGGTAAAGTGCAAGACTCACTTTTCAAACAACCCTAGGTGTTTGATGTAGGAACATCCTTGATCTCCCACCACATTTCACTGCAAAATATCATTATGGTTTGAAACAAATAACTAGAGTTATAAAATAGCTCACAAACATCATATCTAGATCTTAGGAGTTTTGGATTAAAGTGCAAAAAGTTATCGCTATCAAATGATCACAAGTCAGAACAATCACCACACAATCCATTAAGCAAAGTTTGTGGAACCTTGGTGTGCCTTCTAACATTCAACCCAAAATATCTGAAGACATTATAGGACCAAAGGAACTTCAACTAGAACTGCATTGAGTTTCTTCAACACCCAATGTTTCACCAATTTTTTTTGGCCAACCTGGATGCTACATTGGACATCGAGATTTGGAAAACCTTGTGGTTGACACAAATCATTCCTAAAGATTTGAGCTTGTATATAATCACCTATGAAATTCATTTGGAGGGCAGTTAATTGAGGATCTAATTAAGAATAAATCTTAGAAGGATAGTAGCAAGGTAGTAGAGTGATCATAGTTGTTATATCTTTGCATGCAATCTTGTAATCTGCATGTGGCAACATGCGAACTATTTTATATTGGTACTATGCATGTGATAGGCCAATGGGCATATTTATAACCATTATGTGATGTTGAATCGATAAGAAGTTGTTTGTTATTCTGTGTTAATTCCATTGATTCAACTTTAAGTTGCACGATTGAAAAGTCCTTTTCTAGATTCTCCACGTGTGAGTGCATCATGTGTGCACTATCTATCTATTTGGTAGTTGATTTTGATTATTGATTTCTTTTATTTTGAAATAGATTTTGTTCTCGCATATTACATCATTTGTCTCTATGCTTGAAATTATGTAACTTTTTTCTATCACCTATACCTAGAATTGTGTGATTGGATTCCCATTGAATATTACATGTTATCATTGTTGCTATGAGGAGCTTGTTAGTGTCCATTGAGAAACAAGGTTTTCATTTGAAGCTTCACGTAGTAACCCACATTTTGAAAATTCTTGGGTCAAGTTAGAGCCCATTATTAGATCTAAAGCAATTAAGAAATTAAGGTTTGATTGTCATTTTGTTCAATTTGGAGACCTAGAGGTCATTTATTTATAATTGTGATTTCTTGCTTGTTTTTTAGTATTTTGCAAAGAATTTGTTTTGGAGTACTTCAACACAAAATGGTGTGCCATTGGTTATGGAAGAGGTAAAAACTTGGAAGAGTTGAAAACATAAAATAATTATAAATTTGTTAAATTTGGTGAATTTTGTAGAAAATGCAACCTTTTTAGCCTAGACACATACTTTGAGCTTGTATGGCATGAATGACTATGTAGGCACAAGTATTGTTAATAATTAAATTTCACAATATCTTGTTTTGATTTTTTTAAATTAATCACTTTTTTTCAAAGGTCACGAGTTTTGTGTTGTACAATGCACTATTTTCTTAGGGAACACAATGAACTATTTGACCCCCTTACCACTAGGGTGGTTGAGTTTACTTCATTCCAATTACAACTCTTTAGCCTTGCCTCCAATATTTTGGATTGCATTCACTATTTTGGTGTGCTAATTCCCCAATTGTTTGTGGCTTTTTCTATTACTCATGTGGTATTTTGGATTTGATTATATATTGTACTTTTCTATGTGTGTGTAATGATTTTCATGCCTAAAGTGAATGGAAATTGCAATAAAGCCCAAACAACACAAAAAAAAACAACATTCAAGATTAGGCTAGAAAGTTCAAATGGATGTAATGAGCCTCCCATTGAGTATATTTGCTCATGATAGTCGATTTGGATGTGTGCTCACGAAACTTTAGCAGCATAGTGACGCTCCAATGAAAATGAGTGAGATCTTTGATAAAATTGTTGTTTTAAGATCAAATTTAAAATAAGCTGAAACACAAAAACTCTGAACATAGAACACAACAAAATACCTTGGGAAAACCCTCCTCAAGGGAGAAAAACCCAACAAAAGATATCACTTATATATTGATAAGAGAGCAACAATTGCTTTACAAATTTAGCCAACCTCTAGGCCGATTATGATAACACCTCTCTAGGTGCGGAATTACAATTAATAATGACTTTCACAAAGTCGTTCTCCTTGAAGCAGTATATTGATTTGCTAAATGCAAGCAAACTTTTCCATTAATTATGTGAACTTGTCTTCAATATGATTCGATGCCAAAGAGGAGGAATACTTCTAAATATATGCACAAGGAAGTTCTCCTTGAAGCAGTATATTGATTTGCTAAATGCAAGCAAACTTTTCCATTAATTATGTGAACTTGTCTTCAATATGATTCGATGCCAAAGAGGAGGAATACTTCTAAATATATGCACATATGAAGTAATCTTTCACGATGGTCGACCTCTTACCAAGAGAGACAACTTTACACAAGGTGGCGACCTTTTATTAGGTTGGCTTTAATAAATAAATTAATATTTATGGACTAAAACGTTACATCTCATTAGTCGGCCTCATCCATGTTGCAATTATATAGGAGAAAGAGATCTCTTGCCGCTACTTACATCAACACTCCCTCTTAACTAGGGAGATATCTTTCCAGATATCCATGTCATGGAGTCTCTCAACATGACGCCCACAATGGCTACACCCATTTGTGGAAAGCACAAAGGTTCATCACGGAGTCTCTCAACGTGATGTCGTCATGGAGTCTCTCAACATGACGTCCACTATAGCTACTCCCTTGTGTGAAAGAAATACATATAGAAGTGCTCATCACAGAGTCTCTCAACGCGATGTTGTCATGGAGTCTCTCAACATGACATCCACCATGGATACTCTCAGAGGGTGGAAAGAACCACATCTCCGTCTCAGAGATGGACAAGGGTTTTCACCTCAAATTTATTCGTCTCAGAGAAAAATGCATTAACAAGGGCTTACACCTCAAATTTCTTCGTCTTAGAGAAAAATGCATTAACAAGGGCTTTCACCTCAAATTTCTCTGTCTTAGAGAAAAATGCATTAACAAGGGCTTTCACCTCAAATTTCTCCATCTCAGAGAAAAATGCATTAACAACAGATCTTCATGATGATGTGTCTCCCTTTGAAGCTCCAATACTTGCATCAACCTCCTGACCTCCTCATCCAAGGTTTCCTCTGTTGATTTTTTAGACTCCCTCTGAATATTAATTTTTCCTCTTCGAAGAAACTGATCTCAATGACAATCTGAATAGGTTCTTCCTCTTCAAGAGATGTCTCTAGCCACCAACTTAGTCCCATGGCTGCAAGCTATGATTCCATGCTTGATCATTTCTCTAGTCGGCATGACTTCCTCACAGGATGCCTCAAGCTTTTTCTCTCTATGCAATCTCTCATCACCCTCTTGCTCCTTGATCCATCCTGGAAGCATTTTAGAGAGAGATTACTAATAGTTCATAGAATCAAGCTATCTCGAAGAGAAATACCAATGGTAGAAGCATACATGATTCACTATACCAATAGCATTAATTAATAACTACATAAAATTCATGAACATTATCCAAACATGAAATACTTATCTCGTTGAAATCAAAATCTCCTTAAGTGCTACACTTAAATGCTTTTTAGGTCTGCACTTATCTTTCCTGAGATCTGTATTAATTTTGCTCCTAAATGTTGACTCTGCTTAGTACAACCTTCAAAAACAACAATTCCTTCTCACATATCTCCCGTGGAGAAGTCCTATGCCAGATATGCCTTCAGGATTTCATGAGTTTCCATTGTAAACTCCTTTAGACCATCCCTATGTAGAATTCAAGGACCCAACATCGCAATCATTGCCAACTCCTAATTTTAGAATCCTTTGAATAGGAGAACAGGAGGGCTATAAGCAAGTCTCCAGATAGTCTGCCAACACAATATCAATAGCAATCCTCCAAGCAAGCTAACACCTCTGCCACACACAAAAGGTGCATTGAATAGTGGTGCTCACAAAGATGAATTGAAATGCTTGACACAATAGAGCCAAGTCCCCGACTAAGGTGAATGTGAGTTGAATTTTGTAATCACGCAATTACTATCACTTCCCTTTGTCCATAATTTTTCTTAAGATCTCCCTTGTCATCAATGGATTCCAAATCCTCTCCACATCACCCCCATATACTCTAGCACCCAATACACTAGAAGCAGTAATATAGGGAATAACTCGACACAATGCCTGTCGAATCACTGACCTATATGCATTCCTCTGCTTTAGTCGGCATCCAAGAATACGTGTTCTCCACCAGACGTCTCAAGCAATGATACTCATTCAATAAGCCATCAGTAGATTATCTCGGTCAGTGAATAGGAAGCAGGTAAGCACAAAGGACCCGATCCTGATGATTTGACAGTTACACGCATAGGACTTCTCGATTTATCTTATATCATTCCAATATATATATATATAAGTTCTCCTGCTCCAGTGACAGTCGAATGCCCAACAATATATCATAAATACTCTTAAAGATAAATGGCTCTACAACATTAACGATGAACTTCCAAGTTCCCACTAATATCATTCATAGGTCCCGTTTGTTTGGTGTTCTTCCCATTAAGTTTGCACTCATACTGAATCACGACTCTCTTCTAGAAGTAGCATTGACCACAATGTCATACAAGAATTTAATATTTCCAATGGTAAATCAATAGTAACAGTTGCACCAACATTAATCAATAAGGACGACAATAGCAACACCAATATCTCCCAAGATAATCAAACAAATGAGTGCATACAAGTGGCCACAGTAACCGAAGGGTGCCAAGGAGCAATAGATACTCAACAACACCAATACGCATATACTTGTGATGGAAACAATTTAATTATCATCTCTGGATATCAATAATACATATAGAGGTCGCGTTGATAACATCCAGTGCATTGATGTTTAAATCTTCAGTGAAATATGTAAACCGTTTGTAGTAGCCGAAAGAATATGTTTAATTCTGAGTGTCCTACCAATGTTGTAGAGGCACCGACACACCAAAAGAAGTCTATCATTGTATCAATAATGATTTAAACAGATTATCCTTGTCCGGGTTTTTGTCCAGCCATGAACTCCAAGTTTTGAGAGTTTTTGTTCCCAAACCTTTAAATGTCAAAAACAAAAATGCTATTCAATTCTTCGTGATGATTTTAGAGTTCACCCAAATGCCTTAATAAAGTTAGCCACCTTCCACTATGTTACTTAGACAAATCTGATCTGATTTCCCTTAACCTGCTCTAATACCATGTTTTAAGATCAGATTTAAAATAAGTAGAAACGCAGAAACACTAAACATAAAACACACAAAAATACCCTAGGAAAACCCTTCTTCTCGAGCAACAATTGCTTTACATATTTGGCCAACCTTTAGGCCAATTATGATAGCACCTCTCTAGGTGCGAAATTACAATTAATAATGACTCTTTCGCAAAGTCGTTCTCCTTGAAGTAGTTTATCGATCTGCTGAATGCAAGTGAACTCTGCCATTAATTATGTGAACTTGTCTTCAATATGATTCGATGCCAAAGAGGAGGAAGTCTTAATATATACACATTTGAAGTGATCTTTCATGAATAGTCAACCTCTTACCAAGAGAGACGACTTTACACAAGGTGGTGACCTTTTATTGGGTCGGCTTTAATAAATAAATTAATATTTATGGAATGAGACGTTACATCTCATTAGTCAGCCTCATCCATGTTGCAATTATATAGGAGAAAGAGATCTCCCGCCGCTACTTACATCAACACAAATGACTAAGGGTTGGATATAATTTGGATGAAAATAGATGAAAGGATAGGATCACTTGATGGAGATCAAGGGTTGAAAATGATTGGGATCTCTCAAGCCACAAGATTGTGCCAAGTGGCACAATGAGAGGACTTGATAGGGAGATTGTACCCTTAAGGGTATAAGACCCATGTGATTGATGTGATGGGGAGGGTTGACCCACTTAATCATGGATTAAGTGTGCACATGCTTAGTGGGTAGGTTAGGTGGGGATTAGGATTATAATTAGTGCAAGTGGGAGAGTTGGAAGATGTGACATTTGAAGAGAGAAAAATAGGAATTAAATAATTCATATTTAGAGGAAAGGGTATTTGGGGACTAAATTAAATAAATAAGGGTATTTATTCAATTTAATAGGTGAATTAGATGGGGGTAAATAATTTAAGGTAATTAGTAAATAATTTAAGGTAATTAGTAAATAATTTAAGGTAATTATTTAATTTAGGTTAGGATTTAGAGATAATAGAAGAAATAAATTAGGATGAAAGTTGAGATATATAAATATTAATTAAATAAGAGGGTATTATTTAATTAATATAGAGATACAAAATTGATTGAATTAGGGGTAAATTGATCAAACAAAAGTGGTCAATTTTAGGCATCTACATTTTTTCCCTCTTTGAGATGGTGTTATGAAGTAACACCATTTCAAAGAAAATGACAACATAGGACCAGGAAGAAGATGGTTAGATTAGGGAATATGACCTTACCACTCAAAGGAGTGACTAGGAGAAAAAAATATGGGAGTGAAGATGAGGATTAGGATTGAGTATGCCCCCTCAAGAGGACAGGCGGGTGTGGGAGAAAACGGGTGTGCTCTCGAAATGGATGAGAGGATGCAAGGATAAAGGAGGAAGATGGTGCAAGATGGTGGATATAAGGAAAGATGGGAAGATGAAGAGATAATGAAAGGGGTATGTTTCAAGAAAGCAAGCACAAAAGGATTCAAGGAAAAATATTGATGTTTCCCCAATCATGTTGAAAAGCCAAGATTGATTGATGATGGATGGAGTGTTGTTGATGTGGAAATGATATATAATTAAATAACATAAGGATGGGAACGATACATCCCGGTGGTTATGATGGATATTTGTTGATGTGGGAACGATATATCCCAAAACAACACAAGGATTGGGAAGTATATATCCTAATGGTGATGATGGATTGTTGTTGATGTGGGAATGATATATCCCAAAACAACACAATATTGGGAAGGATACATCCCTATGGTGATGATGATTTGGATCAATGATGACAACAAGACTAGGAGCAATACCAAGGTTGTGATTGAATGATTTGTGCTAGATTGCAAGTATTAGGGTTTTCTTGCTATGTGAGATTGCTAGGACCAATAGGATTGATGAAATGGATGAATATGATAGAGGAAAATATACATTATCCTAAGAAGATTGAATGGATGAGGACATGAATAGGATAGATGAAAATATGTATGAAGATTTACGTGCACACAAAATCCAGGATTAAGTGGAGGGATGAAAAATGGATAGAATAGGTAGATGGGGTATAGAGATGAAGGATGAATGGATTAGAAAGATGTAGGATAAATGGATGGAGGGATGTGGAGCATCAAATTAAAACTATCATGTAGTGAGAACTTAATTTGATATAGCATGGGATACGATACACCAAGGTATGAGGAACCAAGGTGATGTTGTATCCTATGCACGAGACTGGCACAACAAACAAAAATGTTAGTCCAACATCACACAAATTCACAAAGGGCTTTGGTAGATATGATGGTGGAAATCCACAAACACAAAGGATGCCCCAATGTAACACAAAACCCTAGATGATCTTGGTGGATACTACGTGAGAAAACCGAGAAGACACAACAAACAAAAAGACAAGGCTTTCCCCTATTTTCACCTATCAAAGCACACCATGATATGATGGATCATGACAACCTCAAGCAAGCGAAGTAGGAAGCTCAAAATAAAGATAAACAAAGATTATAAAAGAGCCAATGAAATAACAAAATATATGGTGTATGAATAACCCTCCAAGGTTTGCTTGCACCTAACCACAAGAAGACCTTACTCTGCCTTCACCCTAGACCTAGCAATCTTCTAGGCTCTGTCCTGACTTGGTTCACCAACTGAACCTTGCTACAACTCTGTTCCAAGAGTTTCCACTTTGTGCTTTAACCTTAGAGGGTTCAACACCTTCTTTGAAATTGTTGTCTCCTTTCCACCTAGAAGGATCTAGATGCTAACTTCACCAATTTGTTAGAACTGCCTGTAGGGGAGTTGAAGGTGCTATCTCCATGCTGTTTGTATCCAAAAGGATCCATCTTGCTCGGTGTTTAACCTTCAAACTACCCGATTGCATAAAATTGCCTAGGAGAGGCCTAAACTCTACTAGCCCTTACCAGTCAATTTTCTGACTTTTCCTCTCACACTTGACAAATAACCTACCAAAAAAAAGGCACTTTCAAGCACCCTTTTTAGAGCTTTAAATCTTCTACTAGATCTCAGACCTCTGTCACTGCCGTACAGTGCATTCCTATCATCTAGGACAAAAGGGCTAATTGACCTATTGGTTAGGGTTTATGTGCTTTCTCCTTCAAATCTCCTTCTAGTGGATTGGTCGAAGTCCCAAACCCTTTTGCATGTATAGACCTTACCTTACTCCACCTGGAACAGTACGGACTCTGTACAGTGGCAACTTTCCCCTGCTAGGTTCTCAACTCTTCTCTTCCAAACTCCTAACCAGGTCACAAAGCTTGCCTATGGTTTGGAGTTAAAACTCATTGCTTGGCCCTTTGACACTCCTATCTCTAAATATGTACAATAGGTTGGCTCCTCTCCCATATTCAACTATTCTCAGGGGAACTCCGTGGACAGTGCTTATGGGGGAGCCATTTTGAAACAAACTGCTCAGAAATGGCAATGGAAACCCTGCTAACCTCTAAATGCTGATCTAAGGATTCAAATGAAAAACTCCTCTTCACTCAAAATGATAACACAATGAAAAATGATTCTAATCTATTCTAGTAACATGAATGCAGTGCTAAATCTGATCAATAAACGCCTATGATAACTCTGTTGCAAAACACACTGAGATTTCAGAAAAAACCCTCTACCACTCTAACTATGAACCCAAATCACTGAATCTAATCTTAACTCTTATCTACAAGATGGAATACACTCCAAGCTATTTCAAGAACCCAAGAACCGTGAGAAATTTGTGCGAACAAAGTCTTTTTATTCATTGTTTCTCTGAACTTACGGGTAACACACAGAAATTATAGAAAATCTGCTAATTGTCTTCTATTCTTCTCACCAAAATTTGGTTACAATTACTGACTACTGCTCCTACGAGCCATTTCCTCTATTTTTAATGCCATTTCATCTTTCAAGGGCAGTTACTCGAGCATTTCCCTGATTTCAAGGGATTCCCATTACTGAATTGCATGCAATTTACACAAATCTTGCCATGCAACTTTACATCCGCATTTTGCAACTTCCATTATGCCATGATTGTGTCATGATCCTGAAACATAGGACCTCCACACCTTGATCTCGAGAAACCAACATCCCCCTTAACCGTTCCTTGGCATCTTCCAACACATTAGATGTGGTTATGACCCACTTAATGCATTGTGTTCCAACCTAGACTGTCCAAAGCTAATTAAAGCCAGAAATTTAAAAAAATGACTAAACTAGGATGACATTTACTCTAATGATTAATTCAACACACCCACTCCAGACCTTCTAAGGTCCAAATCACATATACAAACATCCTGATTTGGCCAAGATCAGGTACAAGCCAAAATTGTGCAAACTAAATTTCGGGTTTGGCCTAGGTGCTCCTGCACCATCCTCCCCAAAATAGAAAACTTCAATCCACCCTTGGATTGAGTAAGTTAGGATCAATTCCTAACTTCTTGAACTCTGCCTCCTTGATCCATACTGCATTTGTATCAGGTTGTCCATGCCTTTTGATCAGGTGTTCTTTATATTCTTTGGTCCTAGTCTTCTTGTAGACCCTTGTATCCAATACCTTTTCAGCTTGTTTGACTGCAGTGGAGGGCAGTTTGAGTTCTTCCACATCTTGATTAACTTCATGGATAGTTTGATCCAAGTCTAATGGTGGTCCTTTGTAGTGTATTAGATCTGCAACATTAAAAACAGGGGACAGTCCACTGTCATCTGGTAATTGCACTTTGACTGCATTGTTTCCATACTTCTCCAAGATAGGACAGGGACCTATCCTCTTCATTTGCAGCTTATGAGGAACTCCTTTCTGCAATCTAGCCTTGTTCAAATGGACCATCACTAAGTCTCCCACATTGAATTGGACTTCTCTCCTATGCTCATCCACTTTAATCTTATGCTTCATAGTATTTTCTGCCAAGGTTTTTCTGACTGTCTCATGAATCTCCTGCATTGCACAAGCAAAGTCATCTGCATAGCCACTTCCCTTGACTCCATCCTTCAATTCCCTCAGCTCATAAACACCTCTGGGGTGCAGTCCATAAACAATTTCAAAGGGACTCTTCCCTGTGGATCTATTCACTGTATCATTATATGCATATTCAGCCTGCCCAATAATCTGATCCCATTGTTGACCATACTCCTTGTTCAAGCATCTTAGAAGGTTTCCAAGTGTTCTATTCACAAATTCGGTCTGACCATCAGTTTGGGGATGGTATGCAGATCGAAAGGACAAATTGGTGCCCATTCTTTGCCAAAGAGTCTTCCAAAAATGACTCATAAACTTGGTATCCCTGTTTGATACAATGCTGATTGGTAAGCCATGAATCCTGACTCTCTTTGAAGAAAAGAGAGGCTATTTGACTGGCATCATTGGTTGTTTTGCAGGGTATAAAGTGAGCCATTTTGCTGAATCTGTCAACAACATAAACACTGTCCATACCTTGCCTTGTCTTGGGTAAACCAACTACAAAATCCATGCTCAAGCATTCCCATGGCCTAGAAGGGATAGGCAGTGGTTGATATAGGCTTGCATTTGAAGAAGTTCCTTTTGCCTTTTGACATACCACACAACTCTCTACATACTTCCTGACATCTAGGTTCATCTTAGGCCAAAAATAAAACCTTTGAACCAGTTCCTGAGTTTTAGTGATCCCAAAATGACCACTCAATGCACCATTATGCTTCTCTTGTATTAAATTTTCCCTAATAGAACCTCTAGGAACACAAAGCTGATTCCCTTTAAACAATAAACCACTTTGCAAGGTATATTCAACATACTTGCTATGGAAATGGTTTTTAAACTCAATACATACCTTATAAATTTCTGCAAAGTCTTCATCATCTGCATATAGATCTTTGAAGTGATCTATTCCCATGCTCTTCAACTGAATTTCTTGAATGGTAAGAACTCTCCTGCTCAATGCATCAGCCACCTTGTTGAGAGCTCCTTTCTTGTGCTTGATGTTGAAGGTGTAAGCTTGCAAGTACTCCACCCACTTCATGTGCCTGTGACTCAACTTCTCTTGTGAATTCAGAAAATTGAGTGCTTGATTGTCTGAGTACACAATGAATTCTTTGGGAAGCAAGTAGTGCCTCCACTTCCTTAGTGCTTGGACCAATGCATACATCTCAAGGTCATAAGAAGAGTACTTCTTCTTGGCTTCACTTAGCTTCTCTGAATGAAAAGCCATCGGTCTGCCCTCTTGACTGAGAACAACTCCAATTGCTACATTACTTGCATCACATTCAATGGTGAATAGCTTCTCAAAGCTTGGAAACACCAAAACAGGTTGGGTAGCTATCTTTTCCTTCAGCAACTCAAAACTCTTGTTAGCTTGCTCATTCCATACAAACTTGGTTTTCATTCCTCCTTTAATGGTATTCAACATAGGAGCACAAATTGCACTAAAATGTCTTATGAACTTTCTATAATATTGAGTAAGACCATGGAAGCTTCTTACCTCTGTTGCTGTCTTTGGAGTAGGCCAATTGAGGATTGCTTCCACTTTGCTACTATCCATCTTCAAGTTGCCATGTGATAGCACAAATCCAAGGTACACCAGCTCTATTTTGATGAACTCACACTTTTCCAGATTGATCATAGCGGTAGCTTCTTGAAAATCAGCTCAATATGTTGGAGGTGCTCTTCTCTAGTTCTGCTATAGATTAGTATATCATCAAGATACACTACTACAAACTTGCCAATGTAGTCCTTGAGGATTTCATTCATGAGTCTCATGAATGTGGAGGGGGCATTAGACAAGCCAAATGGCATTACTAGCCACTCATAAAGACCCTCATTGGTTTTGAAGGTTGTTTTCCACTCATCACCCTCATGTATTCTAATTTGGTGATAGCCACTCTTTAAATATATCTTGGTATAGTACCTAGCTTCACCTAGACAATCCATGAGATCTTCAATCCTAGGAATAGGAAACCTATACTTGATGGTTATCTTGTTTATTGCCCTGGAATCAATGCAAAGCCTCCATTCTCCTCCTTTCTTGGGTGCTAAGATAGTGGGTACTGCACAAGGACTAATGCTTTTCCTGATGAGACCTTGGTCAAGAAGTTCTTGAATCTGTCTGGCTATCTCCTCATTTTGTTGAGGTGTCATCTTGTAGGCTGCTTTGTTTGGAAGGGTGGCTCCTGGTATCAAGTCTATCCTATGACTTATGGCTCTTTTAGGAGGTAAGGTTGATGGTTGACCACTACTTGCAATGCTTTCATAGGTCTGCAACAAGTCTTGGATCTCCTTTGGTAGTTCTTGCTTTTCAGCTGCCTTCTCTTTTCTTACTTCTCTTGGCTTGATCATTACTGCATAGCCAACTCATTCTCCTTCTTCTAAGGCCTTTAAGAACTCTTTTTCACCAGCTATGAGCAGCTTAGAACCTGCTGTCTGCACCTCAGTATCTTCTAACAAAGATTGAATCTTGTAGGTTACATTGTCCTTCTTAAAGGTATATGAATTCTTAGCTCCATCATGCACAGCTTGACGGTCAAATTGCCATGGCCTACCTAGGAGCAAGTGGCATGCATCCATAGGTAATACATCACACAATACTTTGTCTTTGTACTTTCCAATTGAAAACTCCACCCATGCTTGTTCATTCACCAAGACATGCTGACCCTTATTGAGCCATGTGACCTTGTAAGGATTATTGTGAGGTATCCTTGTCAATTTCAGTTTGCTTACTGCCTCCTCTGACACAATATTGTCAGTTGAACTTGAGTCTATTATGACCCTACACACTTTCCCCATCATCTTGCATTTTATCCTAAACAAGGATCTTCTTTGGCTTGGCTCTTCTTTCACCGGTTCTTTGATCAAAGTCCTTCTCATCATGAGATTCTCACCTTCCTCTGAATTCAAAGGTACCTCAGGTTGTTTATTTGCTACAGCTGTCTCATCTTGAATCAGGTTGGTTCTCTTATCTCCTCCATGAGAAGTGCTACCTTTCTCAGGACATCTATAAGCCAGGTGTCCCAATTGGTTGCAATGATAGCATTTCATGTTGGTGAAGTAGCTGCCTCTTCCTTGTCCACCAATTCTCCCTCTGGAGCTGAAACCTCTTCCTCTACCACCTCTACTAGAACTTCCTTCTTGCTATTCAGAAAATCTGACTTCTCCTTGGGCTCTTGGTTCTGAGCTTCTTCCACTATAGCTTCCTCTTTTTCCTCTGCTGTCTTTCCCTTTTCCTCTACTTTTGGGATTTTGCTCTTGTTTCTTTTTGCCTTTCTCTTCTATTTTCAAATCCATTTGATAGCATTGGCAGACTGTTTTGAAGTTTACCAAGCTCATATCTTCTTGAATAGACCATTTGAGTCCATTTAGGTACGTTGCTAACCTAATGCTCTCATCTTCCACCACTTTTGATCTAAGGCTTAATTTTTGAAACTCCTCTGTATATGTTTGGACATCCATGTCTTTTTGCCTCAGATTGTGTCTTCTCCTGTGCAACTGAACTTCATAATCATCAGGGAGATAGGTCTTCCTTATCTTTGTTACCATCCCTTTCCATGAAACTATGGGACCTTTGCCTTCTTTCTCTCTCTCTGATTGTACAAACTTCCACCATGTGAGAGCTGCTCCTCTCAACCTTGACTTGGCCACCTTCATCTTTTGGGCCTCTGTTATGCCATCACACTCAAAGTGATTCTCAATGCTCTCAATCCAGTCCACAACTGAATCAGGGTCCATTTGTCCACTGAAAAGTGGCACACCATCCAATGCTTTACCACTCAAGGCCTGCAATTCCTTCAAGAATGGTTCCTCTGCAAGAACAGGATCAGGTTTTGGAGCTTCCTCCTCCAAATCATCTTATTTTTCCTTGGCTTCCTGCTCTTTCTTCTGCTTTATCTTGTCCTTCACAGTATCTGTTGTTTCTTGGACTTCATCCAAGAGTCTCTCCATCTGAGATATCCTTTCTCTGAGCAACCAGTTATCTTCCTCTTGCTCTTCTACCTTCTTTGCTAGCTCTGCATTTGTCACCATGGTTCCTTCCTCTGGTGTATTCTCTCCTACTGACTCAGTGGATTGGCTCATTAATCACAAGCCTTGAATCCAACTCAAAGCTATGATACCAATATGGTGTATGAATAACCCTCCAAGGTTTGCTTGCACCTAACCACAAGAAGACCTTACTCTGCCTTCACCCTGGACCTAGCAATCTTCTAGGCTCTGTCCTGACTTGGTTCACCAACTGAACCTTGCTACAACTCTGTTCCAAGAGTTTCCACTTTGTGCTTTAACCTTAGAGGGTTCAACACCTTCTTTGAAATTGTTGTCTCCTTTCCACCTAGAAGGATCTAGATGCTAACTTCACCAATTTGTTAGAACTTCCTACAGGGGAGTTGAAGATGCTGTCTCCATGCTGTTTGTATCCAAAAGGATCCATCTTGCTTGGTGTTTAACCTTCAAACTACCCGATTGCATAAAATTGCCTAGGAGAGGCCTAAACTCTACTAGCCCTTACCAGTCAGTTTTTTGACTTTTCCTCTCACACTTGACAAACAACCTACCAAACAAAAGGCACTTTCAAGCACCAATATATCAAGTACCTTTTTCCATAAGGATGATGGATGGGGTTGATGTGGTCTTACTTGAGGAACGATATATCTTGCGAAGACCAAAGATGGATGGATAGAACCTAGGATTCTCACGACAAGAGATGATCAGGATGCTTGAAACCCAAGGGGGCTAATGGATTTTGTTGAAGTACCAGTTTGATTGGGGATCTTAGTGACACAACAAACACAAGGATGGACCTAGATGATGACATAAGACTGTACTTTATGTATATGATAATCAATATATAGGATGTACAATATTTAAAAGAAGATGTTGATTGCATGAAGCTCAAGAATGGGATAGCCATCCAAATCATCAAAAGATGAATTGGGGGGATGATACGATGGATAGATGAGTGATGAAAAGTGATAGGTGATGTGGGATAGAGGTAGAAGTGATGGTAGTGAGATATATGGCATTGGATTATGAGAGGGTATCCTATAGCTAGATACCACTGACAAGGGATTATGGGATGAAATGAGGATAGGGATGAATGGATGGATGGATAAAAATGGAGAGTTGGAAAGATGATATGATGGATGGATAGAGAGAAGAGTTTGGAGATGGAAGGGATTATTGGATGGATGGATGGGAAGATAAGGATTTGGAAGATGGAAAGATGAACAAATGAGGGGATAGGAAGATAAGGATGGAGAGATGGAAGGATCATGGGATGAAGGGGTGATTTTTTTTGAGGGATTAATAGGAGGATATAGAGAGAAAGATAGTGAGATGGAAGGGATGATAGGATGGATGGATAGGGAGATAGAGATGGGGAGATGGATGATAGAATGATAGGAATATAAAGAATATGATAATGGGTGGATAGAGGGAATTTATGTCAAGAGGGGTTCAAAGCATATATATATATATCCCCTATCTTTATGAACATCACAAGGAGGACAAAATGGTTGAGATAAATGGGATATGATAGGTAGGATTGGTAAGAGAGGTGGGATGAAGAAGATGGAGGATGTGGATGCTTAGAATGAATTTGTCCCCAAGTGTGGAGAGAAAATGGACAAGGGGACACATTATTCCTATTTGCCACATTTTCATCATGGTACTTTTCCAAGGCACTTGTTTGCCAAGTTTTCACCATTGGACTTTTTTTTTTCTCTTTAATTTTTTTTATTTACTATTTTTTTGTATTTTTTTGGAAAGTGTGGATGGAGATGGATGAGGATGGGGATGTGGATAAGTGGATTTAGAAAATAATGGATGAGGATAGGGATGTGGATAAGTGGATTTGGAAAATAATGGATGAGTGATAGGATGATGGAGGATGGACTCAAGCATTAAGTTCCATATCGAGATAATAAGAGCCCATTTTTGAAGTGACCTTGATGTTGCATGTTGGTGTAACCTTCTTAAGATGGATGGATTATGAAAGGGAATGGATTAAAGGGATTTGATGGGGGAGATATGTGAGATAATGGATGGGATGTTGGAAAGTGTATGGATGGAATGATGGAAGAGTATTGTGATGGGAGAATATTTTCAAAACTAACATTGGCACATGTTATGATGGATGTGGAAGGATTGGAGGATTAATGGATGGAGAATGATGGGATGATGGAGGAGTTGGGATAATGAAATTTGGGAGATAGGGACCCAAAATATATTTAGGATATGGAGGATTGTGATGTATAGCTTTTTGATTAGCAACTTTGGATGCAATTATGGATTTTTCATTTGAATGCATTACATCTTTTTTTTTTAATGATCCACATGGTTTTGGTTTTTGCTTTGGTGGGATTTTGTAGCCTTTGGGATTGGTTTAGATTTTTATTTTCTTCATCATGCATTTTTGAGGAGCCATGGGGATCTTTAGATTCATGTGGGTGTTTGGTTGTATGCATTTTTAATTTGGCATACAAAGTGCTTCCAATAGAAATAGGATGGTTGTGAGGAGATGCATGAAGTGGAGGAAACATCAATGGGGTGATAGAGGTAGGATTTTGGAGATTATGCATAGATGGAGGATGTTGGAGGGAGTTCATGGAGATGTGCCTTTGTTGATCCTAATTGGGGGTTATGAGAGTGAAATGTTTATGATGGGTGTAGGGATAGGTGATTGGTGGATGAGAGGATGTGTAGGATAGGATTTTAGGATATAAGGTTCCAAAATGGACTTAGTAGATGGAGGATGTGTGATGGTGGATTGTGGGACATAATGACCCAAAATAGACTTGGAGGACAAATGAGGAATATGGATAGTTGTTTTGAATTGATATGATGGAGGAGAGGGAATGGAGAAAAATGGTTTGGTGGAGTGATGAGAAGTGCCTATTGTTTGTTTGGAAGAGGCTCACTTAGGATGTATGAAGGTTGTACCAAAATTTTTGGATTTTGAGCCTTGAGATATGTAGCCAAGGCCTTGCACTTGCATATTTTATTTGATATGGATGGGCTTCACTATACATTGCTCATGAAGTCCTAAGCCTATTCCTTGATAGTTCATGGTCTTGAGAATTCAATTTACACTAAGATGCCCATTATTTTGGAAGCATGATGCGAGTCCATTATTAGGTGGTGGATATGATTTGTTCTTTTGATACAAGAGAACCACCATGAGTGAATGTAAGAGGACCAAGGGGATATGGAGGTGGTGTTGGGATAATTTAGATAAGAGGTGATAAAGGATCATGAGGTGGAGTAGATGGGATGGTAGGATCTTTATTTGGATGAGGGGATGATAAGGTATCATGAGAGGGATTAGGTGGGATGGTAGGATCATGATTTAGATGAGGCGATATGTTTGTATGGTTTAGAACAAGCTCTTGGAATGTTTCAACTTGTGTGGATGGTGTGATGGTTGAGGGATGTTCAATGGAATCCTCAAATGGTATGGATGGAAGGATAGAGGATTCATGGGGTTCATGGGATTGGTTTTGGTTAATGCTAGGAGTAGGAAATAGGGGTAGGATTTGGGTGGTTTTAATGGGTTGGATGGTTTCAATGATTTGAACAATGTTAGGAGTGGTAAGAGGAATGATAGGTGTGGGATGGAGAAGGGCCTCATCACTAATGACCATGCATGGTGGAGTGGGGTGAAATGATTCTAGAACTTCAAGATGTGGATTTGGTGATGAATTCTTTACAAGAACTCCTTGAATGACATCTAGAATGAGATACTCGAATATTTTAGGCTTAGATGGATGGTTGGGAATAGATGAAGGATTATGAATGGGTGAAGGACTATGATTATGGATTGGGGGATTTGGATTAGTGTGGGGATAAATATTTGATAGAGGATGGAAGTATGATGGATTGGAAGGAAGATTAAGGTATGAGGGAGTGGAAGGTGGAGTGAGAGGACATGAATGGTGGATTAATATAGAAGGAAGTGGATTGTAGGTTGAGATAGGAGGATGTGGATGGTTGATTGGGATAATGAATTGGAGAAGTAGGATTATGGATTGAGAGATGGTTTGGAGGATAATGGGATGGTGGATTTGGAGTAGGGGTGAAGGTGATAATATTGTTTTCTGAAGATGGAGTTATGGATATTGGATGAGAGGGATATGTGGGTGGTAGATGAGAGAGAGATGTGGATGAGGAATAGGATGTAGATGTAGATGGGGAAGCTAATGCATTTCTCTAGTCCAAGGTAGCATAAGGATTGCTAATGGATGTGGATGGAGGCATGCTATGCTAGCTTGGATGAGTGTTTGGATTCTAGAAGATTCTTGGGGAAAGCTTACTAGAAATGATAACATCAAAGGGATCCATTTTTTACTCGTCTTGATCAACAAGAAATCCATCATCATCTTCAATGTAATTGAGGTCATCCTTGGTTACTATTTTGGGTCACATTGAGGAAGGATAAGGATTCATGATGTTGGATTGGATGGGTATGGATGAAAGAGATGAGAATAGGTGATTAGAAGATAGATGGAATGGATTAGAAGAATGAGGAATAAGGGATCTTAAGATTTGTTTCGATATCAAAAGATCATGGATGTGGATGTCCTAAAGCTTAGGTTAGGATTTAGATTAAGCTCAGATTAGGATTTGATTTAAGCTTAGATTAGGATGATTTGGAAGATATTATGTGAGGGGCTCCTAAGTTCAAGGATGCAGCTAAACTGATGGGGTGATTTTTGGATAGATGATTAATTGTATTCTCTAAATCGTGGTTGAGATTCTATGTCAACATTCAATTGGATGGATTTCCTACTTGAGATAGGCTAATCAATCAAGTAAGAGGAGATATCGATACAAACTATACCTTTGGCTCAAGGTGAAATATTTTGGACGAGGGATTACTAACTTGGGATAGGCTAAGTTCCCAAGAAAGTGTTATGATGGATGATTGATTTAGGATCTTGATTAAGTATTTGAGGTTGGATTTTAGATTGTGGATGAATTGGATGTTGATAGGATGGGTTTAGCTGACTCCTTGTTCAAAAGGGGATGATGTTTTGTATAAGTTGATGGTGGTCGATGAGATGCAAGTGATTTCTTTGGGCTAGATATGAAGTGGAAAAATGATTGGATTGCAGTTTTGGACTTGAAAGGACACTAGCTATATATGATATGAAGGATTTTCTCTCTAGATTTTGTATGGAGAATGGATTCGCCCAAGAATAGTATAGTTTTTCTTGTTTAGCAACAAATCCACCCAAGAATAAAGTCCCCTATCCACAGAGCAAATCCACCTAAGAATGATGGATGATTGGTTTGACTGAATGAAATTTCCCGTCGACAGTGTGGAGATGCCTATCTAGGATGACACAAGTGAAAAATAGATCTGCCTAAGTAAAATGGAGCCACCTAAGGATAGGGCGTATTCGCCCAAGGATAACTAACTAGATTAGAAGAGTGCAATTGCCAATGAACATAGAAAATCCACTTGTGTAGGAACATATTTTCCCAAGGACAATGTGGGATTTCCTATCTAGGGATGATGGGAGGATGACCTAGGTAGATCTTCCCAAGAACAGAGTGAGATCGCCTAAGAAGGAATGATGGGATGATGACTTAGGTGGATCTTCCCAAAAACATAGCAGAGTTTCCTAAGGGGTGCTGACAAGTCAGATGACTACCTAGGCAGATCCCCCCAAGAATAGAGTAGGATCACCCAAGGATGACTAGATAGAGATTGGTAAAATGACCAAATAATGCAATCATAAAGACAAGATGGATGATGATGAGATAGACTAAAGATATGCACTGGTAAGCACAAGAAGAAATGTTAGTGTAGACACCTAAATTTGGACACTTACTTTATCCAAATTTATCCTCTTTCGTCTAAGCATCCCCTTATTTGCATTAATTAACTAATATCGCTATTATTTAATTAATATCCTTATCTCTTTAATCCTTCTTTTTATCAAATAAATTAATAAATAAATGCCTTATCTCTTTAATCCTCCTTTTCATCAAATGAATTAAATAAATATGACATTTATTTAATTCCTCATATGTCACATCCTCCATCATTTTTATCTAATCCTAATTATTCTCCTAATCTCATCATTAGGGATGTGCACATGCCTAATTCTTGATTAGGATGTGTCACATCCTTCAAAATTTTCAAGTTGGCCTCTAATCTCTCTTAGCCACATAACCATCCTCTAACCCTTCATTAACTAGCCTAATCAACCTCTCAAGGAATTTTTAATTCATTTTATCCTTCCAAGGAATATTAAATTGCTTTTTCTCTTCCCATGTGATCTTTGACTTGTAACATCAAGCCACATGTGAAATCTTCCCCTTCTCCCACTTGCCTCTACTATGTCATTAATTTGTCTAATCAAGTACTTGTACAACCTTAATCACTTAATTAGGTCAACCTAATCTCCATGTCATTTATGGAATGTGTCCTAAGTCAACCTTATTAAAGACTTTCTCCTTTTGGAGAGGGCACTCTATTCCCCATGTGAATTTTTAATTCACATTTAATCCTCCAATGCATTCCAAAGAATTTTAAATTATTTCTCTCATTTCCATGTGGATATTTGAGGAATTTTTAATTCTGAATATGTTCTCTCACCCACATGGGGACAAGGACATCCTTTATGAGGAGATCTTGTCCAAATCCCAAGGTACTATGTAGTACCTCCATGTCATGTACTCTCCTTCCAACTCATGTCCACATCATCATTTTCAAGCCACTTCACATGCCACAAGTCAAGATGTGAGGGCTTGTGAGTTCTCAACTCACCATAGCCCTACATCTTGGCCTTGTTGGTTTAATCCCAACCATCCATTTCTCTAGAGAATTCAAAATTCTCTATAAATACCCCCTCTTTTATCTCATTTTGGGAGGAGATCATTGTGCTAGCCAAACTCTTGAATTTTTTTCATTTGAGCCATACTTAGCCAAAATACTTGCATTTGCATCCATTTTCACCTATTTTCCATCCATTTTGCATCCCACACTTGCATCTTTTTCCATCCAAGGAGCATACGCAAGATCAAAAATAAGGGCCAACCAAAGGATCAATTCAAGACAAGGTAAATCAACTCCATTTGTTATCTTTACTTTGTTTTTGAATCCAACTAGGCCAATCTTGAGGTGTAGGGTGTTTAAAGTTGTTGTTTGCACTCTTTTTTTTGCTGCTCATTTTTTAACACATATTTCCATTCGTTCACATTTCTGGCATGCCCAGTGGGACCCACAAATGGGTCTGTATATTTCATGTTTGCTATTTTTTTCACTTTTTGCAGGTGCAGGTTATAGAGGGGCGGACCCAACGTGCAGAGGGGCGGACCCGACCTTGAGGGGCAGACCTGATCTGACAGGAAAGCAGACCTGACCTCCAGGGGCTGACCCAACCTTGCCCAGGGGCGGACCTGCCCTCCATAGACTCCACAAACTATTTTTTTGCAAATTTTTCATAAAGGCAGACCTGACCTCCAAATAGACGGACTTGACCTAACAGACAGGCGAACCTGACTTGACAGACAGGTGAACCTGACCTGTAGATAGGCGGACCTGCCCTCTAGATAGGCGGACCTGCCCTCTAGATAGGCGGACCTGCCCTCTAGACAAGAGGACCTAACCTGGACAACTTTTTTCAAAAGGTGAAATTTTAGTTTTTAGCACTTTTTTTTGTTGTTTTAAGTGTTTCTAATCCCCTAACGTGTCTTGTTTGAGTTTGTGCAAGCATTTGATCAACATTTGGTGAGGAACAAGGACAAGATTCACTAACAATTTTCCTTGCAAGGTTAGTCATTTATCAACTACTACTTGTTGTTTTGCATAAATTAGGCACATAGTTTAACTAGGGGTGTCAATTACTTTTATTTTTCATACTTGTTGGTAATCTATTTGACGTATCCAATCCCCTTACACCATTTGGCGATTCTGGGTGATGAGAAATTATAGCTTACCAAGTCCTTTGAGTCACCCTCTTTTTTTTCTTTTCTTAGCGAAACCTACTTGGGGATTTCATCACCCCAAGGGACGATTCCAACCACATGTACTGACGGGGTATATAAAGGAGGGAGAGCGAAAGTTGTACCTCAATCCAACCACGTTGTAATTGGTGAAGCGTCGAGATGACGTGAAGAGTTGGTCCGAGCCTCTAGTATCTCGCTAAGGTTCCGACTCACGATTGTAACGGGTTGGTGTTCACGGTTTGGGCCTCATGTACTAGGTGTATATCGAGGACTCCTTAGCAACCATGTTCATCCTAGAATAGATGACTTTGTCAGCCATACCCCTTCTACTAGTCTTAGGATTGTGTTGTTTGAACTATCTTCTTTGTACAAAACCAGTAATCTTTTGTTTGGTTGACTTAGCCGTATTCTTTTGATTGATGCTTGTTGTGTTTTGGGTCATTTGCCTTAGTTATCTTTTCAAAACTCAAGTTTAAACCTATCTAGGGGTGGACCTGACCCATCCAGGGGTGGACTTGACCTTTGAACCAACCCTTTTAAGCCTATTTTAGTCAATTTTGACCAACTTTTGTTTGACAAGTGGACCTACCCTCCCGATAGGCGGATCTGCCCTCCAGGGGCGGACTTGACCTTTGAACCAACCCTTTTAAGCTTGTTTTAGCCAATTTTGACCAACTTTTGTTTGACAAGAGGACCTGCCCTCCTGGGGCAGACCTGAACCTTGATCAATCGGTTTTATCAGCCATTTCATCATTTTAGACACTCATTTCATCATTTTGCGCACCCATTTTTTTGTTTCAAACTCTCATTCTGCCATTTTGATGATTTGTTTACTCATTCTGAGTAAACAGTCATCCAATTTGAACCTTCTTCTATCATCTCAAAGTCTCGTTCTGCCATTTCGATCTTTCATTTACTCGTTCCGAGTAAACGTTCACCCATTTCACACCTCCTTTCATCATTTTGAACTCTCATTTTGTCATTTCGATCATTTGTTTACTTGTTCTGAGTAAACGTTCACCCATTTCAAACCTTCTTCTATCATTTTGAACTCCCGTTCAGTCGTTCTGAGTAAACATTCATCCATTCTGAACCTCCTATCATTTCGAACCCTCGTTCACCCATTTCGATAAATCATTCACTCGTTCTGAGTAATCTTTCATTCATTTCGAACCTTCTTCTCATTCCGAGAATCATTCATCTGTTCCTAGTGGTCGTTTACTCTTTTCGAGTAGTCGTTCATCCCTCTTGATCATCCGTTTACTCATTCTGAGTAATCTTTCATCTATTCCAAACCTCTATCTCCTCGTTCCAAGAGTCGTTTGTCCATTTTGGGTCATCGTTTTACTCATTCTGAGTAAACATCCATCCATTCCGAACCTCCCTCTCATTGTTTTGAGAGTCGTTCACCTATTTCGAGTCACTGTTTATTCATTCTAATTACTCATTCATCCATTTCGAGCACTCTTTCACTCGTTCGTCTATTTCAAATCTTCCTCCCCTCGTTCCGAGAGTCATTCATCTGTTTTGAGCACTCGTCCATCCATTCTGAGCATCCATCTCCTCATTTTGTGTGCCCAAATAGCTACTTTTTGACAGTTTCATCCAGGGGCGAACCTGCCCTCCCAGGGGCGGACCTGCCTAGCTAGGGGCAGACCTGCTTCCCTATATAGGCAAACCTGCCCTACAGGAGGACCTGCCCTCCTGTACAAGCGAACCTTCCCTACAAGCGGACCTACCCCTTAGGTAGGCGAACCTGCCCTCTAGGGGCGAACCTACCCTCTAGGAGAAGACTTGCCCTCGAAGGGCGGACCTGCCCCTTATATAGGCGGACTTGCCCTCCAGGGGTAGACCTGCCCCTCTGTACAAGTGAACCTATCCTACAGGTAGACTTTCCCCCTTGGATAGTCAGACCTGCCCTCCAAGGGTGGATCTGACCTCTTCCAGAGGTCCGCCCTTCAAACAAGTTTTTGCACCCTTCGTTCAGTCATTTCAAGGACCTATTTTCTTGTCATCAAAATTTTTTCGTAAGTCATCATTTCATCACCAAAATCACATAAGTGCTACTTAGAACATCATTAGATTCCATATCCATCATCAGATCATCCATCCCAATCACCTAGACTTTGTTTCGAGAGTTTTGATTTTTATGCCAAAACTTCTAGAGGCCATAACTTTTGACTCGGGTGTCCGTTTGAGCTAAAATTTTACAGGTGGTTGCGTTATGAGGTGGCATGTGGATTCCCTACTAAATTTGAGTTGGTTGGACCCTGTTTCACCACATTTTCGGTGCCTCAAACTTTCATCTTGACCCTCAAAATCATAATTTAGTGTTTTTTTTTTCAGTTTTTGAAAAATCATTTTCATTAATAACTCGGAATGCATGTCTCATATTTGGGATGTTAGTTGGGAATTCATACTATCTTAGTTTTGGGTAGTTTTTGGGAAAAAACTGGACTCTCAAAAGTATGTCCGTGAAGTTTCCTAAAATGGCAAAATTTGATAATTTTTAAAAATTGCCAAATCTAGAAAAATCTGATTGTCAGCACCTTACGTCCTTTAAACCCCAGAACCTGGTGTAGAATTAGTCCCATCACATCCTCCAATCATTCTAATATAGGCTTCAATCCAATCCTAATTTAAGCTTTAATCTAATACCAATATGAGCTTAACCAAAATCCTAATCTGGGCTTTAGTCCATCTACAGTCAAGATCTTTGGATATCGAAACAAATATTAAGATCCCTCCCTCCATCTTCTTCAATTTTTTCCTATTCATCCTTTCATCCATTCCGAGAGTCATTCTCCTAGTTTGAGCATTCATTCATCCATTTCAAACCTCCTTCTATCATTTCAAACCCTCGTTCAACAATCTTGATCAATCGTTTACTCATTTTGAGTAATCTTTCATCTATTCCAAACCTTCATCCTCTTGTTCCAAGAATCATTCATCCATTGTGAGCATTCATTTACTCATTCTGAGTAGTCATTCATCTGTCCGATCAATTGTTTACTCATTTTGAGTATTTGTTCATCCATTTATATCATCCATTTCTCCAATCAAATCATCATTTTCCCCATCCAAATCCTCTAAACTTTGTTTCAAGTTATTATCAAAATTGACCTAAGTGTTTGATCTGATCGTCATCATCAACATCTGCTTAGGATTGAAATTTTTCCTGAGTCAGCCAATCATCGTCGTCAGCCCAATCAATCCATTTTCAATCTCAAAGTGGATTCAGTGCTGCAATCATCCTTTTATCTTTTAATTTGACCAATCAACATCCTAAGTCACCTAGGATAATCTATAAATGGGGTTTACGGTCCCTTTCGTCATCCTATTCGATGCATCAGTCGATCTTATCAATCATGGATCGATCCTATCCAATCCAATCCAATCACCTTTGACCCAATCAATCTACTTCCATCTCAAAGTAGATTCGGTGTCGCAATCATCCTTTGATAATCAAATTTGATGATCAGAATAAATCCCATCGCATCATCCAATCATCTTAATATGAGCTTTAACCCAATCCCGATTTGAGCTTAACCTAAATCCCTATTTGAGCTTTAGTTCATTCCCATCCAAAATCTTTAATCCATCCTCTTTATCCTTTCATCATCATGAATCCTTATCCTTCGTCAATAGTGGTCAAGGGAAACCTTAATTACATTGATAATGATAACAAAAGTCTTGTCGATGAAGAAGACTATGACATGGATCCCCTTGACACTATCATTGCTAGTAAGATTTCTCCACCCGCTTTCCAAAATCCAATCACCCCTTCGAGTTATCCCGTTATGTCTTCATACATGCCTAATTATGCTCCTTATGCTACCTTTGACAAGGGAAATCCATCATATCCATCATATCCTTCATCTACATCATCCTCTTATCCTAGTCTGCCATCACAATACCCCTATCCTAATCCCCCGTCCACATCCTCCTATCTCAATCCTTCATCCGCATATACCCACTACCCTAATCTTCCATACCAATTTTCTCACCCTAATCCTACATTCACACCTTCCTATCCTAATCCAACATCCACATCAACTTATCATAATCTAACATCCACATCTTCTTATCCTAATCCGGCATCCACATTTCCCTATCTCAATCTGCCATATCAATCTTCCCATCCTAATCCACCATCCCAATACCCTTACTACAATCCACCACCTAAATCCTCGTGTCCTAATTCACCATTCCAATACCCCTATCTTAATCCTTCATCTAATCTTAATCCCCCATCTATTCCCAGTCCTGCATCTAATCCTATTCCCCCATCTAATCCTAGTCCACCAATCCCTAGTCCTAATCCCCCACCAATCCATAATCCCTCATCCACTCCTACCACACCATCTCAGCCTAGAGTATTCAAGTTTCTCACTCCAGAAGTTCTCCAAGGACTTATAACAAAGAAGACATCTCCCGCTCCACACCTTGAAGTTGTGGAATCATGCCATCCCAACCCATCCTCCATGGTCATTAGTGACAAGACCCTTCTCCATCCAACACCTATCATTGATGATACCCCCCCTAGCACCACTCAAACCATCAAAACCATCACATCCTCTGAATCTACTAAGCCCCCATCTCCTACCATCACATCTACCGAATCCATTGAACACCCACCTCCTACTCCGAGAGCCGTCGAACCCATTGACAACACCCAAATCCAATCCGCTTCTCCCACTCCTAGTGTCACTAAGTCCATTCCCATGAATGTTTTGAATCCTCCATCCCTCCATCTTCCCCACTTTAAGAGTCCCACCAAGACTCCATTATCATGCCTCCTGCACATGATGAGTCATTCCAAGAGCCTGATCGAAAGAATGCCAACATATCCCCTTCTCCAGATCAAAATCCTACCATCCCATCCAATCCACCTCAAGATCACAATCCCCCATCCATTCCATCCCATGATCCCCTTGTTAGTTAAGATTCCACCACTCCATCTCCATCTCTATCGCATGAGCCCACTACCACAAATCCAGATCCTATCATATCCCCTGATCCCTCTCCTGATACCACCCATCCAAATGCTACTATCCCATCATCGCCTAAAACTTCTATAACTACACTGCTTGCATATCCCCTTGGCACTCTCACATTCTTCCATGGTGGCCTCCGCGCAGAAGAAAAATACAATGTATATACCACCCATCATCCTCCACCTAATAATGGACTCACATCATGTTTTTAGAATAACACAAATCCTATCATGGATCACATGCTCAAGAACATGAACTATCAAGGAAAAGGTTTAGGCATTCATGAGCAAGGTATTTTAGATCCCATCTAGGTCAAAGAACAAATCTGTATGCAAGGTCTTGGACCTATTTCCCAAGACTCACAATCTAATGATGTTGGTACAACCTCTAGATGTCCTCAACGAGCCTTTTCCAAAAGAAATGTCGGCTCTTCCCGTCACTCCACTAGATCATATGTTACCATCCCTCCTCCATCGTATCACCTAAAACAACTGTCCATATTCCTCCTTCATCTGCTCCATCCGCTTTGGGTCCTTACACCCCTCCATCCACCATCTCTCATTCTTCATCTACTCCATCCATCTTGGGTTCTTATGTCCCTCCACCCACTCCATTTGCTTTGGGTCCGTATATCCCAAAATCACCTCCTCCATCTCATCTTTTCATCCATCCAACACCTATCCATGCCATCTATCATAACATCCCTCTCACATATCCCCTAACCAGGATCAACAAAGGAACATACCTACACATTCTCCATCTACATGTAATCCTCATAATTTTACCTCCATTGCTCTACATAATCCATATCCTTGCACCCATACCATTGCTACTAAACACACTTTGGATGCTAAAGTAAAAAAACATAAATCCAAACATCCAAATGAATCTAAAGCTCCCCATTTTCCCTGTAAAAGACATGGTGAAGAGAAGAAAAATCTAAATCCAAATCAAATCCATAGGCTACAAAGGCCCACCAAAGAAAAGATCAAAACCATGTAGATCCCAAAGAAAAAAGATGCAATGCCTTTAAATGAAAAATATGTAAGAACATCCAACATTGCTCATCCAAAAGCTAATCATTTTCATCCACCCTCTCCTAAATCTATTTTGGGTCCCTATGTCCCAAAATTCACCATTCCATCTCCTCCATTATCCCCACATTCTCCATCCATTCATCCTCTTATCTTTTCACATCCACCACCACATGTGCCAATGTTGGTCTTGAACACATCTCCCCATCATAGATCCACCCCATCATTCCATCCATACACTTTCCAACATCCCACCCATTATCCCACGTATCTCCCCTCTCAAATCTCTCTAATTCATCCTCTTGCATAATCCATTTATCCTAATAAGATTGTACCAATGCCCAATAGTCACTTCGAATATGGGCTCTTAACACCTTGTATGAAATTTGATGCTTGAGTCCTTCATCAATCTCCTTATCGCATGTCTTCTAAATCCACTTATTCGCCTCCCTATCCTTATCCATCTCCTTTCGCGTGCTATCCAAAAATTCAAAAAATATGAAAAAGTAAAAAAAAAAATCCAAAAAATCCAAAAAATCAAACAAATAAAATAGTAAATAGAAATAATCCATGCAATGGTGAAAACTTGGCAACAAGCGCCTTGGATCAGTACCATGATGAAAACCTGGCAAATAGGTGTTATGCATAAATCCCCATCTGCACTTGGGGGCAACTTCCTAATATGCATTCCCTCCATCCACTATGCTTCCAGCTATGCACCCGTCTTCTTGCTATACGTTATTTTCATTCATCTCCTCCATCCTACCTATCTTACACATCCTTCTTGGCATATCTCATTTATCCCAATCCTTCCATCCTCCTTGTGATCTTGATAACGATAGGGGAAAACATATCAACATGCTTTGGAAACCTCTTAGCATACATTCCCCTTATCCGCACACTATCCTAATCCTCATTCACACTCGTCTACCTTCCTTATCCACCCATCATGCTACCTTCAATCTCCCTTCCTTATCCATGCATCCTATCTTCATCCATCTCACTCCTTTATTTTCCTATCCTTCTCTATTGCATCCTTCATGCCTCCTCGCACATGACATATCTAGAGTGGGGGCATCTATCTTCCTTTGTGATATAGTCCTTGAAGACATCATTCATTCCATCAGAGCAATCCCTTCCATTTCCCTATCCTCATCTCCTTATTGTTATATCCATCTCCCCATCCTTATCTTCTTATCCTTCCATCATAGCATCCCTTTTCATCTATCCATCTGGTAACCTTTTCCTCATCCAAATTCCTATCCCTCTATCCAATCCATCTAAACAATCCTTTTCCTCCCTCCATCCTCTATCCTCATCCCATCTCATAATCCCTTGTCATTGATATCTAGCTATAGGCTACTCCCTACGCAATCCAATGCCATCTATCTTATCGTCATCACTTCTACTTCTTTTTCACATCTTTTCAATCTCCTCTCCTTTTTCATCCCTCATCTCTCCATCATATCATCCTTTCAATTCATCTTTTGATGATTTGGATAACTATCCCATCCTCGAGCTTCGTGATCACCATCCTCTGATCCAATCGAATAGGTCTATCATGTCTCATCGTATCGGTCCCATCATTTTATCCCCTTATCTAGGGTTATCTCATCATCCTTTATCCATAATTTGTCTTTGGCCTTTTGATGAACTACGTTTCCCCTATGTTTTCACGTAGGCAAGGTCGCTCATTTGATCTACCCCTGGGGCTTTGTCCATCTGTTCTTTTATTGTCTATCATCGATCTTCATTATCCACTTTTCTCCTTTTCTCCATCCTATCTTTATCATCCATCAAAGTCTCCATCATGGTCTGTCGTTAGCCTTTTATTGAACTACAAGGGCTTTGCGCTTTCACGTAGGCAGGGCTAATCTTTGATTGGCCCCCGAGCCCCTAGGTCGCTAGGATGCGTCAATCTCCTATCTTGTGTCACGTCATTGAGCTATGCCCTTATCTAGCTGGTTATTAACAAACGAGATCCACTTGTATCAACAAATCCAATCGGTTTTGAATATCCTACATCATATCGATCTTTTAGTTTAGTATCCATCATCGGTCTTAATAGGATGCATCCTTCCTAACAGACCTCATCAATCCCATCCATCCCCTTGATCCTATGGCAAATGACGTTTTAAATTAATTGCAATATTTTGATTCTTTTGACTTTTGTTTATCATTTGAGCTCCTTATCATCACTTGCCATGGTCACCTTGATCCATGATATCATGGTGTGCTTTGACTAGTCAACATAGGGGCGTATCTTGATCTTTTCTTTGTTGTTGTCTTCTTGGTTGTCCCACGTAGTACCCACCAAGATCCCTGAAGTTTTGTGTTATGCTGGGGCATCCTTGTGTGCTTGTGGTTATCCCAATATCTGGTCCAACCAAGGTCATCGCGACTTTGGGGTGTTGGGATAGCCTTCTTGTTTGATGTGTTTGTTTCATGTATTAGACACTAATCTACCTTGGTGTATCGTGTCTTCTGTTGTAGCAAAAATCAGTGCTCCTAACAATGGAAAATTTCATTTGGATTGCATTTTATCTCCATCCTCTCATCTATCAAAATCCCCTCCATCCATTAATCCTTCATCGCTCTCCCCTCCCAATCTCCTGCTACCTTTTCATCCTTTCTTACCTATCACTTTGCATCATCTTCCTCATATACCCTTGGCATCATCTCCTCCATTTCGAGAGCACACCCGTGTTCTCTTGAACCTACATGTCCTCTCGAGGGGGCATCCTTCATCCCTAATTTTCATCATTTTTTTCCCTTCCTAGTCACTCCTTTGAATGACTAGGGCATCTTTTCCAATCTAACCATTTTCTTATGGGTTCTATGTTTTAATATTCTTTGAAATGATGCTACTTCGTAACACCATCTCAAAGAGGGGAAAAATGGAGACACCTAAATTTGGACACTTAATTTATCCAAATTTATCCTCTTTCATCTAAGCATCCCCTTATTTGCATTAATTAAGTAATATCGCTATTATTTAATTAATATTCTTATCTCTTTAATCCTTCTTTTCATCAAATGAATTAATAAATAAATACTTTATCTTTTTAATCCTCTTTTTCATCAAATGAATTAAATAAATATGACATTTATTTAATTCCTCATATGTCACATCCTCCATCATTTTTATCTAATCCTAATTATTCTCCTAATCTCATCATTAGGGATGTGCACATGCCTAATTTTTTATTAGGATGTGTCATATCCTCCAACTTTTGCAAGTTGGCCTCTAAGTTCTCTTAGCCACCTAACCCTCCTATAATCCTTCATTAACTAGCCTAATCAACCTCTCAAGGATTTTTTAATTCATTTTATCCTTCCAAGGAATATTAAATTTCTTTTTTTCTTCCCCACGTGATCTTTGACTTGTCACATCAAGCCACATGTGAAATCTTCCCCTTCTCCCACTTGCCTTTAATATGTCATTAATTTGTGTAATCAAGTACTTGCACAACCTTAATAACTTAATTAGGTCAACCTAATCTCCATGTCATTTATGAAATGTGTCCTAAGTCAACCTTATTAAAGACTTTCTCCTTTTGGAGAAGACACTCAATTCGCCATGTGAATTTTTAATTCACATTTAATCCCCCAATGCATTCCAAAAAAATTTAAATTCTTTCTCTCATTTCCATGTGGATATTTGAGGAATTTTTGATTTCTCATATGTCCTCTCACCCACATGGGGACAAGGACCTCCTTTATGAGGAGATCTTGTCCAAATCTCAAGGTACTATGCAATACCTTCATGCCATGTACTCTCCTTCCAAATCATGTCCACATCATCCTTTTCAAGCCACTTCACATGCCACATGTAAATATGTGAGGGCTTGTGAGTTCTTAACTCACCATAGCCCTACATCTTGGCCTTTTTGGTTTAATCCCAACCATCCATTTCTCTAGAGAATTCAAAATCTCTATAAATACCCCCCCTTTTTTCTCTCATTTTGGGAGATCATTGTGCTAGCCAAAATCTTGCAAATTTTTCATTTGAGCCATATTTAGCCAAAATACTTGCATTTGCATCTATTTTCACCTATTTTCCATCCATTTTGCATCCCACACTTGCATCTTTTTCCATCCAAGGAACATACACAAGATTGAAAATCAAGGGCCAATTGAAGGATCGATTCAAGACAAGGTAAATCAACTCCATTTGTTATCTTTACTTTGTTTTTGAATCCAACTAGGCCAATCTTGAGGTGTAGTGTGTTTATAGTTGTTTGCACTCTTTTGTTCGTTGCTCATTTTTTAACACGTATTTTCACCCGTTCACAGTTAGAAAGTGTGAGCCTAGATTAGTTAGGTGGGAGTGATAACCTACCATAGGCCCACAAACCATGAGACTAATATATCAAGATTGGTGTGAAGCGCCACTTGATCAAGAGTTAGTAGATAGGGATCCAGTGGCACAAGGGCTCACATTTTCCCTTTATTTGGAGGTCTTGAGAGCTTTCTCGAAGAGCACCTACCTCTACAAAGGGAGATTCATGGCGAGTAGCTTCGGGCATGATACCGTACCTTGTACTACAATAGGCAATGATCAAAAGGTCTTAAGCTAGGCTAAAACAAGTGGTCTAGTGAGTCCTCTAAATACCATAAGGGTACGTAAGACACATCTGTGAACACTAGCCTGTCACAAGTATGGGTCGAGAACATTAGTCAAGCCATTCAGACCAACCTTACATTCTAACTTATAATTACTCTAGTGTCAAAGCTTTGCTAAATGACACGATTAGATTGGGGTACAACTTTTTTTCTCCCCCTTTATATACCCCACCAATTCACATGGTTGAGGTCATCCCTTGGGGTAATGAAATCCCTAAGCAGGCCTCTTAAAGGGAAGGATATACTATGCATTTCTTATCTCTAGTCTTGCACAAAGTGCAAGGAGAGAGCATACGTGTAGGATAACACTCCTAGGATACACAACAAAACTTGGAGTTGGATTAACTCATGGTTTTTGATCCATAGTCTCACTAAATGGTGCAAGGGGAGATAATACACCAATGAAGGACCCAGAAAAAAGAACACAAGGTTAATTGGCCCTTTAGAAATTGAAGTGTATTTAGATTAGTGATGAAAAAGATATCTTTGATTGCGAACCTGCAGAAGATACATTAGTAGTTTTATTTTTGATCTTGGAAAAGTGATATCAAGTTGCACAAGAAGGTGATTAGATGAAAAAAGTGATCAAATGAAGAGGAGTGTTATCCCAAAGGGGGTTGGGACATCTACCCCAACGATAGGGTGTGTGGGGGGAAATATGCGATCCCCCATGTATAGGTGTCCTTTTCTCCCAACGATTTTTTTTGGGAAAGCCAAATGATAAAGACGTAAAAAAAATTTCACTTGAAGCTGATTTTTTTTATACCTTATGTTTTAGCTGATTTAGGAACCAGAATCACCCAAGAACAAAGCATAGTCTCCCAAGAATAGAGTAGATCCGCCCAAGCATGTAATCGTCCACGTACAAAGTGTATCCGCCCAAGTAGCATATTTGACTAAAAGTATTGGCAAATTTGCCTATTTGTAGAGAAGAGCCGATTGTGTAGGTGCAAATATGCTATGAGTGGAGTCGCCTATGTGCAAGTATATCTGCCCTTCTAAAGTAGGTTTTCCTATGTAGGTGCAGATCCACTTATTTAGGTGCAAATATAGTCACGTGCGTATTTTCCTGTGTGAAGGTATATCCATCTATGTAGTTGCAGATCTACCTCTGTAAGAGGGAATCCACCTGTTCTTTGTGATGGGTAGCTAGATGGAAGGAGGTTGAAGCCAAGCCACCTCTGTAGGGGACGAAGATGTTGGAAGTGGAATTACTCTGAGAGGGGGGGTGAATCAAAGTAATATATTTAAAACTTTTTATGACTTGAAATGCATATTTAAACCCTTTTTGATCTTGAACAAATAGTGTGACCTTATATATGCAATGTAAACATTGAATTTTGAAAGATTGTATTATTGACTTAATCAAATATAACAACTCATATCAAAGTATGATGCACATTGTTCATATAATGTTGAATGAACAATTTTTTAATGCTTTCTTTTGCACAAGATACCACACTTATTGCAGAATTTAATATTCACACATTGCACATGACCAAATGAACTTTGATTTAAAGATAACTTGAAACTATGGAAAAGTATCAGAGCATTGCATGAACAAATTTCACAAAAGACTGAAAGAAAGATTATGCAGAATAGGCACAAACCACACAAAAGAGAGACACATAAATTTGACGAGTGGAAAACCCTCTTGGGGTAGATAAACCACTCCAAAATGCCTTGCAGGCTTAATTCCAAACTGTTTACATTATTTTTAGAGCACCAACTTAGTAATAATGTGAGCACCAACTCCAATAGAAAACTGAAGCACCTACTTCAGGTTAGAAGCACCAACTTCTTTTGAAACAAAATCTCATGATAATGTAACCTATTAGGACCTTATAACTGCATAACCTATTTGTAGTCACAAAATCACAACAGGATACAAAAAGATATTTTCAATAATTCCCACTACAAAATGTATTTGCATATGATAGTACAAATACCCTCATTGAAAATATCTATGTAATCTTTGTATTACAACCAGAGAAAAATAATATAAACCCTCTTTTCACCTTTTTTTAAAATACAAAAGAATATCACTGTAATAAACCCTCATACATTTTTCAACAATACTCTGTTTGGTCTCATAACTTCTCATTACATAGTCAGGGCTTTGAGCCATATATTTATACAATGAACATAAAATAGTTTTCCTTTGTAAAAACCCGTATCCACATTAACCAGGGTTTTGTTAAACTGAAACATAATGCAATTAAACCATGATACCCATAATGGGTTTGAAATAATAACCAAGGAAATTCGATGAATGTCACTAAACTGAAAAAACCCTTGAGTATCAACTCGGGTTAAGCAACTAAAATCATTTTTCATTAAATCTTAATCCACAAATCATTTGTGTTAAAAATCAACACAAAATATTTCAGATTGAAAACTAAATACTTGTCATGGTGGCCAAAACATTACCAGCTGGCTATGAAAACTCTATAACGGTCTCACTATGCATCTCATCAAACTTCCAACACATAGATAAGCTCGAAAACCAATTGTATACTATAACTGCACATTCTCCATGGCGGTGCTAGGAAGTGTCTTTAGAGCAAAACCAAAAACAACATAATAAATGCCCTAACTTCCTTCCGAACCAAGACTTTAGAATACCTTTTCATCATTTGATAAAATTTGAAGTCCGAGATGAATTTAATCAAACATCAATAATAATCTTTAATCATACGCTGCCAAAGAACTAACAAAATAATTAACCAAAAACATAATGATGGCTGTCGACAAAAGCCTAATGACAAATGTTATTTCATTTCCATGTGAAATAAAGTCAACTGCCTTGAATAATACATAGTAAGCCTAACAAATGTGATCAAGAAGCACGGTGAAGCTCAATCAATGATAATCGACAACCATTTAAATGGATTTTATTTAAATCACAAATAAAAGGCCGATGAATCAAACATTATGACCATTGTAACATGGTAAGTTCGACTAAAAGATAAAACAATGTAAATCATATCATATGTAAATAGCCCGACTACTCAAGACAAAGCCATGTATGACTTTAGCTTTATGCCACCAAATATAGCATATAATTGCTATAAGAAGTACAAACCACTTTACTATATTTGATTGCCCCTTGAAAAATGAATGTTGCCATGTAAACCATTAAAGTGCAAATGTTAGTATTGCCTTTATGAAGGATACAAAATCATGCGGCAAAATAACCTGTAGATGCCATTCTATATTCTCATATCTGTGATTGTCAAAGTGAACAATGCCACAACATTAACAAAGAAAAACTAGTGATATAGGAAAACTGAAATGATATCACCTATAACAACCTCCACAATGCTTATGTAATGACTAAAGTCATCCATGCCAAACAACCTATATGAAAGAACAACTCCATTGAACAAATATATATCCTCTGCACATGAATCCAACAATTAGTACCATAAAACTGAAGATAAACCATCAAATCATTGTCCATATATTAACCACTGAATATGCCATGAATATGCCAAATATTGAAACATTAACAACCAAATACACCAAAGAATATGCCAATGCCAATGCCAAGAACCAATCAATTTTGACATCAAGGACAAATAGCACAAAAGAGAAGTCAACAGAAGATGCCTATTTGCATAATGAATTGTCTCGTTTGGAGTGTACCTACCTTTGTGCAAGAAACTTGCAAACAAAAACTCACGAAAAAACCTAGAAAAAAGATTAGGAGATCGGTGACGTGGGCCTCATCGGGTGTGCCAAAATGTGTGCACTAATTTTCATGCCTAAAGTGAATGGAAATTAACACCCAAACAACACAAAAAATAAAACAACACTCAAGATTAGGCTAGAAATATCAAATCGATGTAATGAACCTCTTGTTGAGTAGATTTGTGCATGATAGTTGATTTGGATGTGTGTTCATGAAATTTTGGTAGCATAATGATGCTCCAATGAAAATGAGTGAGATATTTGATAAAATGGCCAAGGGTTGGATATATAGATTTGGATGAAAATAGATGAGGGGCTAAGATTGCTTGATGGAGATCAAGGGTTGAGAATGATTGGGATCTCTCAAGCTACAAGATTGTACGAAGTGGCACAATAAGAGAATTGAGAGGGAGATTGTACCCTTAAGGGTACAAGGCCCATGTGATTGATGTGATGGGGAGGGTTGACCTGCTTAATCATGGATTAAGTGTGTGCACATTCTTAGTGGGCAGGTTAGGTGGGGATTAGGATTAGGATTAGTGCAAGTGGAAGAGTTGGAGGATGTGACATTTGGAGAGAAAAATAGGAATTAAATAATTATATTTATATTTAATTCATATTTAGAGGAAAGAGTATTTGGGGATTAAATAAAATAAATAAGGGCATTTATTCAATTTAATATGTGAATTAGATGGGGGTAAATAATTTGAGGTAATTATTTAATTTAGGTTAGGATTTAGAGATAATAGAAGAAATAAATTAGGATGAAAGTTGAGATATATGAATATTAATTAAATAAGAGGGTATTATTAATTAATATAGAGGTTACAAAATTGATTGAATTAGGGGTAAATTGACCAAGTAAAAGTGGTCAATTTTAGGTGTCTACACTATGATGCTATTTTTGTATTGCAGTTGAGGTGTATGGTTCATGTATGTGGATATGTATATGCTAGGAATCATTTGGTGCTTTGGTATTGCTATCATATTTGTCAAAGATGTTTGTATAGATTTCCATTAAGGTGTATGGAGCTCACACTTGAATCTATGTTTGAATATGTATATGTTGGATTCATGTGATGTTGTGGTATTGTTATCATATTTTTCAATACTATTTTGGTGGATTGCCATCAAGGTCTCTAAATTATTGTATATAATTTTATATGTGGTTTGTTATATGCTTGGGATTTTTAGTATCTAACTCATTGTTTTCTATATGATATGCGATTATGTTTATTTTTATCAAGTTCACCATTGCGATTATCTATTATGCATATGCATATTTGATTCATGCTATTGTTTGACGATTTTCAATTATATGATAATATTATTTTGTTGGTAGATGTATATGCATATTGTGCATTGACTGGTTAGATACCTTTGATATTTTCTTTCAATGTGTAGGTGCAAGTTTCTCCGATGGTGATATATTGGAGACAATTGGAATGGGTAAAAGGGTTGTATTTTATTTCCATTTCACTTGAGTCAAGCTATGAGATGCATCTTGTATGGCCTTATGAGCCAAAATCCAAATCTATTAATTGCCTCTTGTGACTAAGTTTATTTAATCACATTCCATATTTTGTTGTGTATTAGAAAAATAAATTTATGCTACTAATAGATTAAATGATAGTTTTATGTGTTTTGCAATGTATTTTACTTTGTTGTGTGGGAAAATGAAAGATATGTTTAAATATGAAATTTGTATTATTATTTTTATGTAAAATATGTATGTTTTACTATGTTTTTGTTAAAATAAAGATTCAAACAGCTCCCTTCGGGTTCCTTTTGTAAATGTTCGTGTGCCGGCCTGTGCATCGCCAAGTTTATTCAGTTTTCCAACAAGTTTTGATCTTCCCCTTTGTGCATTTCTCACTTCACAACTTCGGATAGTGGCTCCCCTTTCGGGTCCTGAAATGCTACGCTGGGCGTCCACGTGTCTCGCCTACGAAGATTTTTATTTCCTGTTGCTTTATATTCTCTTCGGGTTGCGAAAGCCTTCCAAAAGGGCCAGCACTCCTAAGATTGTCAGAGGGGCCCACATCTTGGTACGTGGCGGCGTATCACAAACTTTTCTTGTAGGGATAAAACAAGCAGCTGCGGGCTGCGAAATGCTTCCGCAGGCCTTCTTTATTTTTTGGCGGGCCCTACCTTCTGCTAAGTGGCAACCTTTCGCAGCCTTTTCAACACAGCAAGGAGGTGAACACTGCGGGCTGCAAAACGCTGCCACGCGTCTTTCACACCCGATTCAAGCGGCTTTCTCCCCACTTTAGGAAAAACCTCAGCCCCTTGGACACGTATTGCTTCTTCGCAGTCTCTCGGCAGCAGTAAGAGGAATTCTCATTCAGCCGCGACGGGCTGCCACATGCCTTACACTGATCATCGAAGCAGGTGATGGGCTGGCTGAGCGAGATTATGTTATCGGGTGCTGCTCGTCTTGGTTCTCTGAAGCGGTGGATGGCACTTGTCGCCTTGAAGCTTGGCTGGGATCTCTGCCATCATTACAAAGGGTGCGCATGCACCTGAATATCTAGATGCTGTGTTTTAACTCGTTGCCATTGTAACGGCATTGAAAATCTTTTGATTTTGGCATCATTGTAGGAGATTGTGAGATCTTTTCTGTTACAACTTTCCAAAGCGGTGGGAGTTTTTCTCTCCAGCTATATATACTCTCTCCGTCAACGAGAGAAGGGTCCGAAATTCTGAGGGAAAAAGGTCCAAAAGGAAATAGATCCAAGAGTTTTAAGAAAAAGGATACTGGTTATAGCAAGAGACACCAGGCCTCTCTTATATGTTTATTTGCAAGAAACTTTCAGACTGTGCCAACTGTTCGGCCTTTCTATTTTTCATGTATTGATTAAACTATAAACTATGCTTTTTATTGTCTTAGGCATTCTATTTGACAGGACTTCTATATATTGAATGCAAGCTTGCTTATCTAAATCATGTCTAAATGACTCTTCTTAGTGGTAAGGATGCATGCAATACTATTTTATGTCAATAAATGAATTTTTTATGCTATAGCTTTAAGTTTCTGATGTTTTAGAACATAACAACAACATTCAGGCCCTTAAATCTATGATTTATCATGCCCTTCAGAAAATTTTGGCGCATTGCCTTAGGTTAGACTTTGCTTCATTATATCCACTTCCTTTTCCCTTTTCAAAAACCATTATAGAAGAATTCGACTTCTTTAAAACTCGGAGGTCACTCAGTTTGGCGCAAAAGGGTCCCCCTTGAACTGAGTTTTCCATAAGGCACTGTTATCTCGTCAAATTTTGGCGTCAATAGTTGTACCCTTTTTCTGGCACACCCGGTGGGACCCGAACTAATAAAATTGCATAATAGAGGGGTGTATGAGCCATCGACCTGTAATTAGATCCTAGACTGCAAATAACCCAGGTTTACTAGTGCCTCCATTAGGGACAGTCTAGGCTGCAAATCAGTTAGTAACCATTCCATTCCCACCACCCTTCCCTCTCACCATGTTGCCGGCCGCGAACAGAAACTATGTAGCATGGGATGCTAGAAGTCCCCTAGTAGCTCCGGTAGCGCCTACTGTTTGGGGCGCTATCCCGGTTTCGGCCCTCAAAGCTCTTCCCAAATTTTCTGGAGATAACACAAAAATGTCAGCAGAATATTTGCAGGATGTAGCGGATGTATGTCTGGTACACGGTATTATAGCGCAAAATGTAGCCCTGAGGCTCCTTGCTGTGTCATTCAAAGGAAAAGCTCTGGATTGGTACCGAACACTGACTCCTAATACCATTCGCACTTGGGATGACCTCGGAGATCCGTTCTATGAAAGGTTCTCAAATGACGGAGATCGTTCTTTGTTATATTATCAGCTATCGGTTATAAGACGAGTGCCCCAGGAGGCTCTAACCGATTTCAATGCCCGATTTCACTTAAATTGGTGGAGGATTCCTGTGACTATCCGCCCGACTCTAGAACTGGCATTCATATTTTACCTAAAATCCATTAATCCTGACATTTCTGTGATGATCAAGTCTTTGGGGGGAGCTACTCTACCAGATGCTTATGCTACCGCTATCAAAGCCGAGAATCATTTAATAGATTGCGGGAAATTGCCTCCTCGACCTATTGTGCCAATATTTCCTGAGATATCGACCTCTGCACAAGAGACTGCATCAACTAGTGCGCTAGCAACTCCCCAGTCGATATACTCATATGCAGCCGCTCCTGAAAACTCGGCCTCTACATCGGGTTCTTCCAAGGATGAAATAGGCGACCTTAAGGAGATGTTGCGAACTATGGCGAATGATATAACAACTCTCAAATGAAACCAAGCAATGCCTCCATGGCCCGCATATCAAAACTATCAAAGTAGGCACCCTACTTATCAGCAAAATCAATATCAGAATGCGCCTCACACTAATTCACCCGCGGCAGCTACAAACCAAATGGTTTCGGTGCCTATGCCGCTGGCAGTTGCGTCACCAAGCTCAAGTAGAGAACTAACCACGGGACAAAACAATCTTATTGATGACATCAATCCATGGTGCTTCCCTTGCAATGACGCCCATATGCCCCGAAATTGTCCGCGTGGCAACTTACAACAAAAAGTAGCAGAGCAACGAAATCAAGGTACTGCGACAGAGAATGGAGAATACATATATGCCTCGGCAATGGAGAATGCGGTCCTTACCGCACAAATGCAAGGAATGTCCTTAGAGCAAGAGTCCGATATTGTTCCTGATCATGCGCTCTTCTCATGGATGGAAGATGAGGAGATGGTGTTTGCAAATGACACGTCCACAGCCGAAACGCCGTAGGTACAGTCCGACTATAACACACGATCAAAGAGGAGATTCACCGGTGAGCCCGTTGTTTCACTTTCAGACATCCCGCAACGCAAAGGCGTGTCCTATCAAATTCCTGGCGCTTCGACCGTCTCTTCACCTTCTCAACCACGGAGGGAGATTATTATAACAAAAGCAAAGGAGCAAAAATCTTTGAGCTCATCACCTTTTAATGTGGTGGAACAATTGAAGAAATCATCCGCTAATGTGTCTTTATGGGACATTCTAGCTATCCCAAAACAGAAAACTATGCTACAAAAGGCGCTTCAACAAGAGATCAACTCAACACCAACAGAGACTTCTGCCAGTACCGAAGCGGTTTATCAAATGCCACCAGCCATGGTTCTTGTAGACGAAGCGAAGGAATCCCATACGGAAGGCGGAGGTAGGCCAAAACCTCAACCCTTCTTCTTGACCCTCATTGTAGGGGAAAAGCTATTACACAACGCTATGATTGATTCTAGCGCTAGTACAACGGTTATGCCAAAACTGATAGTCGAAGCCTTGGGACTCAACTACGAACCTATGAAGAAAGGGGTGATGTAGCTGGATGGAAATAAAGTTGATACTGTGGGTGTCATCAAAGCACTTTCGTTAACACTATTTTCCTACCCAAGTATCACGGTCCCACAAGATACAGTGATCATAGATGTTCCTCTTATGTTCGGTCTCTGTCTATCCCAAGAATTTACATCAAAGGTGGGTGGATATTTGTCTTTAGATTGGTCACATATAATACTTAGGACCAAGCATGGTGCAAAAATGAAGATAGAATCGGAGGCTCTACATTCCGAACACGTGGCAGATGAGACCCTGATCAATTTTGAGGCCGCACATACCTCCATCACCAAGCAGGACATGTACAATGTCAAACTGCTAGAGGAGGAGAAGGTGAGCGGAGACAGAAATGATAAGGAAGATGCTCTATTGAGTGAACACATAAATAATGATCCTTTCGGGAATTATCATGCTACTAGATTAGGCACGTACGTAATTTATGATGAAGACCAAGTTCTTCCGAAGGTCGCCAAAGAATCCTACGATGACCAAGAAAATGAGCTGTGGACATTGTATTTTGACGGAGCAAGGGGCAAAGTTGGAGCTGGAGCCGGGGTATGTCTATGAAAACAAAAGTGATTATGAAAACCTTTGGGTCTCCGATGATAGGAATCTTCGGGTCAGAAAAGATGTCTCACAACAAGATAGAGAAAGGCTTATCAATTTCTGTGGAAAATATGGAGTAGTGGCCTGGTCCTACGATGATCTGGAGGGTTATGATCCTGGCATCATTCAACATACTATTGAGCTAACAGAAGGTGCGAAACCAGTCCGACAGAAACAACGGCCAGTCAACCCTAAAGTTGAGGCCTTGATTGCACAAGAGCTAACCAAACTTATTGAGTCACGTATTGTCTTCCCAATCAAACATAGTACTTGAGTATCAAATCTGGTACCTGTCCGAAAGAAGAATGGTGATATCCGCTTATGCGTGGACTTCCGAGACCTGAACAGAGCATCTCTCAAAGACCACTATCCATTGCCTTCTATGGAATCGATCCTCCAGACTGTCGCAGGGTCATAAATGTTCTCTCTGCTCGATGGCTTCTCTGGCTATAACTAGATTCGAGTTAAAGAAGAAGATCAGCACAAGACTACGTTCACCACCAAGTGGGGAACATTTGCATATGCTAAAATTCCTTTTGGTTTATCTAATGCAGGGGAAACTTTCTAGCAGGCTATGGACATCGCATTCAGCGAACTGATCAATAAGTTTATCCTAATCTATTTGGATGACCTTACTGTGTTCTCTAAATCTAAAGATGATCATTTTGATCATTTGGAATTAGTTTTTCAAAAGTGCAAGGAGTTTGGGGTTTGCCTAAATCCAAAGAAATGTGTATTCGAAGTACCTCAGGGCAAGCTGTTAGGGCATGTTGTGTCTAAGGAAGGTATTTCAATTGACCTCGAACGAGTGAGGGCTATAAAGGAGCTTCCCCTTCCGGTAAATAAGAAAGGTGTCCAGTATTTTCTAGGCAAGGTAAATTTTGTCAACAAATTTATTTCCGATTTTGCGGGAATGATTAGGCCGATCACCCTAATGCTGAAAAATGATCAAATTTTCAAGTGGACAACGGAAGCTCGGAAGGCATTTGAAAAGGTTAAAGAAGCGATCTCCACAGCCCCGGTGTTAATTAATCCAAATCAATGCAAAGATTTTATAATGTATGCCTTCAGTAGTAAGTCCAGTGTCGCTACCGTTCTGATTCAAAAGGATAGTGAAGGAAAGAGAGAGCATCTAGTTGCGTTCTATTCCCGAACCCTAAAGGAATATGAGGTGAATTATAACTTCGTCGAAAGACAGGCCTTTGCAATAGTAAAAGGACTTAAAAAATTCTGCCATCTAATTTTCCGCAATAAAATTCTGGTATATGTCGCACATTCTAGTGTGTGTGAATACATCATGGAGGGAGAGATCACAAAAAAAAGGGCTAATTGGATTACCAAGATCTTAGAGTATGACATTGAGGTCAGGCCTACCAAGACTGTTAAAGGCAAAGGACTGTGTGAGTATATGGCATAGAACGAGGGGGTACCTGCCAAAGAGGAACAGCCAGAGCTCGTCCTGATAAATGAAGCTGGATTGGAAAACGATTGACTGACAGATAGAATGAACTTCATGCAAACCAGAAAGTATCCGCCAGGTCTCTCATCCCAAAAAAGAAGGTATTACAGGCTACAGAATTGCAGATATACGCTGGTAGGAGGAGTTCTTTTCAAAAGAAATTTCAATGGTGTGCTCCTGCAATGCGTTACTTCAAGGGAGGCGCAAAGGATCCTTGACGCATTTCATAATAGCGATGAAGGTGGACATTTCTCCGCTAAAACTACCGCCATCAAGGTCCTGCGAGCTGGATATTACTGACCTACACTTTTCAACAATTCCTACTCTCTAGTAAGGGCTTGTAAAAAATGTTAGTTCTTCTCTGACAGAAGGAAGAATTCAGCGATGCCCCTCAAACCTATCGTGGTGGATGAACCATTTGTGCAATGGGGCCTGGACTTCATTAGAATGGTCAACCCGGTTTCTAGTGCCAAACATAAGTGGATTTTAATAGCTACAGACTACTTTACAAGGCGGGCGGAAGCTATTCCCCTTAAGGAGGCAACAGAAACAGAGATTTTAGACTTCCTCGAAGCACTGGTGACAAGGTTCGGCCCTCCAAAGATAATCATTTCGGACAATGCCAGAGCATTTCTAGGTACAAAGGTATGTTACTTTGCATTAAAAAATGACATATTCCTTAAAACATCATCAAACTATTATCCACAGGGAAATGGCCTAGCCGAGTCGACAAGCAAGAGTTTAGTCTGACTTCTTAAAAAGGTTGGCTCAGAACACCAGAGGGAATGGCATAAAAATCTCCAAAAAGCGCTCTGGGCCAACCGCATAACTTCTAAGTAAGTCCTCAAGACTTCGCCCTATGAGCTGGTATATGGGGAGGAGGCGCTGTTACATATTTCTATGGAGATCCCGATGATATAGTTATTGAAATCTCTTGAGATAGAACAAAATGATGCCATGGAGGTTCGGCTCGCTGAATTACTGGAAGTACAAGAAAACAGGGAGAATTCCCTAAAAGCAATGACAAGCCGCCAACAGGTGGTCAAATGATGGTTTGACAAGAAGGCCTCCAACCAAGGTTTAAAAAGTGGAGACTTAGTGCTAAAATATGACAGCAGGGCTACAAAGCCAGGTCAGCACGGTAAGTTTGACAGCCTATGGGAGGGACCCTTCAAAATCATTCGGTGCATGCAACACAACGCTTTTGAGCTAGATAATATGGAACAAGAGCCGTTAGGAATCCCGGTCAATGAGATTCATCTTAAGTTGTTCCATTAGGCATAAAGATCTACTTTGTACAGTTGTAAATAACGTTTTTATTTCCTTTCCTATTTTTGGCATGTTTTTTTGCTGAATCAGTGGTATTTCTACGCATTTGCTCATTATCGTTGGCAGGTAAAACACCGGAGTTGCTTTACACAAAATATACTCATAAATGGGGAAAAAACATACAAAATTTGCAAACCCATAAAAATTAAACATAGAAGTAAAAGGGAGCATAGATTTTCCTTAAAAAGAGAAGTATATATTTATATATATGTTCCTGGGTTACAAAATGGCTGAGATGCCGATTTTCAAAATGTACAAGTATCAGAGTATATATATATACGATGGCCTTTTATCAGGCTTATCTGGAACAGGTGAGTTACATCATCAGGTAGGAAGGCAAGGGGGCTATCTATCCAAAGGAATGGCTGGCAGCAACCGACGCATTCACTGCAGCGTCCGCTTCTTCCTCGTCCACGGGCTCCTCGGCGGCACTAGCAACATCATTCAACGCAACCGTCGTTGGTGGTGGATACACCAGGTTCCAGAAGTTCGTATACCATTCTACGTCGTAGAAGGGTATCACGTTGTAGCTCCAGAACAGGAAGTAAAGGGCTTGAGTAACCCTTTGCTGGTGCTGGCCACGGGTCTGCAGGCAGAATTCGCTGAGGAATGGCAGCCAAATGACGATAATTTCTTCTTCGATAAAGCGACGCAGGTCGCTGGCTGTTGGCAGACCTATCCCATACGCAACATGTGTAACAACCTCGCCGAGCCCATTCAAGTACTTCTTCGGGAAGATTTCTTTGACCAGCTTCAAGATAAGTGGCCGGGGAACGCAAATGTCCAGCATGGACGCTACAAAGTGTGAGCACATGTCAGTATTCACCCTATACTTATCTTCATATTCTACGCAATCCTTGCATAGGACCCACTTAATGGCTACCAGAACCAACGAGTGCTTGTTCTTCATCATCCTTTTGAGCCTTCTAGTGGAGATCTCACCTACAAACGCCATTTGTGATTTGAACGAGGTGAGGCGAATTGGGGTATCTATTTCTCCTGACACTATCCCTAAGTCTGCTAAGTAATGCCGAATCTGCTCACCACCTAACCTATGAAAGGACTTGCTTAGCAATCTGCTACTGGCCTATCACTTCTTAAACGCTAAGTATGTTTGCTTGCTATTTACTGGGCTATTTATAGAAAAATTGACAAGACATATGTCGATCTGCCTCAAAGAAACGTGATGTATGCTGGCTGCCATCTCGAAAGCCAAGTCTGCGTTCGTTCACATTTTGGGTTGGTACATGCATGATAGCACGGCTCAAGGCGTGCTTAATTAAATGCAATTGATTAATTAGCTTTAAAAAAGGTGGCACTTGTTGGTGAAGGGACGTATGGCCATAGGTGATTGTGTCAAATCTCAAAGGCATCCCAGAGCCCAAGGCAATACTTGTATTTCTTTAGGCTATGATCGTTTGCTTGGCGTAATCATTCCAGTTAGGATATTAATTGCTAGTACATGCTAACGCAAGGTTAGAAGGCTAGTTGCAAGCTCAATTTCCAAGGAGATCAAGGCATATCACATGATCACCCCAATATGATGAAATCCGGCTGCCTCGGAATAGCAATCAGTCCATCTTGCACGAGTTGCCAGATTAACGGTACATGCCGAATTAAATGCAAAAGACTTTCTTTCACCTACCACCTTGGGAAAATTTTCTATTATTGCATAAAAACGCTTAGTATTTCAAAGTATTTTTACAAACGCAAGGAAAGTGCAAAGTGTTTTCTGTCTGTATATCCAGTGCAAGCGTATTCACAGGCCAGGAACTTACAAGTTCTGCAACGAAAGAAAAATGTCAAAATCTTCAACTCAGCCGATGCAAGAGGAGATTAGCCAGGAACTGTATATGGCTATTCGTTCTTCGACTAAGGTATACATGTACGAGGATGTAGCATATGTCACGCCTGGTATACCCGCGAAGATGAGAAGAGCCCACACGGAGGAGCTGGAAAGACCCAAGGAATGGAGTAACCAGAAAAAGGTTAAAGAAAAATGGGATAATATCTACGACCCAAAGCTTGCAAAGAACCCTAAATATCTCAGAGAGGTGGCTTGTGCAAAGTTATCAGTGGCAAAGGCAGACCAATCCACGACAGGTAGAGTCTAGTTTAGCGGTCTTCCACAATACATGGTCCCGTTGGTGCACTATTGCCCAGAGGTGGTCGACGCGGCTTTTCAGCGCTATAATCCAGATACCCACTGTATTGAAGGTCACAATTTGAGGGCTTAGATCAGCCTAGAAGCCATCTGGCACATGTTATGTATCCCTGATCCAAGCAGAAGAAAGGAGGCTATCGAGCATTTCTGCCCAAGCAAGGGGGAGAAAATATGGAAGAGGATGAAAATCGGCTCCGATTTCTTGTTAGAAGAGACTAATAAGAAAGGTATCACATCCGCTAAGGCACCGAGTATCCCATTATCGCGTGGTTCATTCCACGATGACCTTCAAGACCCCATGTCCATGCTGACATTTGTTTGTGGCCAAGACTCTGATAAAAAGATTGAGGCTTTTCAGCTGGGACCTGCGATACAGTTTCGCAAGCAGCATGAACTTTTCTGGTATGATTTTGCTGAGTTCATGGTTGAAGAAATAATACACCAGATGGAGAATTACCAGGAAGAAAAGAAATTTAGATTTCTTTCCTACCTGGTCCACATGTTCCTGCATCAGAATCCGGATTTCTTCACCCGATTTTTTTCACTATCAATTTTTGATGAGCAGAACAAAAGAAAGCCGGTGTCTACATAGACACCTTTCCTTTCCGCAACATATGACTATTATGCCTTTGTGGACTATTTCATAGCCTCGGTTTTGAATGATTTGATCAGAGAAGGTGATATCGTCCAGCTCACCATGGAGCATACTGGATTTATGCAAGGCTACACCCCTGCTTGTGACTAGTCCTTAGGCAAGGATTTCACAATCCTTCGAATGTGGGGCTTTACTAGTAAGTCTTTCCTGCTCCCGGCTTGCGTCACCGATAGAGTGCTCATGCTGGAGGTTTTCTGACAGATGTGTATCATTGATTTCATGTTTTGTAGCTGCGAAAGTGTAAAAAGGAAGGGATTCTTCACTTGCCCGAAGAGTTTCAAGTCGATAACGCTAGTTAAAAAACAATCACACAAGTTGCTAGGGGAGAAGCTGACACATCTAAGGTTGGTACTGGTAAATGATAAGTGGGATTACAACCCTTTCAATGACCTACCAGAGCCACATATGAAGGTTACCCATGTTCCCCGACCATACTAGGAGAAGCAGCGTAATAAGCAGACTGATAGGGATGAAGATTTTGTGGAATTAGCACAAAACTCTACACCAGACACTAGGGGCCCATGGCACAAGTTCTACTTTCCAGTGGCCGTAGCCAAGGACAACCTTCCGATAAAGCACGACATGTATAACAAGTTGAAGGTGGGCAAGGAATGGAGTGATGAAAAAATAAAGGCTTTCTGAAAATATCGCCAGGAAATAGCACAGTTGAAGGCTCCTTATAATCAAGTAAAGGACGACCAGGAATTTGATAGATGGTGGAATGAAGGTCACCCCAGCCCGAACTCTAGTGCTGACAGAAGTGAAGAAGCAGAGGGATCCGAGGAGCAGGAAGAAGAAACGGTGGTATCATCCTCTTCAGCACAAGGAGGCAATGTCTCTGGGCATGCCGCCTATGTGGGCACTAATGTACGCTTTAATATATAAAGAGGCTCGCTTACACACACATGGGCCGCTAAATCGGTCAGGCTAATGCCTCAGCAGAAGGATCCAATGGCTGAGGTTAGTGAGTGTCCGCCTGCGAAAAGGCAGTGCACGGAAAGTGTTATCAGAACAGTTTCACATGAACCCACCGGAGGAGAAGTGCCCGCTACTAGCCAAATGTCGGAGTTTACGGGCGAGTCACGAATGATCCTGGAGCTACCGCCGACCAGTCAGCAGATTCATTTCGCTCCTTCCTCTCTTACATCTCATTCTTTCGTATCTGCCCCTGCTCCGTCAGCCACTCTTTCCATTGGTCCGAGCCCTCCACCCCCTGTTTCTGGTCCAGCTTATTCGGTTGGATTTGCCCAGTATTCGCAGACCCAACCGTTTATAATTACTCCTCCGAGCATGCTTATGCCTACTGCTGCCGCTCAGACTTTCCTCACCTCGCTTTCAAAAAATGTTTCCCCTGTCGGCCCCCATTCTTTTTCAGCTATGCTTACTGATCCTTTTCCATTGCAACACGTTGATACCAAGTTAACAACTATTCTTCCCTGGCCAATGAGCCTTACGAATGAATCCCCAGTTTAGCTGCTACAAATGTCCAGCCCTGCGGATAGTTCTCAGGCCAAGCTATGGAATGTGCCACACTTTTCTCCACAAACAGTCACTCTCCAGAAGAAGCAAATGCGTGCGCCTATGAAAATTACCTATCCCTACACCCTACCTTCTGGTGTTCCTTTCGTAGGTGGGCTGGTTTCATCACCAGTTGAGTTCATAGCACAGATAGATTATGAAAAGGAAGCACGCGCAAATAGAATGAGACGACGAAAGGCGAAGGATGACAATGCCCCCGCCGAGCCAAGAGTACAGGATTCGTATGATGAGGCCCGACAAGAATTAAAATTTGCAACTATATACTCAAGGATAAGCAAGCCTCAGGGAGAAATGCAACTCGAGGACTATGAGATCTATGCTATCGAACTTGACATGAAGGTAGCCCGACCGCAAGATAAAGTCAAAATCATGGAGGAGACACAACGGCTGGTCACTTCCGACTTCCTCAAAATTGGTCGCCAGTTAAAGAAGAAGGATGAATAGCTCAAGGCAGCCAAGGAAAGGGTGAGCTTCCTAGAGACAAAGGAGAAATCCTTAGAGGCAGATATCGCCCGAATGACAGAAAGAGCGCTAACAACAGAGAATAAGAGAAATAGGCTTCAGGGCGAAATTGTGAAAACTCAGGTTGCCGACCCAGGATTAGTAAAAGAATTGCAAAGCCAGAACCAGGCAGCCTGACAGAGCCTACAGTCAAAAGAGGAGGAGCTTGAACGCGTCCGCCTTGAGTATAGTCAGGGGATGGCACAAAAGGGTGAGGAGTTGGAGCGCTTACAAGAGCAATATCAGCAAAGGGTACAGGAGAAAGAGGCCGAATTTAAAAGCTTGAAGACTAAACTAAAAGAGGAGCTCCGAGAGACAAAGACCAAGCTAGAAGACGAGCTCCGAGAGACAAAGGCTTCTCTGGAAGAATAATCGGCTAACCACTCCCGAGCTGAACAAACTTGGAATAAAGAAATGAGCAGTTATGTGGAGCAGTTGGCGTCCGAGAAAAAAAAAAGGCAGAATTGGTCGAGGCCCTTATTTCAAGGGAAGCTGAGATTTCTTCACTTAAAGCCTCTCTGTTACCTGCCCCTGACCAACCTGATGTCATTCCACTGGTTAGGCAGTTGTATATTTCTCATTGGGAGAAAATCAAGACCTTTTGCCTAACACTGTAGCCTACCCTCTGGTTCATCAACAAGGCATCAAGACTCAATCAAGAGGCCCACGATGCAATAGAGCGGTTCCCTCATTTCATCCTGGAAAAGGTTCCTAAGGTAAGGGACTTGCTCAACAAGCTATACTCTGTCTCAGATGAAAACCTTGCTGAGGTGAGTATCGAAGATCGGGACATTGCTGCTTAAATTGCCAATAAATTCATCCATTGTCACTCCGCTTTCCAGCGCACTAAGACAACGACGACTTTTCTAAGCAAAGCGCTTGATGGCATACGGGGAAGTTTCTTTGAGTTGGGCAAGCTGGGGTTGCCATCCCCGTTTCTCGAGGATGGCTCCATTGCCACAACTGCACAAATTGCGGAGGTTATTGAGTAGAAGGAGAACGACCCGGAGGTATTCAGCGAATTCGGCAGCTCCCCAACAGTGGCCGACATTGAGGCAATCATTCATCCACTCTCCCAGCTGCTTTTCCATATCCAAGAAGGTGCCGGCCTACCTAAGGTGCTGCCTCATAAGGAAGCTATTAAACTCTACGGGGCACAAGAAAATTTGCGCAGCATGGCAAAGCCGTCCGAAAGTGAATGGTCGCCTTTGTAGGCTGCACTTTCCAAACTCTGACTCCATTTGCCCTATGGATGAAGGCTCTGGTCTGCGGAACCAGAGAGTTTTTGGGTTATCCGTTCCTTATCCGAAACGCCCCTGATAGTCGCCAAAAGCTGTTAAAATAAAGATTTAAACAGCTTCCTTCGGGTTCCTTTTGTAAATGTTCGTGTGTCGGCTTGTGCATCGCCAAGTTTATTCAGTTTTTCGACAAGTTTTGATCTTCCCCTTTGCGCATTTCTCACTTCGCAACTTCAGATAGTGGCTCCCCTTTCGGGTCCCAAAATGCTGTGCTGGGCATCCACGTGTCTCGCCTATGGAGATTTTTATTTCCTGTTGCTTTGTATTCTCTTTGGGTTGCGAAAGCCTTCCACAAGGGCCAACACTCCTAAGATTGTCAGAGGGGCCCACATCTTGGTACGTGGCGGCATATCGCAAACTTTTCTTGTAGGGATAAAATAAGCAGTTGCGGGTTGCGAAATGCTTCCGCAGACCTTCTTTATTTTTTGGCGGGCCCTACCTTCTGCCAGGTGGCAACCTTTCATAGCCTTTTCAACACAGCAAGGAGGTGAACACCGCGGGCTACGAAACACTACCACACATCTTTCGCACCCGATTCAGGCGGCTTTCTCCCCACTTCAGGAAAGACCTCAGCCCCTTGGACACGTGTTGCTTCTTCGCAATCTCTCGGCAGTAGTAAGAGGAATTCTCATTCAGGCCACGACGGGCTGCCATGTGCCTTACACTGATCATCGAAGCAGGTGATGGGCTGGCTGAGCGGGATTATGTTATCAGGTGCTGCTCGTCTTGGTTCTCTGAAGCGGTGGATGGCACTTGTCGCTTCGAAGCTTGGCTGGGACCTCTGCCATCATTTCAAAGGGTGCGCATGCACCTGAATATCCAGATGTCGTGTTTTAACTCGTTGCCATTGTAACGGCATTGAAAATCTTTTGATTTTAGCATCATTGCAGGAGATTGTGAGATCTTTTCTGTTACAGCTTTCCAAAGCGGTGGGAGTTTTTCTCTCCAGCTATATATACTCTCTTCGTCAACGAGAGAAGAGTCCAAAATTCCGAGGGAAAAAGGTCCAAAAAGAAATAGATCTAAGAGTTTTAAGAAAAAGGATACTGGTTATAGCAAGAGACACCAGGCCTCTCTTATATGTTTATTTGCAAGAAACTTTCAAACTGTGCCAACTGTTCGGCCTTTCTGTTTTTCATGTATTGATTAAACTATAAACTGTGTTTTTTATTGTCTTAGGCATTCCATTTGACAGGACTTCTATATATTGAATGCAAGATTGCTTATCTAAATCATGTCTAAATGACTCTTCTTAGTGGTAAGGATGCATGCAATACTATTTTATGTCAATAAATGAATTGTTTATGTTATAGCTTTAAGTTTCCGATGTTTTAGAACATAACAACAACATTCAGGCCCTTAAATCTATGATTAACCGTGCCCTTCAGAAAATTTTGGCGCATCGCCTTAGGTTAGACTTTGCTTCATTATATCCGCTTCCTTTTCCCTTTTCAAAAACCATTATAGAAGAAGCCGGCTTCTTTAAAACCTGGAGGTCACTCAGTTTGGCGCAAAAGGGTCCCCCTTGAACTGAGTTTCCCATAAGGCACTGTTATCTCGTCAAATTTTCGCGTCAACAGTTTCCTTCATCAAAATAATTAAATCACAATGAGAATGTATTGTTGAAATAAATGCAAAAAATTATTTCAATTAAATATTTTGTATTATGGTTTAGGGGCTAGTAAAATAAATAATGTTTACATAAAAGAAAGAGGAAAAACTCATTTTGGGGTAGGCGAGCATTAATTTTATTTTGTGGGGATTCTATGTTGGGTATGGGAAAACTAAAATGCTAGTTTTGTTGCCTAACTTGAGTTGTGAAAGGAAATATTACTGGTTTGTAGTAGAAAGGTAGCAAGAAAATTATCCATTTATGAGAGTTCCATTGGAAATGTATCTTCCGTTTGTTTGCTCAATATATTTTTGGGTTTTAAACTTCATGCTTTTTCCATGCCCACCTTAAGTGGATGCATTTGGTTTTCATTATTGTAAGAAATATTATCTCATTGGATTGTTAAATTGATTAATTGACCCTAATTATTTATTTTAGGATTTTTCCTATTTTGTGTTGAAATGTTTTTTTTTTATTTGAAAAGTTTGTTTGAGACATTTGGCTCCAATAAAGCACTCTTGAAATTAGAAATTTCATGTTCAAAAGTTTGAATTTTCCACCATTGAATTTTGGTTTTTTTTGGGGAAATTACAATTTGCACGCTACTAGTCGCACATTGGACTCCAAAGTTTGAGTTGTTTGGGAAAGTTGATATTTGGTCTCCAAAGTCCAAATTGGAAGTTTGAAACATAGGTTGATTCAAAATTTGGAGTGAAGTTTTTTTTTTGCATGTTGCTTAGTGCACATCAAAATTTGAAGTGCAAGACTATACACATCAAACCCCAAAGTTAAAGATGTCTAGTATGTGCATAGAGGACCTTGAAGCTCAATCTTGTGTAATTGGACCTTGGAGCTCAAGGCATTCTAAAGGTGATGTTACACCTCAAAATTCAAAATGGTGTAAATTTACTGTATATTCCCTAAATATTGAAATACAAGGAGTGGTGTGGCAAGTAAATTGGAAGGATTGCAAGCAAAAATTGCACTAAACCTCATTGTTCATTCTCTTTACAAAGATCTAATTCATGTTTGAGCAAGTATTTCATTTGAATCATGAGTGTGTTAGGCGTGTTTTCACTTTTTGTTGTAGCATCTTGGACATGTAGCTATGTAGTGTGACATACTGGTGTTGCGGTTGTATCATGAAAAAAATATTCGTTGATCTTTTGTCCATTAACATTCTAGATTAAATCTTTGGGCATTACATGGTGCCATCGCTGAAGATTTTGGTGCTTAATAGATCTCTCCATTAGGGAGAAACCAATGCTCTACTATGCCCCATTATAGAGTCACCTTTGCACAACTAGTTTAGCTGATAGGCTATATTTTGTGCTAGTTTCCAGCTGGGAAGTTGTCTCACGTCGCTAAATTTGTATGTTGTTCATAAAACATTGCCAGAAAACTGGACGGGAAATTGTCTCATGCCGCAAAATTTGTCTGCTGTTTGGAAAACATTGCCAGAAAATAGGACAAGAATATGTACAGTAAATGCATTTATATCACATAATTTCTCCAAATCAAATCCGATTTCCAAGTCTGCGAGAAGATCAGTTTTTAACTGCCAATCAATATTTTCATTTCAGGTTTAAATTTTCCCATCAAACAGCTAGCTGTTTTCAGGTTTTCACCAAAAACAAGTCTCACACAGTTAAACTTGTCTCATTGTCGACAAACTTCCCCAGAAAACAAGTCTTAGACGCTGGGAGATAGAATGCACTCAAAAGATAAGATTTATAATACATTTGCAGTAAATGCATTCAAATAAGATGAAATCACATCTCCGAATTAGATCCCCTTCCTAAATTTGTGATCAAATCAAATCAGAACGAATATTTTCGTTTAAACTGCTGGAAAAATCCTCGAGCAACTCTTAAACCTCGATATTTTTAGATTTCCTTTTGGATTCTATAAATATATTGAAGCAACAGTAGTAGGGAGATTGGTTTTTGATCGTCTTATTTTAAAAAAATTTCTACATTGTTAGGGTTTCGTAAATATTTTTCCTGCAAACTTCGCCCATTTTCTCAATTCGGCATCGTTGACACTTATGACAGCACGACACAATTTGTCCAGAATCTTGAGCTAAGTCACTTGCTATGGTTTCAGTGAGTGTTTTTTTTGGGAATTAGTATGCGGCCAGATCATAAATGAATTGGATATTCTGACAACAACCAATCATGTCTTTGAAAATTCAACCTCTAATCATGTTAAAGACGAGAATTCTTTTCATTTTTCTAGATTTCAACCTTCTAAGATGCCTCTCTATCGTTTGTCAGTTTGTCAAGGCTAGGTAATCATTCTTGGTTTTCTACATTGGCTAAAAGGCTTGTTTAGCTCATTATGAGAAAATGGAATTCACTCCTGCAATAATGTGTAGAGGCAAAATTGTAGTGGAGATAATAGACTAAAAAAATTAAAGGACAAGGAGAAATAACTTTGTTGAAAAATATGTGGCAGCATTTCTACAAACATGTGAAGAAGATAAAACCAAAAATCAGATCATTTTACTCTCAAAAGTAAAATTCACAGGGAAAGGATCTTCAATGGGGCAGTTCAGTGTTTTTTATTTATTGCAGTCTCTCCCAATAAAGGAATCACCGTTGTAGGACATGAAACCCATACTCAAGCAGAATGTTTATTAGAAAAACTCTTAAAAATTGGGCACTGTATAATCAATCATCCTAGCCAATTCTGCTTTAGTCTATTTATTTCTTTATTTATTAGCATTAATAATAGCCTACAAGCAGATATATAGATTTGTGAACATTAAGAACAATATAACCTTTGGTGTATAGGTTTTATCAACACAAATGATAATAGAAAGTCTGCTAAATAGAATCTAAATATAGATTCTATCTACATAAATAACAATATGATCTATTTCTTTCACTACACTCCCAGTCTACAAGATCGTGTGACTGCACTGTTAGGCTGTGTGAGTGCCACTTTTCTTTCAGTTTACCTTGGCCTGCCCCTAATTGTTAAGGAAGTTACTCCCAACTTTTGGAACACTATTCTTGAAAGAGTTTAGAGGAAGCTTGCTGGGGGGAAAGGTTCGCTCCTAAGTCATGCGGGTAAGTTGCAGCTCCTCATTGTTGCTCTCCAAGGAATACCTATTTATTTTTTGTCTATGTTCAAAATGCCCAGTAACATTGTTGAGAAGTTCGAGAAGATTCAATGAGTCTTCCTTTGGTCTGGCACCAAGGATAAAAAGAAGATGTTACTCGTCAGCTGGGAGAAGGTTTGTCTTCCCAAGTTCGAGGGAGGGCTGGGCATTAGGAAATTCCTTTCTTCCAACAAGCCTTTGCTAGCAAAAGTGGGGTGGGACTAGTTAAGGGATAAAAAGGATTGGTGTAGAATAATGAAAGCCAAATACCTAGGCAACTGCCCCCTAATAAGATGTATTGAGAATAATCATCCCCATGGGTCTCTATCTTGGAATAATATTTTCAAAATGAAGAAGCTTTTGTTGTCTGGCTTGAGATGGAAGCTTGGTAGAGGTAGTAGGATCTGATTCTGGGAAGATTCTTGGCTCTTAGACTCCCCCTTGGCCTGTTCTAAGTCTAAAATATGATGGAACCAACAACTCGGTTCTTTGGAAGGAATGTGTTTGACTACATCCATGGATTGTAGGGGGTTAGGAGTTGGAAAGACATTGGATCCTGTGGCCCTCTTCCCCCTAAAATGGAATGTCTAGCTTCTTCCTTACAGGTCTTACTTTCTCAGTACAAAATACCCCTATCTGATGTTGAAGATTATTTCTTTTGGACCTTGGATAGTAAGGATGATTTGACTATCAGGATGGATTATAGTTTGTTGTTGGACAAGAGCCTATAGAGTAAGTTTTGGGAAAAAGTTTGGAACCATCACTTGATACCTAAAATAAAATTCTTTTGGTGGAAAAATTGTCATAATAAGATCCTAACCCAAGATAATCTAAGGAAGAGGGGATTCCAGATCCCGAACAAGTGCTTGTTGTGCAAAAATAACAAAGAAATTGTGGATCATCTACTACTACACTGTCCTTTCACTACTGGAGTCTAGGACCTTTCTTTCAAAAGTTAGATACACACTGGACCTTGAATAAAGATTTAGTTTCCTTTTTGGAGGGTTGGAATGGTCCTTTATGGCACCCCCTTCCCATGGAAATTTGGAGGCAAATTCCCCCTATCATTTGCTGATGCATCTAGAAGGAAAGGAACAATATGGTTTTCAGAGGGCATTGAGAAAAATCTGAAGGAAGTGTTTGGCTACAGGCCAAGACTTATATCTGAAAGACTCTCTCTGCTCAAGTGGAAACCACCATACTCTACCCTAGTTGATTGGGAGATGAAGATGGCTAAATCTTGGAACATTGTGCATGGTAATGATTCCTTTGATAATTCAAAATCCCTTGCTAGGAATAACACCTTTTGGAAACCTCTAGATGTATGTTGGTTTAAACTGAATTTTGATGGTGCAGCCAAGGGGAACCCTAGTCTAGCCAGTATTGGTGGTGTTATAAGGGACTATTAGGGTGACTTCATTGTAGGGTATGCTGGAGGTATTAGTATCAAATATTCTATGGTGGTGGAGTCTCAGGCGTTGCTCAAGGGCGTTGAGATTGTTGTCACTTTGGGTATAAAGAATTTGCAAATTGAAGGGGATTCTAAGAATGTGATAGACTCTATTAATTTAGGTCGTCAACTTGGTTGGAACTCAAGGGACAATCTTTTGGATGTAAATATTTTAATCTCAAAATTTGAAAGGTATCACCTAACCCATATCTATAGGGAAGGTATCTGGGTGGCTGACGGCTTCGCCAACTTGGGGTCCACCTGTTAGGTTAGAAAATGTTGGAAAAAGATAGAAGTGCTACTAGCGTCTATTCAAAGGTTAATCCTCGTGGAGCAAAGGAATTACTCTTCTAATGATGGTTAAAATTGCTCTCTCTCAAGTACACATGGCACTCCTTGATAGGTCATTGGTTGGATTGGTCTTGGACAGGTAAGGAGATTGGGCTCAAGTGGGTGGCCACATGGGTGGCTTATCTCATAATCATGCTTGGTGCGGCCTCTATCCTTTACGAGTTGCCTCTCCAATGGTACAACATATCCTATCAAATCTCCTAGAGTTCATGTAAAGTGATGTACTTCACCAGCTTATTTAATAGTTCAAATTTAAGGCATCTTATGATTTGCCTTAGATTTTATTTGATGTACTTTAAAACTTCAAATCTTCCCCCCCAATTCAAATGGCTTAGGGGATCGTGTAACCTCTTTAAGTTTATTAGCACTATGGATTTAAACCAAAATTCCATTATTATTTCTAATTGCTTTAATTTTGGGTTCCTTTATGATGATTATGGGCTAGTGGTGTTGTCATCAAGAATGACCATCGAAGCGTGTAAATGTCATATAGCCTTTATTACACATTTTCATCCTAGTTGGCAGTGTAATGATTATTTAAGTAAGGGTAATATTTTCGGTGAGCTATCTATTTTTAGGCTACCTTTTCGTTGCTTCAGCTACTGTGTGTTGTGGATCGTGATGGGAGGAGATAGAGTTAGAATTGAGCCAGATAATTGCGAGGAGTTTTGCAGGGACCCTCTGGCTTGGCATATCTATTTATAAGGTGGTCTTGCGCCGCTTTTGGAGAATCTTATGGGTCATGATGAGGTGTTGTCAGCCCAGTTTGTTGGTTCATAGAAGGATAGGTGAGTCACCATGGATGGCATCTCTTTCAAAGTGGATGAAGAAGTGATTGGTAAGGCTATCAACCTATCCTATGAGGGTAAGAAGTATAAAAAACACACCAAAACACAAGATTTGGAAAGTTTGAATGCATTCTTCAAGGGCAATAAGAATTCGGTGAAAAAGCAGCTAGGTTTCGACCGAGAAGAGTTGCCTAAACCCTGGGATAAGGTTTGCCTTGCCATCATGAAATATGTTACCCCTGAGGGTAGATTCAAGGTTTTTTTATTTTTACCACTTACTGCTGTTAAATCACTTAAGGCACAAGATGTTACTTAGCTTCCCTTTCTTTTTGCTTTCTTCTCTAGAAAGTTCCATCAAAGAGTCTCATGAGACTGCCGCTCTTAACCCTGATTGTCTGCCTCCCTTACTGCTACATCAGGGCCTTATCTATAGGCTCTACCAATTCCATTTAGCTTTGTGCCCTCCAAAACCCATCTCGGCTACGCGTGTGAAGGAGTTGGAACCACCAAAAATTAACCTTGAAAATCTATCCCCTATTGTTTCAGTGGGCTCGAAGGGAAAATCCCCCATTCTTGAAAATGATCCTGATATCGAGGCTTTCACCACTTCTCCCTTGAAGAAGAAGAAAAATGTGGTTGGGTTGACCTAGTTGAATGTTGCGGCTGGGCTTTGTGAGCTGAAACACAATCCCAACAAGGAGGTCAATAGACTGGCTACTAAGAAGAAAGGGAAAAAAGAGCATCTGCTTTCAAGGGTCCTTCCAATCACCAAAACTGATGACAAAAGTGTGGAGGAAAAAAATTCTAAGGGAGATACTGTGGTGGGTGCTAGCTTTGAGGTGGGGACAAAACATATGAGTGTGAGGAGATCCCACAGGTTGGTGAAACACAAGAAAGGGGCCCCTATGGATGAGATTTCCAGTGATTTAGAGTAGACTGATGACAAAACTAAGGGAATTAAAGTTACTGAGAAGGAGAAGGATAAAGGTCCTATAGAAGACACTAGTAATTTTTGTGATATGAAAAAATGCTTTAGGAAGACTCTACCAATTCCTCAGATACTAGGGATGGTGTTGATGCGAAGATCCAGAGCAAGAAAGGCAAGGATGACAAGCGTGGTGTGTTGCAAGAGTGAGTTACTTAGCTGGAACACAAATTCAATTGCCTTGCTTGATTCACTATCAAAATGATTCACATGTCATTTGTCTCTCTCTCAGATGTCGTCAAGGAGGGAATGAACAAGAACACCACGGATGAAGGCCCCAATTGGATTAGGGATGATGTGTTAAACTATCTCGTCCAGAAATGGGAAAGTGTTGACAATTAGTGGTTGGGACTATGTAGTGTTGTGTCTCTGCTATTACTAAGTTTTGTCTATGTCTTTCTCTTGTTGTTACTGTAGTCCTTTTTTGATGTTTTATGGTTTAGTTCCTTTTTGGCCCTTTGGGCTCATCGTGTAAAGGTTACAACACCCTATAAATGTTGCTTATATAATAAAAAACAATATAAAACTAAATTAAATATTTATCAACTACAACAAATAATTTAAAATTAAATACTATTTTAAGAATGCACCATGTGGCTTTTCTCTTAGCATCTTGATGCCATATCTAAAAAAGATTCCAAAGCATAGAGTTACTTGTACCAAAAGGAGGTGCAAGGATTACACCGATAGAATATTATATAGTAGATTCAACTACTTGATAGTTCTTTTTTTTTACTGTACCACGTTGAGCTTTATCTTGTATGCTTAATTTGATTTTCTGAAATATAGTTTTGTGTATAATTTTACTTCTTTCCCTGAGTAGGAAAAACTTTATTTGGAAGCTACAAACCTTTTCCTCGGTTTGAAATTCATACAAGGGAAGAGGTTCTAGCATCAAAAATTTCCAGTAATATCAATTAGGAATTGTATTCCAACCCTCTCGAACTTCTTGATGAAGAACAACTCCATGTTTGATTGTAAAATCCAAGAACAATGTTGGAATTTTTGTGTGTATAGGATAATGAGTTCTCAAGACTTTACACCATCTTTCTCAACCTTGGGTATATCTTTTCCTTCCAATTCTTGATATGTAGGTTCAATCCTGATAATCAAACCCCACAAAACTTATTAGATATAGGCCCCAGATAAAGAATGTTATTAGGTCATGGTTTACTTGTACCTCAAGATAGCTGTGAAATAATTCCACATCTCCACATAGACATATTGAATGTATTTTGGGATGGATTCAAGGCTAGACCTCCAACATCTAAAATATATTGCAACACTTTACTATTAGATATCTCAATAGAATAAGTTAGGCTACTACGCCAAGATAGCCATCATTAGTGCAAATTAAAACAAAAAAAATCTAAAAAGTTATCTTGCCTATAATTTATAAGTTTCCCTAGAAAAAGACCAAATTCCCTGACAAAAGGTTTTTAGAGGAAATGGGCTTAGTCATCACAAATATAGGAAGAACTATCTAGAAAAAATTATGTGTTCTAACTTACTTGATAACATGAAATCCATGCAACATTGGGTTTTTTCTTAGTAGCATTAGATACTTGTTTCTTTAGGCAATTGTAATTGTCTTTAATCTAGAGAAGCAAACAATGTTGTATAAGCAATTCATGCACATGAAATCAATACATTTCTTGAAAGGGCCAAGGAAACTTTCATCTATTGTAGTAGAAAAATAAAGAAGAAATCCTTCTCCAAGGAAGAATAAGCTTTGAAATTTCTTGTAAAGAACAACATTGGTTACCACTACTGATCTGAGTTTGAATATAATCCTATCTACTATGTTATTATTGTTACTTTCAATTATCAGTTTGCAAAATTTTGTGAATTTGTATATCACTGCTGTTAAATCATAGATAAGCCCACCTATTCCTCATTCTGATCACTTTCTATGGATAAAATATTTTAATATATTTACTATTTGCATTGATAATAATAATGTATTTATGGAGGGATCCCTTCCAAGTTGATTTTTATTGTATTGTAAATCAAATTTTGTATCATTGAATTCATCTTATTGGGCTATCTTTATTTAGGCCATCCATTAGATTTTGTATTCTCTTGTGATGTAGCCATGATCCTTTTGGTTTTGGCATTTCTATGCTCATAAGATTTTCTTTATTTTCCATTGTATAACTATATAAATCTATTTTTTGTTATTGAAACAATCTCTCCAAAGTGCATGATGTAATTTGATTCTAAATTTCTAGAAGTATTGTTGTAGTCTCTGCTAATGTCAAATTTAAACATTATAGAATTATAAATAGACAAATATTTCATTTACTACTGATTCTGTAAATGCAATGGTTATCATGAAAATTTCTGCACACCTCCCTTCATACATGTATGGTTTAACATAGTCACAATGTAAAACAATGAGCTCCTTAATAAGATACCTTTGAATTTCCAGGTACTTATATAATTCTATTGGCGTATTCCTTGCACCTCCTCTAGGTGCAAGTGCTAGTAGATCTTTTCTTAGTTTTATTTGGACTAGTGAGAACCACAAAAGCCATCTCGACTAGTCATGTTGTCGGTCAACCACTTGGGTGTTGTCGATTTACCACTTAAAAAAAAACCTTCCCAATTTGTTTTTAGTTTGGATGCTAAATTCAGAGGATGATATCTCAATCATAAAAAGGATTTTTTGTTCAATTTTTTTGAAAGATAAAATTTTGGTTGTTTTGCAGTGGTGCAGATAGTTTTGGATTTTGATATCTAGTTTTTCTAGAAGTTTTATATTCTCGTAATATACATTGAGCCATTCTAATTTATTAAAAAATGTGGCTTTGTTTAAGTTTATATAAAAAAGATTTTTAGGTTCATTTGTTTGAAAGTGCACATTTTTTATCCTTATTGATATACTTTGATTATTTCTATTTTCACTCAAAATTGTACATTCAACACATTGATTATTTTGACATTTGTAATTCACTGAGATTAAGATCACTTTTCTCTTTTGACAAGTGACAATTGTAAATTCATTGAATTATAAAGTGCCACAATATTTTTTTCTCTAGGGATTTTTTCTATATTGAATTATTTTGAGGGGACATTTACATAAACACTCACTTATAAAGTGTCATTTCTTGTTTTGGGGGCTTAATACATGGGAAATTTGGGTACTTTTTAATCCATAGAATAAAATAATTATCCATATTTTGGGTTTCTTTTACTTCTTTAATTGTTTGATTGATTTGAGGAGTATCATAACTAATAATTGATGGTTAAATTCATCTTTTTATGCCATCACTTTGAGAAGATGATGTTGTAAGTCTTAGTGAGATATAATTATGAAGTATTTCAAATGGATTCAAATCCTACCCCATCTCTATGGACTTGCTCTTGAATTGGGTACTCATTGATAGATGCAAATATGGGTTAACAAGAATGGTTAGATCTAATTGGTTCTAATGTTTTTGATTTGTTGAAATCATTTTGAAGGGACCAAAAACCTTGTACATTAGAAATAATAATTCAAAGTGAACACATCCTCCTAGATGGGAGTGAGACACAATCATAGCCAATATTCCAAAAACAAAACAATACAATTACAACCAAGATGCATGTAACAAAAAAGTACCCAAGGATCCATCCTAAACAATATTGGACCCAACCCTACTTAATCAAAGTCTTCACTCTAGTGTGAGATTGGGAGGAAGATTTGGGAATACTTTTCTTTCACTTTTGTATAACTATCCAAGAAATATTACCTTCTAAGTCCTTAGATCTAGGAAAATTAGGGGGATTCCCCCTCAGAGGGCCCATCCATGGGTGTAATAGAATTAAAGGAACATTTAGTTAGAGTAGTTATGATTTTTTTGTAATTTTTTTGATTAAATTAAGTGGGAAACAAGGGTCTCGACCCTTTACAAATGTTGCCTAAATATTAGGTGAAACATGCCCAAATACTTGCCAAAAACAATAAAAAAGCAACACAACTAAGAGAAAGAGGAACAACTGCAACCAAGTTGCCAAAAAGGATTATAAATGAAAGAGAGAGATGAGACCCTTGCAGTTCCACACAAATAATCCCAAAATTTAAATGAGTTGGCCTTTTACCCAACACTCGAGCTTGAGTTTGGGAAAATTAATTAGGAAGACCTTTCTTCCTTCTTACAATAGTCTAGGGACATTATCTTCCAAATTATTATAACAAGGGGAAGTAGGAGGAGAATCCCCCACAAATATATTGTCAGTGCATGAAGAGGGAGCTATAGAATGATGAGGCAAAAGGTGACCTTCCACCACATGAGAAATCTAGAGCTTAATCGAAGCTAAGGGAAAAGTAGGTTGTAAGCTTGAGGCATGACTTTTCTCAATATGGTCGGTAGGGCATGTCAAAGCCACACCAAAATCTAAGGACTCGTCATCATCTTGAGAGGAGTCATTCTATAGAGAATCATGAAAATGTATAGTCAAGAGATCTTTGTTAGCATTCTTCCACTAAGTAGTAGGGAATGTATTGGTTCTAATGTTGATAAAGCACCTTATGGGCCATTTCACACATTAAGTGCACTTGAAATTTTTGGATTAAACTTTGGGATATGAATGAAAATTTTCATAAAATTCTATTCCTAAATGATCTTTTTGTGAATTTTCTTGTACCCTCTTGATTATGAGAATCCTGTATATGACAATGATACAAATGATGAACTTTTTATTGGGAAGGCCTTGAACATTGTAATGATATTTTTATTCTTGATTCTCCTTTTGTAGACTTCTATTCATATTTTATCTTCCTTGATTCTTATTACTGATTAAGAGGCATCACATCCTTTATCTTCAAGACAACATTTCAAAACAATGGAATTTTCTATTCTAGCATCGACAATTTTGACAATTGTTGATATTTTGACATTTGGTGTGGACACATTGTGATATGAGAAACATGTAGTCACATTACATGCACTAAAATTCCATCTCCACCAATTGGTTCAAATAAGTACAGTGTTGTCTCATTGTAAGATTCTAGTGATTTTGTTCAACATGATCATATTTTAATTTCTCATCCATCTCCTTGAGATGTCTATTTATTAGACATAAATCACATATTTTTAGAAGCTCATATTTTTTTTCATCTTGAAAACACTATTGAGGAAATAAATTTCATATTTAATGACAATGCTTAAAAAAATGCATCCATCACATCTTTGGCACTTGTTTTATATCAATTCATGTATGGGTTTGAGATGAGGTTTTCAATTAGGCTTGGAACATTGATTCAATATTGATCTCTTGTCATTGACTTGGAGAGTGATCCACACTTTTTAGATATCTAATTTTTGTCATTTATTCACCTTTTTTCCTTCATGGTTTGAACAACTACATCCATCACATATTTGGCACTTTTTTTACATCAACTTCTACATGGCTTTGAGATGGCATCGACAATTACATCCATCACATATTTGACACTTTTTTTACATCAACTTCCATATGTGTTTGAGATGAAATAAAAAATTATATCCATCACATCTTTGGCGCTTGTTTTCCATCAACTTCCACATGGGCTTGAGATGGCATCAATAATTACATCCATCAAATATTTGGAACTTGTTTTACATCAACTTCCACATGGATTTGAAATGATACATTCTTCAATCAGGCTTGGAACATTGATTCAGTCTTGGAATCTCTCATCATTGACTTGGGGAATAAACAACTACAATCACCATAATCAAAGTTTGGATTGCAAGGAACATATCAAAATTAGTTGAAGTCCAAATAATTAAACTAACATACTATAAATGCAAATAGACCATGTTAAATACCTCTTGAAAGTTTGTTCTTATTTTCTTTGCATCTATGTTTGTTGTTTTGTTGCCTTACATCATCTAGTTGCAACAAAATTGCGTAGTATAGAGTATATATTTACAAATGTAGTAGTTTATTGCATTGAACAATATTTAAAAATTATGTAAAGAAACAAATTACAAAATATCTATTAATGTCATTAAAAAGTGAAAAATTATTGAAGCATTTTGCATTTTGGGTAAATAGCTATTTAGTAAGAAATTTGAATCCCATAACCCAAAAGATCAATAACAAGAATTGTAAATGACCTAGAAATGTCTACCAGTACTATACAATGAACTCAAATTGCAATTGTATGATGGCTCAAACTCTAGAGGAAAAACATAGTAGATTAGGAATAAATAAACTATAAAATTTTATAATGAAAAGTATAAAGTTCATATTCTATCAAAATGAATACAATAAAAATTGTATGTCATTGATTTGCATAAGTTACATATATATTTAGTCTCACATCTTCTTGGATTTATTTTGGTCATTAGGTTGAAACTTTATGAAATTAGTAAAATGGTCACTCCAATATGCTTCTAATATGTAAATAGAAGATGTTTTTGTAGTTACATTAAACCAATAATTTTCAATCACTAGTTTGGGTAGAGTTCTTGATTAGTTCAATAGAAATTCCATGTTGTAACCTTGTATATGACAAGGAATTTCTTTTTTTATTATTTTTTTGACAAATATGTCAATGTTTAAATATCCTACAAGTTGTACAAAGTATTATTTGTATTTACATGTGAAAATACACCATTGATCAGAATTATAACTATTGAAAATGGTCGAGCACAAAACCAAACAATAAATACACCATATTTGCACAGTCATACACACAAAAAGTAAAAATGTTATTAATTGATTTTTGAATTGATGCTTTTGAATGATTTTTACATTACAATCAACTAGCTTATAAAACCTTATTGTTACCATGCCAACTACCTAAACTTCTTATGGGAAAGTAACTCCCAAAAATTAATTATTCTAACTTAATATAAATCAATATTTATTTAAACTATTATCTAACTATTGTTGTAATATAAATTCCAACAATAATTTTTGTTAAAAGAGCATTAGGGTTTTCTTGAAAATTATATATGTTGAGCTCATTAGTAGTTAAGTTTATTGATTTTGATAAGGTAAGAAACATTTATAGGGTGATGTACCCTTACACAGCCACAAGGGCCAATAAAGATCAAGACCAAAAAACATCAAAAGACTTAGCCAAAAACCTAACACATCAGACCAACAACAGACAGACAAAAAAAGGACCAATAGTAGACTAACTGGCATTTTCCCAATTCTTAGATAGGAGATTAAAAACATCATCCCCAAACCATTCTTGGCAATTTTCATCATTCTTCTTGTCCATTTCATCCTTGATAACCACCGACAGGGTGCTGGTAACATAGTGGACCAGCTTAACAGTGAATCGAGTCAAGCCACAAAATTTTTTGTCCAACTTTTCCATTCTTTCCTGCAGCACACAGAGCTCCTCCCCATAATCCATAGTCTTCACAATATCAACATGCTCCTTGTACAATGGGTCTGAGGACTGGGAAGGCGAGTTCTCCTTCTACACCTTGCTAATATCAGGAATAGAGTGGGGCCCTCCAACATACTCCTCCTCATCCGCAGACTCCTCCTTGTCCCTGCAATATTTGCTGTTAGATCGCTCCTCTTATGAATCCAAGTCTTTAATCTGCACTTTCTTGTTATTCTTAGCCAGCATACCAGATCTCCTAATGATGGTATCGCCACTAGTCACCACTGTAGCCATGACCACCGTGTCCCCCTTAGAATCCCTGCCCACCACATTTTTACCTTTGTTGTCCCTAGTTAGAGGCTCCATCAAATCCTTCGCTTCCTCCTTACCTTTCTTCTTCGAGGTGGGTTTGCAAATAGTCTTGGCAGGGGTTGACTTGAGCTCACAGAGACTAGCCACAACACTAGTCTGGGCAACACCTGCATTCCCCTTAAGCCTCTTAGCAGTGGGTTTAGGCTTCTGCGTATTAGTAGAGACCAAATGGGTTTTTTTTGATGGGGCCTTTGGACTCAACCAGGGAAATATTGGTCACAACGGGAGGCTCAATTTCCTCAATACAAACAACATAAATGGGTTTGGGTGGGCATAATGCAAGATGGAAGTGGTAGAGCCTCAAAATGAGGCCTTGGTGAAGCAACAAGGGAGAAGTATCATCAGGATTTAGGCCAACAGCCTCAATACATTTTCCAATAGAACTCTCTAAATCCATTAGAAGAAAGAAAGGAAAGCTTAACAAAATTTTATGTCGGAGGTGATTTAAAAGAGGGAAATGGTAGTAGTAGGTTTTGTATCTACCTTCCAGAGTCACGTACTTCATAAGGGTGAGGAAGACATGGTTACAAGGCTATGGAAGAGCTTCTCTCTCAAACCCCAACTGGATACGAACCAACTTCTTATTCCCCACAAAAAACACTTTCATACTTTCATTATCTTGGGCTTTTGTATGCTTTGGGTGCTTCATACTAAAACACAAAAGCCTTGTCGCATGCACTATCACTTCATCATTCACATAAAAGGAAATATCGCCCAAGTCACGTGACGATTTTTCCAAGAGTTAATGAAATGCATAGACAAATTAGGGTCGTGGCCCACCAGACTTTCCATCAGGGGAGCTAGATTGCCATCAACACATATGTGTCACACCAACAGATCTTTGTGAAATTTTCCATAGTTTTCGGGCTCTATTTGCACCCTATCACCACCCATAATTTCACTTTGCACACCGAGTAACCATTTCCCTCTTTTAAATCACCTCTGGCATAAATTTTTGTTATGCTTTCCTTTCTTCCTTCTAATGGATTTAGAGAATTCTGTTGGAAATGCATTGAGGCTACTGGCCTAAATCGTAATGATACTCCTCCCTTGTCACTTCACCAAGGCCTCATTTTGAGGATCTACCACTTTCATCTTGTGTTATGCCCACCCAGACCCATTTCTGTTGTCCGTATTGAGGAAATTGAGCCTCCTATTGTGACCAATATTTCCCCAACCGAGTCTAAAGGCACCATCAAAAAAACCCATCCGGTCTCTACTAATATGCATAAGCCTAAACCTGCCGATAAGAAGCTTAAGGGGGATGCGAGTGTTGCCCATACTAGTGCTATGGCTAGTCTCTATGAGCTCAAGTCGACCCTTGCCAAGAATATTTGCAAATCCACCCCGAAGAAGAAAGGTAAGGAGGAAGTGAAGGATTTGATGGAGCCTTCAACCAAGGACAACAAAGTTAAAAATGTGGTGGACAGGGATTCTAAGGGGGACACAGTGGTTTCCGCTACAGTGGTGATTGGTGGCGATACCATCATCAGGAGATTTGGTAGGCTAGCTAAGAATAAAGACTTGGATTCGGTAGAGAAGCGGTCTGACAACAAAGATTGTAGGGATGAGGAGTCTAGGGATGAGTAGGAGGAGTATGTTGGTGGGCCCCACTCCATTCCTGATATTAGCAAAGTGTAGAAGGAGAACTTGACTTCCCAGTCCTTAGACCCATTAGAAATGGAGTGTGTTGATACTGTGAAGACTGTGGATTATGGGGAGGAGCTCTGTGTGTTGTAGGAATGAATGGAAAAGTTGGACAAAAAATTATGTGGCTTGACTCAATTCACTGTCAAGCTAGTCCACTATGTTACTAGCACTCTATCAGTGGTTATGAAGGATGAAATGGACAAGTAGAATGATGAAGATTTCCAGGAATGGGTTGGGGATGATGTTGTTAATCTCCTATCTAAGAACTGGGAAAATGCCAATTAGTCTATTGTTGGTCCAAAGTGTTAGTTTTGTGGCTAAGTCTTTTGATGTTTTTTGGTCTTGATCTTTATTGGACCTTGTGGCTCTCTATGTAAGGGTACAACACCCTATAAATGTTGCTTACCTTATCAAAAACATCTATAAGATTTAATTCTTAAAGAGTAACCAAGAAAAATACTTTAATCTGACCTTGAACCAAACTTATCAAAATTCTCATCTATCTTCATGTAGCACTTACTTCCAAAAATATTTAGATTCCTTACTGATGTCGATATTCCTTTCCATAACTAATACAGAGTCTTCTCCATCTTGGGGTTGATCTAAACTTTGTTCAAAATGTACACAATTGTATATGTAGCTTCTCTATGGTACATAAATGGAAGATTTACCTAAAATATCATAGTCCTTGCCATTTCTTGTACAATCATGTTCTTTCTTTCAACAACTCCATTTTGTTGTGGTGTTCTAGGGGTAGAAAACTACCTTTGGATTCCATGCTCTTCTCAAAATCTTTCATACTTCTCAGCTATAAATTCTCCACCTCTATCTGATCTTAGGAATTTGATTCTTCTTATTTCATTCTCCATCATATCCTTGAATGCTTTGAACTTCTCAAAATCTTATGACTTATCTTTTAGATATGCATTCCAAGTCATCCTAGTATAATCATCAATCAATGTCATGAAATATCTATCTCCTTGTGGAATCTTAGTCCTCATTGGTTTGCACAAATATGTATGTACCAAATCCAATGGATTTGATGTGGAATACTCCCTAATTGGATACTTATTCTTTTTCTTCTTTCCTTCATGACATGGCTTGCAACTAATTGACTGAGGTTTCTTGATTCTTGGCATATCCTAGACCAATCCTTTTGAACTAACCTTGATATTATCATCAAAATTCACGTGCCCTAACCTTTTGTGCCAAATCCAACTTTCATCCTTTTGTTCAACGAGACACCTTTTTCTATTCAACTCATTGAGATGATAAATATCATTGTTTGTCTTGCTTCCTTCCACAATTAGCTCATCGGTACTTGATTTTATTATTTCACAATCATCAACACTAAAGGATAATTGATATCCCTTATCACACATTTGACTGACACTCAAAAAATTATGTTTTAAACCTTCAACATTCAAAACATCACGTGTCTTTGTATTACCACCATCAAGACTTAAATTACCCTTACCTAATATTTTAGAAATAGAATTGTTTCCAATGATAACTAAACCACCTTCAAATTCTTTGAAATTCATAAACTTAATTTTATCTCAAGTTATATGACTAGAGAAAACACTGTCAATATTCCATAGGTTCTTCCTCTCCTTTTGAGCATGTATTGTTGTTTGTGCAATCAAATACTTCTCATAATTCTTCTCTTTCAGAACCTTCTTCCAAACCTTCTCCAAAACATTATTCTTTCATTTTTTGGTAACAGGGAACTCACAAAATTGATTTTACAGTTCCTTGCAATGTGTCCAAAAATTTTGCACTTAAAGCATATGATATCAAAGTTGAACAAAGGTACAAATGTATTATTACTGAAAAAATTATTTCTTCTTACCAAAACTCTTCTACAATCCACAACCTTGTGCCCATAATCATTACAACTAAAACAATAACCAAAAAGGAAAAACTTAACTTGGTATTGTATCCTTGTCCTCTAGATCTCCTCCTTTTATTCTACACTTGAACAAATCCATCATTTTGAGTCATGCTTCAATCACTTGACGATTTCCTCTATGATTTTGAGCTTTTTGAACTTGTCACTTCCAGGCATGACTTAGTGATCCTCTTTGACTATTTTTTCACCTTTTTCTTCTGATCATGTCAAAATTGACACCGGTTTTGTCATGCAAATTTTTTTGGCCTTCCAATATATGATCTTTCCTTCTCAATCTCTTTTTTGGCTACAAAAAGCTCTGCCTCAAGCTTTTCACAATATTTGTCTCTTGCTGATGACTTTTTTGTCAAAAATTCAACTCTTTTTGCTTCTTCCACCCGAATCTTTAGATCATCATCTTTTCTGCAATCTTTAGATCTTTTTCTATTTTCTCAAGTTGGCTCTTACTTTTTTTTACAATTATGATATTTAACTTCTTGAATTCTTTTCTAGCCCATAACAAATTATTCATAAGATTTTCTTCTTCTTCATCATTTTCTCTAGAACCCATTTCAACATCACCATCAGTAGTTCCAAAAGCCATGAATACAAATTTTTCATTTTCATCACTAAATGCATATTCATCTTCTTCTTCTGTAGAATATTCTTCTTCTTCTTCATTAGTATAAAAAAATATACATTTTCTCTGTCCTTTGGGTCTTCTCTGAAAAGACTTATTTCCATTCTTTTATTCAACATTGTTAGTATTCATATTACTTAGCCATAAAATGTTCAACTTCTCCATAATTGGAACACTTGAAAGTTAATTTGACTTTGTACTTACCAAAACCTCTTTGCATCTTTCTAACAAAATTTGCTTCTCTCAAATATGATCCACAATCAAAATCTTGACCAACCTACTTTATAGATACTCTAAATGATGCATCTTTTCTTATAGAATCTTTACTTTCAAATCTCATCTCAAATGCAGTTCATGTTCCATACAACTCAATCAATTTTAAAATTTTCACATGTTTAGCTTCTTCAATGGTAGAAATTTTAGGATCAAACCTTCTAGGTAAAGATCTGAGTACCTTCTTCACAATAATATAATTCTCCTTCAGGGTTTCACCAAGACCGTAAATATGAATTATAATTTCATCAACCCACACTAATACATTTGACTACAAAATCCGACAAAACTGTCTGATGAAATATGTAAAATTTGATGTGTAATTTTCAATTTTTGAAAGTTTATCCCCGACATTCGTCGAAATTTTGATGAACCTGGGGCTCGTCGAAATGTCGGCTATCATTTTCATTGAATTTTCAACAAACATGAAAAATAGAAGAAAAAAAAATTGTGGCCGACATAAAGAAAGGTGAGTTCGTGCCTGATTTATTGCAACAATGTTTTTCTCTACTTAAGATAGTTTGTGGAGAACTAAGGACGATTTTCTTGGGAAAAATCAGAAAAAATTCAAGAAGATATCGCTAGGTTGAGGGTAGTCATTATCTTTTTGCAGAATTCAGTTGTGAAGTTAGATTTGTAGTTCCAAGTTTGAAAATCATATTTTAAAGCAACATCTCATTAGATTTCATTTTTAGAGGTTAAGGGTTTTGAGAATTTCATGTCTAGATTTTGTTGTGTGGAATCACCATAAGATCGCAACCAAGGAACATATTCTTGTGATTGTAATTATGTGATCCATAACTCTATTGGTCATGTGGCATAGTTGTTCTATAACAAATACAGGATGCATTCATGTGTGACCCAAGTTTAATGTGGCTATGTTATGATATAAATGGAGACACTCATATAATGTAGTTAATTTAGGTTGTATAATATAGGTGTTAATCATCATTGGATGCATTCGGGTTGTCTCAAGTTTAACAGGTTAGGATGTAATTATAGCATGATCAAAGAGTGATTACCTCTTGCTGCAATAAAGAGCATATAACTCTAGTTGATATGTAGAGTGGTTGTGTTATATCAATTATGTAGTGCATTCAAGCACAACCCATGTTTAATGGGCTATTCTAGAGAGTGATCAAGATTTTCTAAACCTTATGAATGTTACTTGACATATATTTGCATAATCTCAAATTCTTCAGGAGGCTTTTGAAGTATCATGTATCCTATATAGGGTTTAGAATGATTTCTTGAAATTAAAAATAAATAAATGATGTATTTCCTGTAATTAGATAATGTGGAGATCTCCTAAATCTGCCCTAGCACACTATCCTCTTTGGCACTATATTCATTACTCTAGCTACTAGGGTTTTGCATGTGACATCTTTAATATCTTCATGACCGTGGCTTTTAAATAGATCTCATTCTTTGCTTTAATCCTTTTCATGATAACCCTTGAGTTCCATAATCCACCTTCAATCTCTTCTAAGAACACTGTCTTAAGCTAGACTGCATAGTATGCATATAAAACAAGTCCTTCATACCTGCCATTGTTCCAAACCACCACTCAGTGCCTTGCTTAAAATGTTGTCTCCATAAGCACAATAGCATGTTTTAAAATCATGGTTTCCAGTGATTGACCATTAAGGTCACCACTTTCATCATGAAGATACAATAAGATTTTTGTCTTCAAACTCAAGGCATTATGAAAGATAACATTGTGAATTGTTTGTTGTGTACAACTTGATTTTCTTGCACATTTACTACTTTCCTAACTTCCTTTAAGACTGGGTATTGCACCCTCAGCTGCAATTTTAAACAACTCACTCACTATCACTTGAAGATTCCTTTCATGAGCATCCTTCTATTAAATCAAACTATGCCCTATAGACTGCCTACTTACTACAGAGGAGTCATTGTATCATGGTATTGTAGTTCTTAAGATCCTTCAACCTTATTGACACTACTTCACAGTCCACAAGGTATTATTCACTATTCTCCCATCTTTGATGAGTCTCAAAACATTGATCAAACATGCAATCCACTACCTCCATTATACATTAATGGCTAAGAAGAAACATTGAACCTATGATTACCATTGTTACTTCATTTGGATAGTCATTCCCTGATTGCTTTTTCCTTGTCTAACACTACCAAAAGCATTTAAAAACCCTTAAGGTCAACAAGGGGGTAAGGAAACTCACTATTAAAATCTCTACTTTACTATGAAAGGTTTGGGATTTATTATGTTGTCACTGCTCAGCCTCTTTTTGACTGTCACATCTCAAGTGATTGTCATTCTTCTTACCGTAGATTGCATTTACAAATGTCACTAAGCTACTTAGTGTGCTTGTTATTGGCTACAATCTTTAGATTGCAAGTTTTCGTTATTACCTACAATGTCTCAATCTTTCTGGTATTGCAACCTCACTAATCCGCTATAGTTATTTTTTATGTTTCTATGGAGGCCTAGGGTTTGTACCCTAATCATGCTCTTACCAATGTTTCTGTTGTTTTTTATTAGGGCTCTCTGAATGTTGAGGGCCCTAGGGATAAGCTCGTCATAAGAAGTGACACATTGCATCTTTAACTAAAAGGATAAATCCGTATTGACATTAGCAATGATGATTCTGATTTGTTGCTCCTTAGGAATGGGTCACTTGCTCTTACTAGCTCGCTACCTCCATTGTTGTAGGAAATTTGTGATCAAGTTCAATATTTTGATTTTAGGAGTCTTAACGGTTAGAAATCATATTAAAATCAGAATTTAATAAGTTTTGGAATTAGCATTTTAAAGTGTTTTTTGGGGTCATTAACTTCAGACTATCTTCTCTTTTGCAGGGGTGGTTGCATGCCAATTTTTTTTGGTGTAAAATATCAGAATTATTAGATTATGATACCTGTCTATGAATATGAATTATTGGAGTGTGAGTTTGATATTTTTTGAAGATCTAAATAGTCAAGCTTGGTAAAGAAAAATCATGTCAGATAATATTAGTCCAGAACAAAATGAAGAGACACTTGATAGATTGTGGGCTATGTTAGCTCTCAAAAACGCAGGCAAGGATACCTCAAGAGGTTGCCAATCTCTTCATACGTTTTAGGGTAACAAAACAAGATTCAAAACAATTAAACCTTCTACTCTTTAGGTGCTACTAGACCTAGGCGGGTGTACCTAAAATGGATGAAGCAGACTTAACCTATGGTCTTCCTTCTTGCAATGATTTATCCACAATGGCAGATGGAAGTGGACAAAATGGATCAAACTTGGTATAAATTGTATGCTAAAATGAAGACCAATTCCTAATATGTTCAGTTAACAGATGTAAAAAAGTTATGAATGAGACTAAATGATGTGAATGGTGAGACCAGTTCAAGAGAAATCTAAGATAAGTGCTCTGTTCTGGCAAGAATTCAAGCTGTTCAGCATATGATTTGGTTTATAGCTTGTATAAACATGCAAGGTTATAATTACTGAGTTCTTCTTAAATGATCCAATTGATATCTTCTAATTACTATGATCAACTTAGAGGATTTAATCTTTGCTGGAAAGAACCAATTAATTGATCATACAGTTACAACAAATGTGTACTGATAAACTAGAGGTAAACTTGTTACACCAATTTAAACAATCAGAGAACATCACATTGGAGAAAACTTTGATAATACTTTCAATAGGCACGATAAACAACTGATACCAGAAAACAACTGCAACAAATCAAAAGATTTTCATTAATATCTCCATAATTTTATACATGAACATAGTCTCATTTTGGTGAAACATGGTTCTGAACTGTATCTATTTTATCCTGTTGTATTCTACTACTTCTATCTTTTTTATTTTGAAATTTGGAATAGATATTTATACATTGTGTACATGAAAGGATGCGTCCTTTTGGTAACCATATGTTTACACAATAAACATTTAAGAGGATAATTAGGCTCTATTTAGCCACAAATGAGTTTTTGCGAGATGATCCAAATAATCCCGGTGCTCATATGTGTCTGCATCTCCAACTGCATTCCAGATTGTGATTTCCATTTTGACCATCTCCTCATTCCGCTCACTCACTTCTTCCAAAGATGTATCCTCTGCAGAAGCTATCCTCAAGACTTCGTTCAATATTGATTCACATTCATTTTTCCATCCGGTGGCCTCCTTCAATTCCCCATTGTCATCAGAGAATGCAATCACGGTCTTTTTGGTAACATCCATCAACCCCTGCTCATCCCCTTGTAATTCATCATAGAAGTTTTGATGATGATTGATTATATGATTTGCAGCCTCAAGTGTTGCACTGCTAGAATCATCACTTTGAGCTAATTCATGAAACTTCTCCATAATTCGCCCATCCATCCTTGTATGTTCCTTTAATGCAGCAAGGGTATGAGAGTACTTTCCCCATAGTTTATTCAACCAGGATGTTACATTATCCTACCTCCTTTTGATAATTGATGCAACTGCATCATATTTTCCCTGGGAATAAGCACTTGATCCTACCCAGTGATCTTTTGCCTAAGAGCTTTCTCCTTGAGTGAGCATTTTAGTTGGCCCCATTGAAATACCAACCAAATCCTTTAATTTGTCATTATCTCTCATCATCCTTTCATTATTTTCCTTGTACATCTCTCTTTCTTTTATCAGCATTTGGATCTATGCCTTGTTCAGCTTTGCAATATTCACCCCTATCTCTGCAGTAGCTACAGGATCAGCTTCTCCAACCTTCAAATTTATAACATGGCCAAATGCCTTCTTAGTATCAATTATCACTGATTTTCTGTGGGGTGGATATAAGGCCCAAATCATTAATGACCCCTCATCAGTATTGTATTTTGACCCAGCATACACCTCTGTTACACTTTCTTTGTCAAGTTTATGTGTTGTATTGCTATCTCTTAAGAAACTATCAAAAACAAGGGCTAAATTCAAATCAAGTCCAGGAAATATCATGATACCAGCACTTTCTAACATTTTCCTTCCTTTCTCAGGGGTCATATTTGTCATTTCATCATCCACACATTTTCTCAATTGACCCAGTAATTGCTCTTCATTCCTTGAAGTAACATCATCAACATTTTCTCTTATTTCCTTCCCCTTCTGCTTGTATAGGAATGCCTTGAATTCTGGGGAGTTTATAAATTCATTATCTGAGACAAAGGATATGTACTCCATGTGCCTTACATCAACATTGCCACTTTCAATACTCTGCTCTCTGTTTGGGAAAATATAATGCTGAGTTCTCACCCTAGACACCTTTTCTACTCTGCCTTTAGGCACATTATCCTTTGGTGTTCCCTCATCTCCAGAAGACAATAATTCTACCTCCAGTAGCCCTTGGTTATATCTTTCCACTACCATCTCAGCTTCATCTTCATCCAAATTCCTTATCATGTCATCAAAAGGATAGGGTACATGTTGATGCCCTCCAAAGTTTATCTTCATCTTAGCAGAATTTATATATCCTTCGGGATCAAAACCCTTTTTGAGTGGCCCTCTCTTCATATTATAATGCAACAATCTATCAAGAATTGAATTGTACCTTTCCTTGGCCAACACCGTGAAGTCACCAAAACACAGTGTACTAGGCATAAAAGCATGTTTCCCAAAAGAACTGAAATGCATTACACTACAATAATCCATCTGCTTGACAATCTCTAAGTATGCAATTATGTTCAGAACTGTCTTTGGCAGAATAAAAGGGGCATCTTCGAACCCATATACTATGATCATTGTAGCTCCTTCTAAACAATACCAATCTCCCCAGTTATGATCAATTGGCCTGTTGAAGTCTTTGGGCCGAAGGAATCTCTTAATCTCATTAGTCAATGAATAATTGCAAGGATACTGATACAGTTTATACAAAGTTTTTACAAAATGTTCCTCAAAATGAATAAAACTAGCATTAGCAAATCTGTTATCCCAAATAGCAGTCCACATTTGAACAGGCAATGCTTCACCCTCCTTACCAACTTGAGAAATTCTCATCTCTGAAGGCCACACACCCAACTCCTGTCCAAAATATAGTACCAAATGCATCAACAATGAATAGTGCCTAAGATGAACAATAGGAGCTCCACCTTTGATAACCGTCAATCCTGAATCAAGCCCCCTAGCAATGTATGAAGCATAGTCAAATGGCCTAGAGTTATGATACTAGATATCTGCTATAATGACCATTGGCACAATTGACATGAATTCTAGGGCATCCATTCCCAACACTTGACACACTGAAAAATATGTGTACTTCATATAGGGCTCAAACAGGTCGACATGATAAGGAGGCCCTTCACTATCTTGTAGAGGTTCGAGCTTGCTGCCCTGTTTAACCCTATGAATCGACAACCTCCATCCCTTATAGATCGTATCCATTCTTGAGAATTCCTTCTCCAATTCTTCAGAAATGATCTCTTCATTACAAAATCCCTCTAATTTGAAAACCTCACCAATTGCTTCTTTAGACAAATATATCTGTGGTTTTCTAGATGGGTCACAAATAGCTTTGAACTTTGGTTCATAGTGATCAACAAGTAGCTTTACTAATTCTATATTCACAAATACATTGGGGCACACCAGTTTTCCTACATTCAACTTCCATGGATTACAAACTGGTTCGAAACGGTTTCCCCTATGATAATGGAAATTGAATAGCTCATACCCCCTTACGACAGTCCATACATCACCTATGAACTTGCATTTATCATCTAATTTGTCAATTTTTTCCCTAATTTGTGCAGACCTTTTGTCTTTAGGCCCTGAACTAGTTAGCTGATCAATAAGGTCTTGGTTTAGTCTTCGTTCAAGGCCTTCATGTTCTGTATCAACCTTTTGTTTCTTCCCTTTTGGTTGACTACTCTCACCAAGTTTTCTACCCTTAGCTTTTCCAGAACCAAAAGACTCCATTCTTTTAAGATCATAAAAATTAGAATTGGAAGGCTTAAAATGCAACAACTTACAGTATTCTATTCGAGCTCCCCAAGCTGAAAAATGTCTTGGTTCTCCGTTTCACGCTGATGATTCTTCTATAATCAATTCAACATTGATGCATCGATTAAACATTCATTGTTATATTTTGTCACACCATTAATGAAGCACAAACAAAAATCAATTGGAGCTGGCACTGTCGCATCAGATGTCTTATCGGTGAGAGATTTTCAAATATGAGGCAAAGTTTTTCTACAATGTTTATTAAAACCTTTAGCCAAGACATTTTGTAGTCATACTAACACCTGGAATGGCTATCACTCATGTTACTTATGTTGCTGTAACAACCTCGAGTCGGGGAGACGTCTCATAGATTTCATTGCGTCTTACCGATATGCATTCTTCATTGTATTTTGCAGTCGCTAAGACATAATCACCTCTTTCACTGATGAAATAAGTCTTACCAATGAAGTCATTCATCGGCAAGACAATGAACCTTTGAAAAGACTCATACCGATGCAAAATGTTATACCAAACCCATTCCTCCATTTTATTCGCTGAGACTTACCCCGAAGACCACCCCTCCTGCCGATGCATCTTTTTATCAGCGTAACTTTTGAATCAGCAAGACTCCATAGCTTCTCCCTGATAGACTTTTTGATGAAACCCCTTTATATCATATCGACAAGACTAGTTGCCTTCGGCAAGACACTACTCATATACTTTATTCTTACCGATATACATATTCTCATTGCCAGTTGGTAAGACAATTCACACTTGCCAAGACCATCTACCGAAAACCTTTAGTTTGGCCGAACACTTCCACATGCGTCAGTTAGAGAGACATAATGTATTCATTATGACTCTACGTCAATACCATAAGTTTGGCTAAAATGACCCCTCTATGTGTTAGTCGGTATAGCATGCTGAGCTGGCCATGACATTATAACGATGCTTCAATCCTTTGTCGATAGAGCTTTTTAAATGTCGTTTGGCAAGACATTAATATTTTGCTATGACCATCACCCGAATATGATTTTCTATGCTAATATTCTCTTCTGTCGCTGAAACAAAAGATATGTCCTGCCAATAGCTTGCAACAAATTATTAGTGAAAAATACATAGGTCGGGGAGACATTCACTCTGTCTTGCCGAAATAAAGAATATAATGAAATATCACAGATTAGATGGATTCAAGCGGATCATGTGACAAAATATAAGCAAGGAAACATGAGGAAGGGATTTTATGCTTATGACAAGGGCTCATTTTGGACACTTATGAATGCAATTGACTGCGAAAATTTGCAAAGTTTTACAGTTCTAACAGGCTACCATTGAAAAGAAAGGGTGATGGGAAATGTTATTGTCCTTGCAATAATTGCAAGGGCTTAAAGACGAGATGACTTTTAATCACAACAACTGAGAAACATTGTAAGCAACATGGTCACGTTGAAGGAGGGCATGATTATCGACCATTGGTAAGTTTTTCATTATATGTGTTTATATTGATTGAATTTGTAAATGTTTATATCATTTTAATATTATATATATATATAATCAATTGATCATGATCATGGTTGGGCACCCTAGGGCAGATGATATGGATTATCATGGCACAAAGAATGTGGTTTTGCAAGCATACGAACATGGAGCTGTGAATATCGAAGATGAAGTTAATGATCCTATGGAAGAAGATGATCATGTGCTAGAAAACACAGTTGAAGATGATGGTACAAATACATTGATCCATGACACATTTAGTGGTAGAGCTGATCATGATGATCAAGATCACTTTGATGATGTTCATGATTTATCTGTACTTGAGAAGGCATACGAGCCCCTTTATGAAGGCTCCGAAACAACTCTTCTCTCTGTTGTATTGTTGTTGAACTTGAAGGTTATGAATGGTTTATCAAACATAGCAATCTCACGGATGTTAAGGTATATCATATATATCATCTTTTTTCATCTATTTTAATTGTTGTTAGTTCATCACTAGTAAATAAAAGATGAAATATGTATCATTAATATTCTTTATATAAACAAATTATTTTTTTGTTGTAGATGGATTGGTGAATTTTTGTTACCACCATCAAATATTTTACCTCACTCATATCGAGATTTATGTGCCATTATGAAAGATATCAAAATGGAGTATCAAGTAATAGATGCATATCCCAATGATCATATTATATATCATAAACAATAAAAATTTTCAATAGAATGCCAAGAATGTCATATAAGTAGATATCGAACAGATCAACTAACAAAAAAGGTGCCTCACAAGGTTCTTCGTTATATTCCCATTATTCTACGTATGCAACGATTATTTAGGTGTGAAAGCTTAGTGCAATTTATGGATTACCATGCATGGAATAGAAGTGGAGATGGCATTCTTTGAATGCCTGCAGATGGTTTTGCATTTAGGGACATGGAGGAAAAATAGCCACACTTTAAAGAAGAACCTCATAATCTCAGGCTTTCATTGGGAGCGGACGGTGTCAATCCATTTGGAGAGTTGCGATCTATTTACTCAGTGCGGCCTATTTTTGTTATCAACAATAACATTCCTCCATGGATGTCAATAAAGAGGAGCACATAATGTTGTCAATGATTGTTCCAGGTATTTGTTTACATCAATTTTCTTTAACATAGTAGCATCTCATTTTTCTAATTTGTTGCATAATGACTTATATTTTTTTCATTCAATAGTCATTTACATTCATTTATATATATTGCAGTAAAATGGTTATAATAATTATGTAATGTTTATGTTGATTCAACTAGGTAAGTACCAAGTTAAAGATATGAATGTATATATCGAGCCTCTTATTGACAAGTTACTAAAGTTATGGAATGACATCACTATGTATGACGTCTCTAGACCAATAGGACAAAGACAATTTCAATTCCATGCAATGCTTGTATGGACAATTCATGATGCCCCAGGGCTAACACATTTTTGTGGTATGTTATAATGTTCGACTACACTTTAACAATATTTAATTTGATGAAGTAGATATCATGCATGTTTTTAAATAATCTATTCATTATATATAATGAAAAAAATTGACATATTTAATCCAATTATATATCATCTTGTAGGTCTTCAAACAAAGGGAAATTTTGCATGTCTAATTTGTGGTCCAAAGATGAAATCTCATCATTCAACAAGTTTAGGAAAGTAGGTGTTTGATGAGTATAGGTACTTTCTCCATAGAAATCATAAGTATTGAACTACTGAAAAACATCTTTTCAATGGGAAAGAGGAGACTACATCAAAACCACGAAGAATGTCACCTCGCCTATGGAAGTTGGAATATAATAGAATTAATTGTCAAGGTTATACATCGGATCAAATTGTTTATCTATCATATATGATATGTTTTGAATTTATATTTTTATATTGTGTTGTGTTTACTCATGTTGTAATTGACAATGATTGTCGTTGTTAATTTGTTTAACTTATATGCTTCAAGAAGGTCATCAAGGCATTAATGGTCGGCTTCCACAGGGACTAAAAAGTTATCCCAGACAATTTAGTAGGTTGCCCTACTATGAGCAGCTACAAATTGTGCATTTGTTTGATACAATGCATATCGGAAAGAATATAACAAAAACGTTATAGAAAATATTAGATGGAAGGCATGACAAAGAAAAAATTATCAAAATTTGTACTGACATTCAGGAAGCCAATCATGCAATGAAAAATGTCATTCAATTAAATAGAGATGGAGACCAAATTAATATAAGTGCCCTTCCTTGGTTATTAATAGAGCACAAAGAAATGCTATAAAAGAAGTCATACAAAAAATTCGATTTCCCACAGGATTTGCTGCGAACATAAACAATATAATAACAAAGAAAAGTGAATTTGGGTCAGGGATGAAAACGCATGATTGGCATACCTTCATTAAGGTAATTATTCTGGTATATTATATACAATTGTATAATGCATGTACTTTTCAGTGTATTGTGTTCACTACTTTTAGAAAAATAATGAAAAGATCATTTTATAATTGTTGCAGTATATTCTACCTCTATCTCTCCTAGACAACTTTGACAACAATGTCAAGCAAGCTATATATGATCTTTGAATATACATGAGGTAAGTAGCGAGATTTGTTCAATTCACTATATACATCTTATAATTTCCATTTGTTTTACTTGTTATGCAATATATTGTATATTTTTGTTAAATCTCGTTAACATATTTGCACCTTGAATCACTTGTAGATGGTTGTCATCTAAAAAAATCCATAAAGAAGATATAAATTATTGGAAGAGAAAAATTCCTCGTCTAATGCGTGAAATGAAAAAGTGTCTACCTTCAACATTTTTCAATGCACAAGAACACTACCTTATACACCAAGTTGAGGAGAATGAATTGTGTGGACCTGTACACACAAGGTCAATGTGGATGATTGAAAGGCACTTGAAATTTTTGAAGGCTTTGGTTAGACAAAGAGCACATCCTGAGGGTTCTATGGTGGAGGGATATATGGTATACCAGACCATGGTGCACATTAGTAAATATCTTCCTAAGTTTGTAGCAAAGATTCATGTAGATCGCATTTGGGATCCCAACTCTATTAACAAATTCAAAGGGGAGTACTTATTGGGGAAAGGTAGATTGAGGAAAGTGAGAGGTAATTATAAGATGGTCATGGAGATTAATTGGAATACATTTTACATATGGTTTTTATGTATATTGTACTTATTTAATTTTTAATCTTCAATATGTACATCAATTATAAATTAAGGTTGTATATTGTGGTATTTAATTAATTATACATCGTTTGTGAATTTCAATTTTTTTTGGTACAGTTGGTCAAGAGTGGGATGGACTACATTTGTATATCACCAACAATCTTGATTGGATGACAATATGGATTGAACGATGTCAACAAGCTGGTCGCACATTAACATGGGAAGGTGTGGCTTCATTGGTTAAAGAAGCCCATCGTAATGGAGATTCCAATGCTACACAAAGGGAAATTGATTTAGCATATGGTTTAAAAGATAAACAGGTATGTATAAATATATTAATCACCCATATTATTTAATTATTTTAAAGTATATTGATGCATATGTATCTTGAGATTGTTTTCTTTGCATACATTCGGCCAAGAATAAATATGTTTATCAATTGACGATATTGCAATAATTTTTACATGTTTGACATATTGCAGGTGAAACACCACAAGGCTTATGTGGTGCAATGGTCATAAATTTTGAATCAAAATGTTGGATGACGTGAAGAAAACTTGTGATTCTGGTATAACTACAGTCTTTCAGGTGACTAATGTTTCATCTAGAAGCGACATACATCCAGAAGTTTGAGAAAATTGATACTATGGGATTTTGGATGATACACTTGAGTGTGACTTTAAGTCCTTCAAATTAATTTTGTTTGTCATCCTATGGTACAGGCTATGATTGAATGAAAATGATCCTGAGAGAACTGTTATTGAACATGATAATGGATTTATCTTGGTTAATACAAAGTTGATCGAGCGAGCTGGAAATGAACCCTATGTTCTTCCAAGACAATGTGAGTAAGTATTTTACTCAGAGGTTCCAAGTAAACCGGGTTGGTCATTTGTTGTTAGACATGATCCAAGAGGAAGGTCGGTAAAGTATAGTGTGGTGGAAGAAGAAGATACCAAAGAACTAGAAGATGATGTAGATGATTATCAAGATCAATGGTTAGTTGATGATGTCCCTGATAAAGATGTCAAAGAGGAGGAACTAGATCATGATGATGTAGGAGTTAATGTTCATGAAAAGATATTTGTGTGGATGATGACATTATCAAAATTGATATTGATGATGATGATGATATGACCAATCTTTACAATGTCGAATTTGGATCGGATGATACAGACAAAGAGTTGGATGAAAAAGAAGATCAATGACATTGAAATGTATAAGTTATGTGATTATATTATCTATTTGATATTAATTTCTTGATAGAATTATATTTGACTTATGTGGTTACATAGTTAATTCATGATGTCTTTAATTTTTATGCCATTACATAATTAATTTAATGATGTACTTTTTAATGTTTGAAAGGTCAAAAAAAAAAAACATTTCAATAGTGATGTTAACAACCTTGAAATTAGTGTGTTTTATGTTTCATGTGATCATAAAAGATTAAAAAGTTAGTTGTAGAGGTGGTTGTTCAGTGGTTGACATGTATGTTGGTTCTTTTTACAATGTAACCAGGTTTGTATTCTAATCTACCTATGGAATTGTCAATTCCAATTGAAGGTAGCTCAAAGGACTTGGACCAACCGATGAGGACTTTAAAAGTCTCCTTCGGGCTCTACAAGACCCGGGAGGGTGATCCCTTAATGTGTTTACAACCTCTACACCATTATTATAAACAAAATTAACAATAACAGATGATCTCACTTAATAGCTCAACACAATAAGATAATATCAACTAGAATTGGTTGTTCATAGACAATATCAACTATCTAGAGTGTGAGATAACTAAACATAATCCATTGTATAAGATATTCAATGATTTTCAATTTGTAGCAAGCTCTAGGCAAAGACAAACAAATACTGAACTACACGAATAATTACAACTTAGATCAGTGCCATATATCCATTGCAAGAGTCAAATTCATAAGCATCTAGAGGTTTATAACAGATTTAAAACATCACATATAAGATCCCTGACAATATTGCATTACAATTTCATCAGTATGCATTCTAACCCAAGATTACTTATCAAATCCTTATACAACACATATCCGCCTACAATCCCATTCAAGCATTTTAATTAATTCCTTGAATTAAAGCTAAAATAGAATCATACACACCACAACAGTGAGATGAATGAAATAACCCTTAGTTATTTTATTCAAAGTTTAGATATGCACATACAATGGAGAGACATGAGCTTGAATTTGTCATTTCAATTCAAATGCTAGTACTGCTATGCAACATTAAATCCTCATAAACACAAAACCTATCACAGAATGACTGAGAATCCTAAATTGCATTTCTCTTTAAAAATATATGACTTTACAATCTGCTATGCGACTTTGCCTAGACTCGATCAAAATTATCTAACTTGCTAACCTCGTACTTTTGGCCTTGAAATCCTTCTTATAGAAAATGAAGGAGCAAACAAGCATCGAGCCAGAAAGTACACACATCACCAACCAATTCAGACACCTGATGATATTCCAAAAATTGTTACAACAACAATCATCCTAGAGCATATTCTCGTTCATCATGTCAGCAGAGGAAGGTTGATGCAATAAAAAAAACCACGCAAAACCCACACCAAGAAAGTCATCCATACAAAACTAGAAATACTGTAACCGCAACATCTAATTTGCCACCTGTCAGTAGCCCACTCTTTTTAATCATCATCATTCAAATACTTAGCCACCCACCTCTAGTATTCTTCGTCAGTTGGCTAGTCAAAATTAATCACCTCATTTACCTTTGTACTATAAGGCATATACTTTACCACTACCTGATTAGCATCTCTTTCAAAAGATTTCAAAAATGAGTTAGTACCAATAATCTTATCCATACAATTTACCAATAAATCATAATCTGAGTCATCACAAATTATTTTAATTTGATTATTGATGAATTTACTTGCTTGATCCTGCCATTTTCGGAGTGTTCTGATTTCCCCCTATTCATCAGTTATATTAGGTAATAGTGTGTTACCCCAATCATTGAAGTTCTTTACCAATTCCCTAATCTTCCTACTTATATCATCTGGTAAGCTCTAAAAACCTTACAATGATTTAACTAATATATAAGTAGGCTTCAATGATTGGGGCCTGTTATTTACATCAAACCTTGAGGCTTTATTCTTAACATCTACATCATTTTCCCTAGGGATCTAATTTTGAATTATTGGAATCACTATCCCTTGATCCCTATCAATATTCTTTATTGCTTCAAATAGCAAAAAATACAAAGAATGTATAGAGGGCAGTTTATTATCCACCTTTTTCATTTAAATGCTCCAAAACAGTAGTAACAATTTCTTTTTCTTTTGAAAGAAAACCCTCCTCTTTTACCCTTAGTGATGTATGTGATTGATCAATTTTTTGCATGAGCTGCCTCTTTGTTGGATCAACAAAGCACTCCGTTTCTTCATCAACTTGTTCTAGAGGAGGGGTAATAGCAGAATTTTGAATGGGAGACCCTGGTGTAGAAATATTTGGAGAAGCAGGAGGCATTGACCCTGCTGTGGGAGGTGATGTGCTGGTTCCTGGAACATTGGATGTTTCCCTGGTATGTCTATACTTGAACCTTTCTATTTCAGTTTGTAGCTCAACATTCCTCTATTGCATTTTACTATATTATTCAATTAAAATGTTATACTTCTCCATTAGGCTCTTTCTTTCAGCCTCCTCCCTTTCAACAGTCTTTTGGGCCAACTTGGCCACATTCACAGTTAAACTAGTGGCTTCGGTTGTTGTAGTCTCTGAAGCCTTATTTATTATTAATCTTCCTTTGAGATTTGGATTAATATCATAAATGTTTGGCTTTCTTCCTTGTGGAGCCAATGCCCAAATTGCCAAGGTCTTAGATTCTTCACTGAAGGCAAAGTTTTGTAATGTTGCCTTAACTTCTTCAGAATCCTGAAAAGGATTCTTGGACTTTATAATGGCATTGAAAGCCATTGCATCTGCGATGTCCCATTCAGAAAAAATTAAAACACCAGCCTGATTCACTAGTTGTCTTCCTTCTTTAGGAGTGTTGTTTTTGAACTCTTTCATTAGTTCAGCTTTCACTTCTTCATCATTCTCCTGATCTGACCTGTCAGACCTTAGTTCTCTTCTCTCCTTGAATTTATTTTGATATTCCTCAAATTTCATCCTCCATGCCAATTGCAAGAATACAAGAGTCTTTACAAATGCATTGTCATCTAAGAACTCCTTGCAAGCCTCCATTCTTGCATCCTTCACACTCTTACCCTTCATATCCAAATCAGATAGAACCAATTCAGCTAACCTAGGAGGGGACGGCATACCAACTTGCATGTCTTGACTAGTAACAATAATTTCATCTGTGAGATCCTCAGGTAGGTGATCAATTCTTTGCATCTTAGGGCTTAGTTCAGGTGGTGGTGATGGGGGACTGCATTCTGGTGAAGATTTTAATTCAATGATTTTGACAGCCCCAGGTACTTTCAATTTTGGGCTTGGTCGTGAAGGCACCTTCATTATTTTCTTCCCTTTTCTGTCTACTTCTTCTTCATCACTGGTAGTATCCATTTTCCTCCTATAGATGGACTGCCTTTCTGTAGGCTAACATACTAGCCTTGTTTCAATTGGCATATCACTTTGTCCTTGCATATCCAGACTTAGCCTTAAATTTATCTTTTTGGTTGTCAAGGTGTCCATTATCTTCTTGAAATTCTTCATTAAAAAATTAATTCTCTTGTGGTATGGAGTGAATTCCATCAATAGATCATACGTCGGATCCATTTCATGCAGAATATCCAGTAGCTTACTATAAGCTATCCACTTTTTCTTGTTCAATTTTTGTCTATTTAAATCAAATTCATTCCTGATCAGGTCCTCAGGGAAATTGAACTCATGTGCAAATTTTCCACCTTTTATTCTTTGTCTAAAAAAAGCAAAGAAACCTTCAGGATCATGTTGTCGCCTTGGACCAAATCTCAAATGGTAATCAACAAAGAATTTTTCAAAATGTGTCTAGCCTCCCTTTGAAAATGTAAAGTCAGACACTACTATATAATCAGGGAATAATGTTCCCTTCCCCTTTCCAGTTAGGTTATCTTTATGAATACACCCCATCTGCCACATAACTTCTACAAACCCTAGTCTTGGTGGCACATTGTATGGCAGTATGTGAGAGGTTCCTTGAAATCCATATATTCTCTGGACAGTGCTGACTGGATATGGGATAATGTCACCCCAGTTATGTAAAACCCTCAATTCTGGTTTCCTCTCCTTCGGCCTAAGAAAATCATGCACTTTCTGAGAGATCCTAGGTACATTTACCATCAATCTAGCCCTCAATCTTGCAGTAAAATAATTATCAAATTGCACATAACTGGTGCTTTCCTTATTACAGGACAAATCTGTAGCCCATATCTGTACTAAAAATATTTCTCCATTAACTGATTGTCTTAAGTTCATCTTCTCAGCAAAGAAATCAACATTCCTAAACAGGAACATATGCATCAACATGGAATACCAAAAGAATTGAGTACTAGTATCACCATTCTACAGCTTCGACAGTCCTTCATCTATCCTCCACCAAAAAAGAAGCAAAGTCATATATTACAGAGAAGTTAGGGTGTTGTATTTGCACCCCCATGAACATGTATGCAATCAACATTACTGCACCAGGGTTGAAACCCAAAATATGACATAGTGAATAGAAAGTAGCCAGGAAAGGCATTCCAAAACAATTCAATCTGAAGGGTTCCTAGTCACTAGGGCTGATGTGAAATTATGAACCCCCTACCTTAACCAAATGAGGTGGAAGCAGCTTAACCCTAAAAAGAGATTTCAATTTTCTATACTCCTGCTTCATTTCTTCAAGATTAATAGGAACCAAGTCATCACTTGGCTCACTCAAATCAAAAGTCTGTTGGATAACATCTCTGTTAATTTCTAATAGAACCCCTTCATCATTATCGTTGATTACCTGTGTGATAGGGTCATACCTTTTGGCCACTACTCTAAGTAAATCCACATCAGGGAACACATTTGGAACAACCAGCTTTCCCATGTTGTACATCCATCCATTTGAAAAAGGATGAAGCAAATTCCTCTGTCCATACCATAATATGAACATTTCTAAGCCTGTGAGTGGAACCCTAGCATCAACAATGTTGGAATTATTACACACCAACCCCTCCCCTAGGATTTTCCCTTGCATCAACACCAAACCTTTCCTTCTATCATTTGTTGATAATAGAAATTGATCTAGAAAATCATCGTACAAGTTTCTTTTCAAATACTTAATGTGGCCAAAGTGCTGCTTGGTTGGCACCATTTTAGACAAACTAGGGCCTCACTACAATGTTACACTTCAAGTGGCTATGACTAAGCAGAGATAGGAAATTACAGAGTAAAAATACCACAATTCCTCACAATTTATGATTAAACAATAGCCCTAACAAAATATTTTAATGAACTCAGTGACAAGCATAACAAACCCCCCTTCCCAAATTTAGGTGCAGAATGACTGGGAAATAAAGAAAATTAACTCAACTTTTTTTGCACAAACTCCAATTTCTTGCTGCAGCTGCTTGCAATTTCACCTTTGGCTCTGAAACTATTTTCACGAAATACTTGGATGCTTTGTGATACAAATGAGATGAGTAAATTTATTTTATGTCAATCAAATCCTACCAGTAGATGTCTCATCCACCATTAAAGCCCACTCGTAGGCTGCACAAAGGGCTCCAACCATAATTTGATACATATTTAAATTTGAGTCATTGATCCTTCAGTTTGATCAAATCATTGACGACCATCTTCAAAATAGGCTGACATAATCGCCAACACAACAATAAAGGGGCCCACACTATGTCATACGCCGAGAAGGAATGCCACGTGGCGGTTGCCCGTGATATCACAATCCTTTGATTTACCATCGCGGGATGGCAAGCATTGTCGATCTTTTTACCATAAATCCTACTCCTTCAAAAATGGTTGTCATCCTTTCTTTTAACTGTCGAGCAACTTTTCCCTTAAAATTATAACATCTGCATTGAAATAAAACATGTGCATCTTACAAGCGTATTAGTAATCTGCCCCGTAATACATTTAAAATTGGCGAATGTTTTCTTCACTCCTTAGGCTTCATTGGATGAGACACGTGGAAGACACCCGCGACATCATGATCCCAAAATTCCTAATCGTGGGATGGTAGGCACCATCAATCTTGAAGAGATAGCTCATCAATGGTCATGCAGATTTCATCCTCTAGGAAGGGCACGTGGCACCCGCCTGTGATATCGCGATCTCTGTAATCCCTGATCGTAAGATAGTAGACGCCGTTGATCTCATTCCTTTAACACAATCGTCAGCCATGTTGTTAACCTTCGAGCAGCTTTTCTAGTGAAATTATAACATATCCGTTGATTTAGAACATGTGCGTCTCGAGAAAACTTTAGTAATCTGCCCCTTAATACATTTAAAGTCAACTAGTGTTTCTTTTACTCTTTAGGCTTCATCGAATGAGACACGTGGCGCTCACCCGTGATTTTGCAATCAACCCAAGCACCATCATGGGATGGTGGGGACCGGCTCAGATCAAATGGTAGTTGGTCAACGATAGCTCAAATTTGATCCCTCGGATAGGACACGTGGCGCGCGCCCGTGATTTTGCAATCCTTCAATTCCCAATTACAGGATGGCGGGCACCGTTGATATCTGCGGGAAATAGATCAATGACAACACTAAATCAACCCTTGCAAAAACATTCATTAAAAAGAGAAGTGGGCATTACTAGGCAGATAACAAATTAAAAAATTATATTTATAAAAGAAAAGTAAAATAAATTTACAATTTGTTTTATAATTTCACTTTTAACTTTAAATGTATGTTCACTCATTAAGTTTTATTTTTTTTACAATCACATTTTTATTTTAGATGTTTGTTTATAAAATATAAAGATGCATTAAAAATATATTAGAAATATTTTTCTTTATATTATATAGCATTCATAACATTAAATTAACATAGAATAATTTCACAATATCACTTAACCAATCAAGAAAAATTAATCATTACTATGCAACATTATTCTCACATCAAACTAACATATAAACATTGAAAACAAATTTATCTTTTTATATTATAACATTCATAACTTAAGCCTTTTATACACAATATCAAGTTAATTATAAAAAACACATAAAATTATTTATAAGCAACTTAATTTTTTTAACAATTTAATAAAATATAATTTAATATAATTAAGAAAAATTAAATAAGAATTATAGATAAATTTATGAAATATTGATTTACTTATCAAGAAAAAATCAATGATAAATTTACTTATTATAGATAAATTTACTTACCAATCTATTTTAACCATCAAGAAAAAATTAATCATTAGTGATTGCAACATTATTGGCACATCTTTTAAACTAACAAATAAACATTGAAAACACATTTATTTTTTATATTATAACATTCATAATTGAAACCTTTTTATACACAATGTCAAGTTAACTATAAATTGTATAAAGTTTAGATTTGCTATATCTCTCATATATCAACATAGGTAAATTTGAAAATATTTTAAATTATATAATTTCAAAAAAAAATTGAATGCATTTATAGAAGATTATTTTTATTAAAGTGATAGAATCTAATCCCAATACTAACATTAACTATAAGTCTAACCATAACCCCAACCCTAAAACTAACACTAATTAACTTCAAACCTAACTCTAATTTTATATCCAACCCTAAACATAACTATGATTCTAAAGCTAACATTAATGAAACCCTAATTGAACCATAACCCTAACCCTAATACTAACCCTTGCCCAATTGAACCCTAACACTAACCCCAAGCTCTATTATAGAACCTTAATCTTTACTCCCAACCCCAACCTAATCCTAATTGAATCCTATACCTAATTTTAATTAAAGTCTAACCCTATTTGAACCTTAAACTTAATTGAACTCATGTTTAGGGTTAGGGTTCAATTAAGGTTAGGGTTGAATTATGGTTATGATTAGGGTCAAAATTCAAATAGGATTATGGTTGGAGTTTAATTAAGGTTTCTATTCACTTAGGGTTAAGGTTCAATTAGTATTCAATTTGGGTTAGGGATCAATTAGGGTTATAATTCAATAAGGGTTTAATTAAGGTCAAGGTTAAGGTTAGTCTTAAATTAGGGCTAGGATTGGAGTTAGGGTTCAATTAAGGTAAGGGTTATTGTCTATTTTAGGGTTAGGGTTCAATTAGAGTTCTCTAGGGTTTTGATACAATTAGGGTTAGGTTTCAACAATACCTAGGGTTATGATTACATTTCAATTAGTGTTAGAGTTAGGGTTATAATACGAGTTCAATCAGTTAGGGTCAAGGTTTAATTAGTGTTAGAGTTAGGGTTGCAATAATAAAATTTTCCATAATGATATGGAAAGGCATTCAATTGGATTCATATACAAATGCACAAATAAGAATTCTCTAGAACTAAAGTTATAACAACAAATACAATCCTTAGCTTAATCATTTGTTCTTTGTTAGGGTTGGGATAAGAATTTAATGGGGCCAACTGAGACTTAGGAAATAAAACCCTACGGAGGAAATAAAGTATTAAAATCAAAGTTGGGTTTTAAATTTTAATCCAGTGACGTAAGCCTAAGCCATTAACTCTAGTGGTCATGTCACTGATGGCTTAGCCAAAGCCTTTCATTAAATACTAACTGTGCAATGTGTAGGTTTTCCAGATTCAAAGATATTGGAGAAGATCTCAATCGTACCCCGCCAACTCGCAGACCTAAGGTGTCACCCTGTTATTTGGCGCGAGGTCAGCAAAAGGTAGATGTGTGTCCTGTATGGAATGTGGGGCCCAATGTCCACTATTGAGCTCATAACCTGTGGTTTTAGATCGACAACCAAGATCAAAAGCTAATGTAAATCTCTGGTGTTCCCTGCTAGCTCGCAGGAGGAAGAGGAAGGTTGGTGAAGCATTAATGAATTATTCCTTGCTTGTGTAGTCACGTTGATCTCAATCTGTGTGAAGATGTTGTTGTTGGCAATCATGAAGGGTGATCTTTGGATTCTCATGCAGCTCTAGTTAAACGATGACAGTACATATGTCCCCAAATTGCCATGTTTGCACATGCACATTTAATAAGCATTGATGAAGGTTGCCATTACCTCGCACAATAAATACAAGAGGAATTAACTACTAGTAGTGTCATTCTTGTAGTAGTTAGAGCGCTTTGTGGGCTGAGTCTAATCATGTTTGAGTGCTTTTCTAAGAAGAGAAAATGAGTAAGTCAGTAAGGAGCTCTGTTTGTTTGAGCTCACAAAAGCTCAGTCCTGCTATTTAGGAAGGTGCTTTGGTTGACAAGCCCAGGATTGTGCCCACTAGATGCAGTAGAAGGTTGCAATTCTAGGATGTTGCTGGCCAACTGGTAGATGAAAAAGGAAAGCAGTTGGTGTGTTGTGGATGCCAACACTCGCCCATTGACCTTATAAGCAACACTTTTGATGATGTAACTGAGACCGACTCAGACTACTGTCGGTATTTAAGTTGCTTCAATCACGATCTGCCCTCTAATGAGGAAATGATATATGTGGGAACATCAACTGTTAAAACCCCAAGCAGACAGACTAGAACCATATTGGGAAAGGACAAGAAAGAAGAGGAGGTTGAGGGTCTACCATATTGGGCAACAACTAGAAGCGTACGTGTATACCGGGGTCTGAATGTTGGTAAGGGCAGGGTGGCGGGTAAATAAGAAGTTGTTGTGGTGTGCCTTCGTGGAAATTTGGTTGCCCTGGTTTTTTTGCGTGGCCTAGCGACAAGGGGATTTTGATGACAATTTGTGTTCCTATTCTTTAGCTTTCCCCAGTTCGTGTGCCACTATGTTTTGCAGATTCAACATGTGGGAAGTTTTGAAATGAAAGTCAAATGCAATGGAGATTTTGTTCAAATGAAAATTTGTGGTGAAATTACATTTGACCCCGAAGCTTGTTGCTCCCTTGTCATATAAAAGGGAATTGAAGGCTCATTTGTAGGGAGATAACTGATGAAAGCTCTAGCTAGGTTTTGAGTTGAATATATGGGTAGAAAGATATATGTCCTCCGATGAGAAAGTGATATCTATGGTGCCATTGGCTATTAAAACCCCAAGCGACGAAATAGAATAGATAGCTTGTTTTGAGTTTTGGATGAATATATGCAAATTATCTTAAATTGTATGCAGATATGACTTATAAGCATGAATAAATGTATAATTCTAATATATTTTCTCTCCTTATGTGGATTTGAGTGAATTTTGAATGAAATGTTAATGAAGTTGTCATTCTTCTTGAGAATTTTTTCAATTGTGTGTCTATGTTTTTATTTGATTCAAGAAAATCAATTAAATGCTTAAATGGAGTCATAAGTTTACAATTATTTACAAAGGATTTGATAAGTAGTAATATATCAGAGAATTGAGCTCCATAATGCAAGGTATTATATGAGTAGTCCATTCTATTAAATTCTTGGGTCATTTCTGCTAACGGTAAATGGGTAACTATATATTTAACTGACAATAAAAAAAGAATAATATGTAAATGGGTCACTCACTCACTCCCTCTATCTCTCTCCCCTTAACCCTAACCCTTAACCCTTAAACTCTAAACCCTTAATATTAGGTGTGTATTAAAAATTATAAAAGTATAAATTTTGGAGTTCTATTAGGAATTGAATGATAAATGACGATGAATGGGAAAATCTAAGGCACTTTAATATTTTCAACTAAAAAGTTAAGAGTTCAATTAGGATGAGTGTTCACTTAGGGTTAGGTTTAGGGTTCAATTAATGTTCAATTTGGGTTAGGATTGAGGATGAGATTGGGGTTTAATTAAGGTTATGAATTCAATAAGAGTTCAAATAGGGTCAAGGTTAAGATTAGGGTTGGGGTTAAGGTTCAATTAGGATAAGAATTAGTGTTAGGGTTAGGATTAGAGTTCAACTATAGTTCAAAGTTAGGGTTATGGTACAATTAGGACTACTATTCAATAAGTGTTCCCTTAGGGTTATGATTAGAGTTATGAATCTACAATTAGGGTTCAATTAGGGTTATGATTAATTAGAGTTATGAATCTACAATTAGGGTTCAATTAATGTTCACTTAGGGTTTCTTTCTTGGGAGAATTTTATTGAATGGTAAGTGTATTTTATAAAATTAATATGTTAAGAATTAATTTTAGATAATACTACATGTGATTTTTCATATGGTATTAAATTGTAGATTAAAATTGATAATAGATTTCCTTCCTTCTTTTTCATTGTAAGCTACCATAATATATGGCCTTAAAATCCTATTCATATTTTGAGCTTTTCTAAACTATACAACACGACATCCAACAAAAAAATTTGTTATGCATTTTTTCCAAGCACAAATCCTTAGAATTCTTAATGTATTACTTATGTTAATTCTTTATTGCAATAAATAAACACACACTAATATATATATTATGGATTTGAGGGAAATATTAAAATATTTATATATATAGAAAAATTTAAATGCAAGGGATTCAAGTACATACCTTTGCTTTTGTTAATGTTGATGAAGTGTCAAATTTGATGACATGATGATATAAAAAACTGGAATATCTATGCTCCATGTGGCACTTGAAATTTTGTACAAAACTATAACTAACTCTACATCAAATTTGTGACTTTGGACCTATTTTGCATCAATAAATATGAGCTTTAACACATGCCTCCTAATCTAGTATACAATATGTACTTAAATGCTCAAAATAGTTGGGAGTAGTGTTAAGATTGGTGGATCTTTGGGAAGGTCCAATGCTTCACCTTTGTATCTCTCCCTATAGATAGAGGTAGAGATGAATATAGAGTGAGAGAGGCAAAGGGATAAAAATAGATAGAGATATAGAGAGAGATAGGGAGATAGAGGGAGGATATATATATATATATAGAGAGAGAGAGAAAGAGAGAGAGATATGGCAAGATAGAGATATAAGGATATATAGAGAGAGGGGAGAGAGAGAGAGAGAGAGATAAGTAGAGAAAGACAAATAGAGAGGGAGAGGGAGATAGAAATAGGGGGAGATAGAGAGAGAGAGAGAGAGAGGGAGAGATAGATAAATGGGAAGAAAGACATAGATATAGAGATATATGGGAAGATAAAGGGACAAATAGGTTGAGATATGAAGATAGATAGGGGTATAGGGAGGGAGCAAAAGATTAGGGAGAGATGGGGAGAGATTGAGAGAGGGAGGGAGAAAGGGAGAGAGATATGTAGAGGAGGGAGAGATAGAAGATGGGGAAGAGGGAGATATACGTAGAGAGGGGGAGAGAGGGAGAGCGAGAGGGGGAGGCTAATTTTTTAGTTTAAATTCTATAAAATATTCAATAAATAATAATATAAATATTATAAGAATCTTGTTTTTGTATAATGTGTGAAAACTTAACATCATCTTGTTTTTCATGCTTCAAAATGTTCAATTCTTTTGTTGTTACACCCATAATTTCTTTTGCCACTTCTTCAAAAGTTGTAATCCAAGTACTGAATGATTTACTTATATAGTATTTTGGATAATAGAAACAATTTTGATTGATTTAATCTTTTCTAAATTCATTATTGAATTTAAATCTTATAATTTATTTTCTAAATTCATTATAGAAACAATGTATGAGAATTTATTCTCTTGATTTTGAGGGTGAAAGTGTGGCTAGATAGGGTTTCTATAGTACATAGCATTTGTAGGAGAATGGTATCTCTATTTTGAATTAATCTAAACCTTGTTTCTATGTAGTATTTTTTAAATTCATTTTTTTGTTATACTCTATAATTGGTAGTTTATATATTGTACTTTCTCTATACATGATTTTTAGCAAGATTGGGGACACTAATATATAGAACCTTCATTTATTTTTTTAAAAAGACTAAGAAATGTATGAAAATTTGACAACATGAAAACCATGAAAATAAAAGTGAAAATAAAAATTTAACATAGTAAAAATGGCCAATCATGTGCCAAAAATGAAAAGAACCATTTGTTGTTACTCTAATATTTCAACCACATACTAAATTACCAAGTGCATTTTATAAATGTATCATGCAAGGAGCACAATATTGGGAATCAATGTGAATGATTCTCATCAAGAAATTAGACAAGCTTTGAGATTGAAGGACCCAAGCTCTTTGTAGGTTTTCAATGAAGATTTAATTAGCCACTAATAGGAACAATAAGAAAATAGATAAATGTGAAAATAAATCCTAATCTCTAAGAGTGTTGTGCTAAGAATTACATACACATCTCATAAATTTCAATAGATATATGAGACACATTTATAGAAATAAAGGAAAGAAATAGCTATTTAGATAGTTATTAATCTACAAAAGATTAAGACCTGCGTACTTCAAGAGATTAATAAAAATAAGTTTTTATTTATAATTTTTAAAGTTGATAATTTTGAAATTATCATAGATGTATTAATAAAAATAAGTTTTTATTTATAATTTTTAAAGTTGATAATTTTGAAATTATCATAGATGTAAAGTAAAGATAAAATATTTTTCAACAAAACAAATAAAAATGACAAACAAATAATGTGATTAATCAAGAATAACATGATATTGCAAAAAATATAATAAATAAAAGAATATGCATAATTGTACATAAGCCATCAAAGTGTAAATATACCTATCTTTATAAAAAAATAAAAAATATTTAAAATGACTAAAAATTATTAAAACTTATTAAGCTCCATGAAAAAACACTACCTTCCATATAAAGAGTATACAACATGATACTTATAGAAAAAAAAATATGCAGGATACCAAAAAAATGTTAAAAAGATAAAGATAAGATAAAATTATAAATGAAATTATCATATTAATTTCATAGTTAAAAAGATAATTCTATGGATCTTTAAATATACATATATAATAATCTTTAAATCTTTATTTAAAAATATATATATATATTATATTTTATAAACTTATACATTAATTTTTTTAATATTTAAGCTATACTAAAATCTAAGATGTTCAATATTCATTATTATTAGTTCCTGCCGGTAGGCAGGTATACTTATGCATTCACCTGGAATGCATTTAACCGCCAGCATTGACCAATCACATTTCGCGATTTAACATACTACTTATTTTTTTGTATAGTTTGAATTTGGAGAGCTATTTTATAAATTGGGAAATTAGCATTTATCTATTTTTCTATTCGTCCAAGTAGCTTTAAAAATCATTTTCGTTTTAAAAAATTTGGGAAAATGCAAACGCATAAATTGATTAAATAAATTTAAGCAAAGACATAGTTTAAAAGGTGGCGGCTAGAGGTACGTTATCCATGAATGCAGATTAAATGCATTAAAATATTAGGAAACTGCGAGCGCAAAAATTGATTAATTAAAATTAAGCAAAGGCATAGTTTATCAAGGTGGCGGGTAGACGTACGTAATGTATGAATAAAAAATTAAATGCATTGAATGGCATGTGGCTCGAGGTGAAGGCGGTGGGATGGTTTGGAGGCCACGCGTGGCCAGGGTACTTTGGTCATTTAATATAGAGTTAAGTTACTTGGTATGCATTTCTATTACTTTGCATGTGTTGTTTTTATCTTCTGTAAGCGGTGTTCTAAGGGAGAGTTCTAGCGACTGAGCAGGATATGTTATAGTTGCAGAGTCCAGACCTAGAAACGAGTTATTTGAGGTGATAATTTGGTAATTTCTAGAGTGTCGTTACAGTAAAACGCTGGACAGTGAGGTCAGAAGAGGTAACTTTTTGTTTTGAAGTCTATTTCATACAAGAAATGCAAGTAGGGTTTAATGGTGCTTTGAGGCATTCGTATGCTTTGATTATAAATTTGTATTTTAAACTACTTTTAGTATTGTTTCTTCGAATTTCTTATTGAAATGCGAAGGTTTCATCTGTGTTTGATAGGTATTATGTAGAAATCCTCCTGTTCATTTTACTTCATGCATGTGAGTCGACAGTGTGTTGCTTTGAGCTTTTCTGTTGTCATCAAAGAATAAAGGATAGAGGGGTTCTGTTAAAAGTTGTGGTTGTTGTCCTTGTGGGCATAAATCTGTATATTAAACTATTTTTGGTATTATCTATTCGAGTCTTTTGTTGAAATGCGAAGGTTTCATCTATGTTTGATAGGAATTATGTAGAAATCCTCTTGTTCATTTTACTTCATGCATGTGAGTCCTGTAGAGTTTGTATTTTTTAAATTGCTGTAAAGTGGTCCCATAGAGAGGGCTTTGGAACCAAAATTATGTCAACATGTGCAATAATGAGAGCTTTTCAACAATGGGTCGATAGTGTGTTGCTTTGAGCTTTTTCGTTGTCATGAAAGCATAAAGGATAGAGGGATTCTATTCAAAGTCATGGTTGTTGTCCTCGTAGGCATAAATGCAAACAATGGGAGCATAAAGAATGCAGTAGAAAACATTTCCCTGCCGGCAAGCATAAAAATTCTGTCAGACGTCGTCGTTACTATTTTTGTATCTTTGATTTTACATCATGCATGTGAGTCAACAGTGTCTTACTTTGAGCTTTACCGTTGTCATCAAAACAAGTGCGATAAAGAGATCTTTTGAACAATTAGTCGATAGTATGTTGCTTTGAGCTTTTCCATTGTCATGAAAGCATAAAGGATAGAGGGATTCTGTTTAAAAGTCGTGGTTGTTGTCCTTGTAGGCATAAATGCAAACAATGGGAGCATAAAGTATGCAGTAGATACTTTTTCCCTCCCGGCAAGCATAAAAAATCTGTCAGATGTCGTTGTTACTGTTTTTTGTATCTTGGGGTTATAAAAAACTATGTCAGAAAATGTTGTAGAATCCAAATTACAATGTTGCCATAGAGCAGTTAAGTAATATTGTTTCATAGAACAGTTTTAGTCTTCATGCAAAAGAGCGATCAAATTCATTGCTAGAAGATTTGTGGTCCAAGAACCTGTCGCAATTAGTTTGTGTAGTTAAACTTGTTTGCATTTATACTTGTGTTTCTTGAATCTAGGAAAATGCTTGGTAGTGTTTAAATGGTTTTTGCTATTAGTATCCATCGCAGTAAGAGTTGTATAAATTGTTATTCTTTTAGAAAAAAACAAAGACATGTTTTTTGTTTTCTAATGAAAGCTTTTTACATGGTGCAATGCTTTTGGTTGGAAGAAAAGAGGTCGTGTGGCGGTCCAGCTTGTGGCAGATTCTTGAAGCAAGTAGTAGAAGGTGAGTTTCTAGAATAAACCTTCTCCTTTGTTTACAATTGCATATAGTAGACAGAGAAAAGGGTTGATTCAAGATTCTCACTATATTGATTGTACTTGTAATCATATTGTTGCTTTTTTGTTACAAGGACAATCTTTGCAAATGGGTATTGTGAGTGGCATATGCTATGTGTTTCATAAAAATTAAGCAGCTGGGGTTCAAAAGTAGACCTTCGTTTCAAAAAATGAAGCTTTTAAAATTTTGAGAGTTTGATTCTGAAACCATATGCATACTTTGATTAAAACTACTGGCTAAAGGTGCATAATTCATTAATGCAAATTCAATGGATTTAATGGCATCTGACTAGAGGCGAGGCTGCTTGGATTGCTAACTAGTCTTTGAATATATAACAATTGAAAGAGATAAATAAGTATAATTATCCTTGGCCACATATCACATTTTGACCTTTCAATCAAAGTCAATTAACAAAGTAGCAGTTAGACCTGCAGAAGGTTCAAGGACTATGCTACTAGAAAAACAGATTTAGGACAATGGCTAGACAATTTGTTCAAATTGGTTTAAAAACTTTGAAGCAAATGCATTTCTCCTTCTTTTAGCTTTCATTGTACATCTTAAGTGGTAGTTGGGGTTTGCATTGTTACAATGCATTTGGATACTTTGATTGTAAAATCATAGTTTAGATCATTTTAAGTGTTATCGATTCAAACCTTCCCTTGAAATACCAAGGATTCATCTAAATCTTGGAGGCAACATACAGTTAACTATAATTATCCTTGGCCACATTTCACATGTTGACCTTTCAATCAAAGTCAATTAACAAAGTAGAAGTTAGACCTAAAGAGGGTTGAAGAACTATGCTAATAGAAAACCATATTTTGGACAATGGCTAGAGAACCTGTTTAAATTATTGTACAAACTTTAAAGCAAATGCATTTTCCCTTTTGTTTATTCTCATTGTACATTTTAAATGGAACTTGGGTTTCGCACTCTTGCAATGCATTTGAATACTTTGATTGTAAAATCATAGTTTAGATCAGTTTAAGTGTTATTGATCTAGATCTTTCCTTGAAATACAAAGGATCCATCTGAGTCTTATAGGCAATGTACATCTGTCCTATAAAGAGAGCTTTGGAACCATTGAACTGTCATCAAGGATAGAGGAATACTGTCAAATATTATGGTTATTGTCGTCATAGGCACATGTGCAAAATATGGAAGCATATAGAAAGCAAGTTAACTCTTCAATAATCTCATGAAACATAGTATTTGTATGCATCCATGCATCTAGGTTTCCATGTATATACGTGTACATGTAATTATACATATATGGATGCATGTATCTATGTAGCTATGTATGTATGTGTGTATATAACAGATTACTGTTGCATTTGCTTTAAATGCTTTTTTTGTGGATGGCGCTTGCTAGCCATCCAGTCATATTGTGGTTGTTGTGCATATTGATTTTAAAGATATATGAACTCAATTTTGTGAGTTATATTTCATATTGGTAAATTGGCATTTATCTATTTTTGGAACCCATGGGAGTGGCTTTGTGATTCGTAATTATTTTAAAGTGCTTGTGAAAATGAAAATGCATAGCCTCATTGATAGCTATGTGCTTTGATGCATATATGCAAATTTATAGGATTCATTGCTATCATGTAGAGGACCCATAAATATTCATTCCCCAGGCCCATGTGGTCATTTCAATATGTATCTATGCATGGGTTTGAGTGGATGCTAACTGTTCTGAGTTTTGGTTGCATGTCATTGCATTAAACAATTAAGAATAAGTGCTAGGTAGTTGAAGTAAAATGACCCCATTCAGTTAGCAGATCATTCATCCTTGTATTGTTCCATATCTAAATAATTAGGTAATTGTTGGTTAGCCTTTAAGTACATAGCAAGTCAACGAAAAAAAAAATGATTGCAATAATCCTTGTGTGCATTTAAACTATTAATCAAAGACAATTAACAAACTAGCCCTGGAACACCATGTTTGTGTTAATGTATTCAATACCATGTTTTTATGCACAGATGTATATGGATGCTATGAGTTGTGATTTCTACCATTGGGTTGCGTTTACTATTGCTTGCACAACCAAGCGATATGCAAGTACAGTTCATAGTTCGTTGCATGCAGATACATTCAAGGACAAATACTAAGCAAGGTTGTTAGCATCCTGATAAGAAAGATGATGGATACATCCAATTAATGTATGTCACAACATCTTATAAACAATAATTCCTATCAAACGCAGATGAAACCTTTGCATTTCAACGAAAAATTCAAATAAACAATACTAAATGTAGTTTAAAATATGAATTTATAATTAAAGCATGCAACTGCCTAAAAGCACTATGAAACCTTGCCTACATTTCTTGTTTCAAACAAACTAAAAACCGAAAAGCAATATTACTTAACTGCTCTATGGCAACAATGTAATTTGGATTCTACGACATTCCTTGGCATAGTTTTAAATACCTCCATGATACAAGAATAGTAACGACGACATTTGACAGAATTTTAATGCTTATGAGTAGGAAAAAGGTTTCTACTGTATTCTTTATGCTTCCATTGTCTGCATTTATGCCTACGAGGACAATAACCCTGACTTTTAACAGAATCCCATTATCCTTTGTGCTTTCATGAGCACAGAAAAGCTCAAAGCAATAGATTGTTGACTCATAGTTGGAAAGTGCTCATTATCGCACACGTTGACATAATTTTGGTTCCAAAGCCCTCTTTATGGGACCACTTTGCAGCAATTGAAAAAATACAAACTCTATAGGACTCACATGCATGAAGTAAAATGAACAAGAGGGTTTCTACATAATACATATGAAATGCAGATGAAACCTTCACATTTCAACAAGAAATTTGAATAGATAACATTAAGAGTAGTTTCATATATGGATTTATGCCTATGAGGACAAGAACCATGACTTTTAACAGCATCCCTCTATCCTTTATGCTTTTATGACAATGGAAAGGCTCAAAGCAACACACTATTGACTCACATGCATGAACTAAAAAGTAGTTTAGAATATGGGTTTATGACTATGAGGACAACAACCACAACTTTTAACAGAAACCCTCTACCCTTTATGCTTTGATGGCAATGGAAAAGCTCAAAGCAACCCACTGTTTACTCGTAGTTCAAAAGCTCTCCTTATGACACGTGTGTACATAATTTTGGTTCCAAAGCCCTCTTTATGGGACCACTTTGCAGTAGTCAATAATTTAAAGACTTTATAGGGCTCACATGAATTAAGTAAAATGGACAAGAGGATTTCTACATAATACCTATCAAACACAGATGAAACTTTTGCAATTCAACAAGAAGCTCGGATAAATAATACTAAAAGTAGATTAAAATGTGAATTTATAATCAAAATATAACAATGTCTTAAAGTACTATGAAACCCTACTTGCATTCCAAATATGCATACCAAATATAGAAGCACAGGCTGAAACATTTAAACTGTTTGACAGAATTCCTCAAAGAAATGTTGGTTCTTGGTGTGTAGTGAGTGCAAATTATGCAAAGGAATATTTTTCAGAGAAGGCTTTTTGCAAGCATTCAAGCAAATCAGCCAAATAGCTGATCAAGCTAACTGTGAATGAAGTTACTTGATTGGTCAATGAAACTAGTTCAATGATAGATCAGTTTTCTTGAATAGTAAATAATAGTTAATTAATAAACGTACACGAAACCAATTAAACCAATCATGGCCATTCATATGCAAAAAAAAAGGAATTTTCTTGAAAAAGCTTTATAGACAAGGAAGCAAATGCAATTGCTAAGCGGAAACCCAAATGACAAAATCCTCGCCAACATCTTCCTTTCTGTTTCTTGCGCTACAATTATTCAACAAGCTATAACTATCCACATTAATATGTATCTATGCATGCAGTCACCGATATATGTATCTATGCAGCTTCTATACATGTATATTTAAGCATTTATGTATCCAGCTATGCATCTATCTACCTATCTATGTAAATATGTTTCTATGTATTCTTCTACCTATAGATGCATCCATGCATATATGTATCTGTGTTTCTATGTGCAAATGTATACAAGCATCTATCCATGTGTGTGTCAATGTAACTATGAATACATCTACCCATAGGTACATGTAACTATGCATCTATGGATACCATGATAGATGTCCACATCCATGTATCTATGGATGCATGTATCAAGTGCCTTGGGCCCAGGTCTTGATTCTGCAGCAACAACATCTCCTGTGACTACACAGATGTGCAGAATAACAAAAAAATGAAGCGCTCAAAGTAATTACAATTCATTTCTAGTCGCTAAAATCTATATTACATGATAAACAAGTAAGAACTTTTGGGTACATGAAGGTCATGAACATTGAACCAATAGTAGGACAGTCACCACAACATTTAAGTTAACCTATGGTGCAGATTCTCTTTTCCATTATCAATTTTATTTCCAATTTCATCCATGAAGAACTTTGTCAACCTGTAGATCCTGTTATTAGCTATCACTTTGATCCATGATTTCCATTTCTTATATCAATGAATTGCATATCTTTGGTCCATGAAGAACTTCTTCAACCTCTGTATCCATGAATTCTATATCTTTGAGGATATTCTTCATGGATGAAATTGGGAATACAATTGATAATGCAAAGAGAGTGTTGAGCATAGGTTTGCTTAAGTGTTGTGGCAACTGTCACACTGTTACTTTAACATTCATGACCTTCATCTACTAAAAATTTCTTGCTCATTTATACCTTGTTATTTAAACCTGTGATATTGCATTGCATATGTCTCATTCTCTTCACCTTGAAATCTCGATACTGAAATACAGTAATAGAAAGTAATCAAGTAATTATAGTAACAAAAAATAATTCCAATAAAAACTAATCAAGAGTAATACAAAATACTTTTAAACACCCTGTGTGTTACAACTGTCAGTGAGTTGTTTTTACAACACTGTGTGTTTTACAACCTACAGTTTAACAAAACAGTACTAAAAAAACTAAACAAAAATAGATACAAATTCTAAATTCATTCAACTATAGTGTTTGTGCGGTGATTTCATGAAAGCTCAAGTATCATAGTATATGTAGCATAGCAGCTAATAAGTCCATCTCACATTTTGCTGATGACAATTTAATTTGTCTCATCTGTCTCTGAACCATTGATCTAAGTCAATTAACAAACAAGTCAATCTTGCACTTGACTCATGCAAATTATGTCAATTCTATCACTAATCATAGTAATAGTAAACAAATGCTTATTAGATGATGTCATCGTTGAAATCCTATTTGCATTTCCTGTTTGCATGTGCCTGATTTAAACATTTAATTATTGCCTCTTGATAATAGAATGAAATGAACTTGGACAAATGGAAATAAAATGACCCCATGGAATTGGAACATCTATGTTTACATGGCTTAAATATGATAACAGACTTGCGTGCATGAGACCTAGTTGAAACTCAAATGTCATATTGTGTGTAGCATATTAGCTAGTTAGCTTAACATGATAGCTTTCACGCAAGTTAATTCAGTGATCAATCAAGCTGATTGGCTGATGAATTAATTGTGTTCCACAGTTGGTCACAGATAATTATTGGTAAAACTATAAATGCCATAGATGGAATGATATGAATAAAATTCTAGTTTCTGGTTTTCCTTGAAATGCAATAAAAAAGCTACTATAAAGGCATAAGACAAGGTTGTGTAACATGTTTCCATTCCTTTATCTAATTTCTTTGGACACAAATGCTTTACACATTTGATTGCAACAGTAACATGTCTACGAAAATGGGGCAATAGAGATCATAGTTCAATAGTTTTTAGTGTGAGTGTATATGTATCCTGATACATATAAGCTTGATCTGGTGTTTATGAAAACAGTTCCTATGTATAGTGGAAGAGCTTATTAGTGTTACTATATGCGATATACATATAACATGGTAAATTGGTACAAGCCTGGAGTGACACCAAATCAATTAAACCAATCATGGCTATTCATATGCAAAAAAAAAAGGTAGTTTCTTGAAAAGGCTTTATAGATAGGTGCATGTAGAGATATTGCAAGATATGCATGAATCAATGTATGCATGATTGCATCTATGGATACATAGATACATAATGAAATGGAGAAAAAGACATATTTATATATGCATAATTTGATTAAAACTAGTGGCTGAAGGTGCATAGTTCATTCAGACAACAATAGTGCATTGAATGGCATCTGACCAAGGAGGAGACTGTTTGAATTGCTAAGCAGTCTTTCAATCAAAGTCAATTAACAAAGTAGCAGTCAGACCTAAAGAAACTTGAAGGACTATGAGGATAGAAATTGTATATTTTAAATGAAAGTCAGGTTTTGCATTGTTACAATGTATTTGTATACTTTGCTTATAAAATCATAGTTTACATCATTTAAAGTGTTATGCATTTGAATCTTTTCTTGAAATACGAAGGATTCATCTGAGTCTTGGAGGCAATGCACAGCTGTCCTATAGAGAGAGCTTTGGAACCAATGAGCTGTCATATATACATGTGTGCATGAGTCCATAGATGCATATATACATGTATCCATGCAAGTTATTGATAGATGCATATGTACGTGGATATGTTTATGCAACTCATAGGTGCATATATACATAAATCGAGGTATACATGTACCCATAGATACAGTCATATATATATAGACAGATGCATAAAGAGATTATAAGATATATGCACAAATCGATATATGCATGAATGCACTTATGGATACATAGATACATTATGAAATGAAGAAAAAGACACATTTATATGTGCATTTATTTTGAGAGTTTGATTCTGAATCCATATGCATACTTTGGTTAAAACTAGTGGCTGAAAGTACACAATTTATAGCTGGTGTATTTTGATGTTTGAACTATTAGTATCCATAACACTATCACTGTCATCAATTGCAATTATAATTTTGCCAGTTGTTTGCACAAATGTGTTTTCATGCATTGTAAAACCCAACTTGTACTTCTAGGATAGAATGAAGCAAAATAAATAAAAGTAGCAATTTGTTGCCTTGAGTAACTTGTTTCTTGGTATTCATTCAACGGGCACAGGTTCGTTTGCTCTGTCACTATAAACGTCCACTTTTTATTGGTAAAAGCTGTTAGTTTTCTAGCCTGTGTCTTTGCTTAAATTTATTTGTATATGTCATCTTGTTCCAGACTCTCATTAAATAAAGGAATCTCCATATTCTACCAGCAAAGAAAATGCATTAATGTGAAAGCAGTTTGAAATTCAAGATAACAAACCTAATAGCACTCACTTGGATAAACTGTTTTGTATCGTGACAATTTTATTGGCCTGTAGCGTCAAGGCAAGAATACTTATGCATTTGGTTGAAATGATTTTATTAGTTCTTGCTGGTAGGCAGGTATACTTATGCATTCGCCTGGAATGCATTTAACCACCAGCATTGACCAATCACATTTTTCCATTTAACATACTACTTATTTTTTTGTATAGTTTGAATTTGGAGAGTTATTTTATAAATTGGGAAATTAGCATTTATCTATTTTTCTATTCGTCCGAGTAGCTTTAAAAATCATTTTCGTTTTAAAAAATTCAGGAAAATGTGAACGCATAAATTGATTAAATAAATTTAAGCAAAGGCATAGTTTAAAAGGTGGCGGCTAGAGGTACGTTATCCATGAATGCAGATTAAATGCATTAAAATATCAGGAAATTGTGAGCGCAAAAATTGATTAATTAAAATTAAGCAAAGGCATAGTTTATCAAGGTGGTGGGTAGACGTACGTAATGTATGAATAAAAAGTTAAATGCATTGAATGGCATGTGGCTCGAGGTGAAGGCGGTGGGATGGTTTGGAGGCCACGCGTGGCCAGGGTACTTTGGTCATTTAATATAGAGTTAAGTTACTTGGTATGCATTTTTATTACTTTGTGTGTGTTTTTTTTGTCAGTGCATGTATGTATGTATGCATGTTTCTATGTGCATTAGCATTTACCTATGTGCAGATCTATGTAGACATTTGTAGATGCATGTATGCATATATGCATGTGACTCTAGATATATCTATGCATACATGTATTTATGCATATATGTATACCTGTATAGATGCATCTATGTGTATATGCATTTAATCAAGTGGATGCATATATGTTTATGCCCATCGATGCATTAATCTGTCTTTACATGGATGTATCTGTACACATATATACATATGTATACATATATGTGTGTGTCGATATGTCTTTGCTGCATAATATTTTATAGTGACAGGGCAAAGGTTATCATGGTTCCAAAAAAGGACACTTGCAGATAAGCTATTCCAGGCAATAAATAGCTTCTTTCATCAGTTTTCTTTTATTTTAATGTCCATGAGCACATTGGGTTTCACAGTGCTCAGCCTATGCTGTTCTTCAAACACTAGTTCCTTAGACATGCAATTGTCTTTTGTCCATTGTAGAATGTGAGGCCTTAACAATAACTTGGTGCTTATATGCTCTCTAAAGATTACATATCTTCAATTACTGCAGAACTGTACCCTAGTGCAAGTTTTTAAGTGACTGTTTTGTTAACATGTTCCATAATAAGACCTTACAAACAATATGAGCACAATGTGTTAAGAGTACTTTACAAACTGTCAACCAAATACAATTTCCAGATATAAGCCTGAACTGCACAATTGCTTTCATCTCTCTCATTGCCATTAAAGCATAAAGCAAAGAGGTTTCTTCCACAACTTCTACTTTTTTGTACCTTTACATGATAATTCACTTTATTCATTAATGAATCAAATTATCTTAATTAATTCATTTTCTTTTTCCTTTTGTCATTTCATATATAATTAATTAGATAACTGCTGAATAGTATTTATGTTCATAATAATTAAAACAAAGAAATAATTATAACTATCCTTGTGTACATTTGGCCAATCAAACAAAGGCAATTAAAAAATCTGATTTCACTTATTCACTAATAGTATTGGCATACAATTTCCTTGAAAAGTCTTCAAAAAGAGGATTACTCAAACACCAATAAGGATTCTGATTTGTAACATTCCTATCCAAATCATCTTCATCCAATAGGATTTTGTGGCATACATTAATTGGATGTATCGCATCATCTTTCTTATCAGGATGCTAACAACCTTGGTTTGTATTTCCCCTTGGGTGTATCTAAATGCCGTTAGTTATGAATTATACTTGCATATGGCTTCATTGCACAAGTAATAGTAAGTGCTACCTAACAGTAGAAAAATAAACTTATGCATATGGTAATGAAATGACCCCATTTAGTTAGAAAATCAATATTTACATCGCTTTCACTATTAAGTGATAGTCACTTTGGCATTAAACAATACCTAAAAAAAAATTTTACCAGCACTTAATAGTGCTAGCACAAGTCTATGTTGTTTTTTGGCTTTGTATTGATTTGTTGCCGCAGCCTATTTACACTTTTTTAGGCGCTTAAGCAAATATGGGATCTATTCCATTGATTGTTGTTAAAGAGCTTATACCAATATTGCAATAACAGAAATACCCTGGTGCATGCATATGCAAAAAAATGTTCTATACTATAAGGTGCACAAATAGCAGTAAGTATTTAGAAATTATAAAATGCAATTTGCATTCTAAGAAACAAAAGTTCATACTTGGATCGTTTCTTATTCAAATGAAACTGCATAAGAATCCTGTTTTTTTTTATGAATAGCATAGTATATGTCACTCACTATACTCATTTGTCTAAATTGTCCTTGTGACAGGGATTAATGCTTTCAACTGTATTTAAACAATCACGCACAAACTACACTAGGAAAAATTGCTTGTCCCTATCACAATTTGGACATTTTCACAAGTATACTTGATCGTTTGGTAGCATATTACAAGGTCGGTTTTCCAAAAAAAAATTTGCTTTTCTTGAAATGCAATTGAAATTCTTCAATATAATAACTGCATAAAGTTCTTTTTCATGTATTCATTTTTCCATCTTGTATTCCTCATTTCTTTGAACATAAATGATTTAGAGGACTGCTTCTACATATAGAAACAGGAAAATGCATTTCACACAATTGCAATAGTAATTTGTCTTCGAGCAATAGAGCAGGTTTTGCTTATGTCTTAATAACGTATACTTCCTCTATACAATATCCATATAATAGAATGAGCTACTAGCATCTGATTTTTAAACCCTGTTTGCAGTTTCGAATAGCCTTTTCAGTCATAAGTCTCTGTTTTATGTCAACTGGTTTTTCCCTACATGCATTTAAGACAACTTTTTTCATACAACTGCTTATATCTGTGGCAAGTTACTGTGTAATGTGCAAGTTAACATATGTTTAATCTTCCTGTTTTACAAATAAATGCTTACAAAGTTAATTTTAGAAGCTGACATGGCACGAGTACAATGAATGGTGTACTACGTCACTCATAGACATGATGCAATATTTTCCCATGGTGCTGTTTACATGCAAAATGACATTAACCACAGCTTTTTTTTTGCTCACATTGCCAATTACACTGTGTCCTTTAAACTTCTGAAGTAAAAGAAAACTGAGGAAATAAACTATTTATTGCCTCAAGTAACTTGTTTCTGGTTTTGGATACTGTAACTATAACAAAGTCTGCTCAATCGCTATAAACTCTCCCAGAACAAAGACTTCTAGAATAGAAAAACAATATGCACAAAGTAATTGTCATGCTTAACAGCTAACTTTAGTCTATAACAAATGAAAAAAGCAACCTTGCCATACATGTTCACCAAGCCATTCCAGCAGTTTCTCATCCACACGCATGCTATTTAATGCATTTACTTTGCATATATGCACTGTGCGCCTGCACTTTTGAGTTTCAATCTCTTCTTTTAATTGTTTAATCAATCTATGCCTTCACTTTTGCTTAATGGGCCTATGCCTTTGCATTTTCCTCAAATTTTTTAAACACAAATGATCTTAAAAGCTATTCCGACAAATAGGCAAAGCCATAGATCTTCTTTGACCAAATAATGCTTTTACATTTCCCTTATTTTCTTTAAACAGAAAAGATTTGTAAAACTTTTCTCTGCATGCCACTTAATTCATGTTTATCTGAATTGCTTCTAAAATCATTTGTTATTTGAAAAAAATCACTCGCTTACAAGTACATAGAAATAGAGGAATACAATTACACAAAACATTTAGATACCATAGACTGAGATTGGCAACAAAAGATTCTTGTCAACCAATTGGTGCATGTGAACAAGGCTACCTGAAAATATTGTTTTGTGTTTGTGGCACTACAAGTATACATCATGCATTGTACTCATTTATCCACTTTGGCAATGTAACAGGAATAAGTACATACAATCCTACTAGGGGACAATGGATATCAAGGTCAGGTTGAAGAATTAATACTATTTTCCCCTTGTGCTTCTATTAAATTGTTTTTTGTGTGGTATGTTACATAAGCTTCTGCTACAACTCAAGATCCATTTTCCAACATATGTAGAGATTATTAACTTCCAAGATCCTCAAGGACATGATTAATGCTTTCAAATGCTATTGAGTAAAAGCACATAGGCGACGATGCAAATAGTTATAGATTTTGTAATCTAGATACTAGTGCTAGATGCTATTCATACCCAGCATTTGCTATTCCCAAACACATTAGGTTACACGAGTAACAAAGAAAATGATAGATGTTGACACCTATGAATTAACAAAGCACTCCCAAATATCAAACATTGACTACTTGCTTAAGGGCGAGGGACTTTGCAGATTGAGTGCTTTTGCATACAATGTTGGTGATTGTTTGTTTGATTCATTACAGCTATTGCTTAACAATCATTACACATCAATTCAACTACGAAATGGAGTTATAGATTATTTCTTGAATTGCCTTCAAAACAAGGACAAAGAAGCTATAAAATCATACAACTATGAACTAGACCCTGATACTCTATATACGTTGCACAAAGTACACGATCCACAAACATATTTCTGCAGAATGCACTTATCTGCAAAGCCACAAGCAGACTGCACAGAAAGTGGATTGTGGGGTGACCTATTTTGCATTAACTGGATATCCAAATGGTTGAATATACAAATATCCCTTTGGTCAAGAACAACAACAAGAAGGTACTTACAGTTCAATAGTTCTGATTACACGGAATCAGTCTCTATACTATTTCATGACATGGATTCTTTAAATGGACACTTTGAACCATTGCTACCAATTGAAACACAAAACATAACTTCAGGACAGTCCATAAGTTCACATTAAATAAAAAATCTTTGTACAAAGCATCCTCAAATATCAAACATTGACAATGTCCTTAGAGCTGAAGGCCTTTGTAGATTAAGCACATTTGCATACAATGTTGGTGACTGTTTGTTTGATTCGCTTCAAGTGCTACTTAACAACCAGTACACCTCAACTCAACTACGCAATGGAGCTATAGATTATTTTCTGGCTTGCTTTCAAAAGAAGGACAAAGAAGCAATTAAATCATATAACAATGAACTAAATCCTACTACTCTATACACATTGCACAAAGTACATGACCAAGAAACATACTTCCGCAAGATGCGATTGTCCACACGCCCGTGCATAGACCATAGCGAACGTGGATTGTGGGGTGACTTATTTTTCATTCACTAGATATCCAGATGGTTAAAAATACAGATCAGCCTCTGGTCATTGACAACATCAAGGAAGTACTTAGATTTCAATGATTCTGGATATACAAAATCAGTCTCTATACTGTTCCATGATACAAACCCTTTGGCTGGACATTTTGAGCCACTTCTAAGAATCAAAGCCCAAAATCTAGCTAGCCCATGCTCTACAGGCTTACTCCGACTAAAAAAGTTGATAAGAAATCGTCCACAGTACAAAAATACTTGCTTGACTAGGCCACATGCTTTGCCTAAAAACAAGGAAAATTTGATACCATTTGTCATAGCAGACAATTTAAAACATAAATCAACAATAAGACTTAATCACCTGAAGAACTTGATTAGAAAAGAAAAACAAAAAGAAAGTGTACTTAGCAGCAGCCCAAAGAAAAAAAAACATTAACACCAATAGAAATTTATAAAACAGCAATACAAGATACGCCAAAATACCCATGTGCAATTTGCCAAGTGCTTTGTCTGAACAAGGACATCAGGATTTTCAAAGAAAAACAAAAACACTTATATTGCAAGCTACTGCCATTAGAGTCCTTACAATTCACAGATTTCATATGCAATGTATGCTACTTTGCATTAAAACAGTCCACTATTCCAAAGTATGCTACGCCACAGAAAATAAGAACTAATAGACCATTGTGCTATGTACAAAATTTAACTCATCTAGAAGAACGACTTGTGTCACTTAGAATTGCATTTGCACAAATTTGGGAGCTAGGGTTCAAAAGGTCTCAAATAGGCCTAACAGGTTCTATTATAAATGTCCCTGTTGACATGAACATTGTACAAAAAGCATTACCACAATCAATTAACAACACACAAACAATTGTTGTTTCATTGAAAAGATGCTTGACATACAAAAATGCATTTCAAAAAGGCATGGTGCGCCCAAGCGTCATCATGCAAGCTTTGACCCAATTAACAAGGACACCATTATACAAAATGCACAAAGTCCGCATTAACCACGATTGGCAAGAAGTTCTCCAATGCACTGAAGAGAACGAAGACAATAGTCCACAAAATACAAGTGAAACAGAATTAGATAGTGAAATGGAAAATGAGAACCCATCAGACACATTGATACATGGATTCACTGAGTCTAGATGTATCCATATCATGGAGGACAAGATTATTGAAATTGCACCTGCAGAGAACAAGTATCCAATTGGAATATTTAAGGACATCTATGCTGAAGAAATGAATTTCCCAACTTTATTCTTTGGCAAACCACATGATAATGACATTGTAAAAAACTTTACATATCAAAAAATAGTACGCTGGGAGCTGTTACAGTCACAAAGACACTTTGCATACCATACAACAAACATTTTTTTCAAAGCTATAAAGGTACTAATACAACAAGTATTGTCTACAATGACAGTAAGAATCCGCAAGGGCCAGTTAAAAGGGCGAAAGCTATTTGCGAAAGACGTTAAACACAAACCAAACCTAGAAAAAATTCTAAAATCAGATATTGGATACGTTGATTTCAAAAGAATAAGAATCTCTCTAGACTATTCACAACAACTTAAGAAAAATGTATTTGCTATGATTCGACAACTAGGACCACCAGCATTTTTCATCACTTTCTCTAGTGCTGAGCAAAATTGGGATCCACTAATTCAAACATTACAAGAGCTGCACAATCTACACCAATCAGCAGAAAACCATCAAGAATATAATCACCCAACACACATTGACAAATTTGAACTAATCAAAAAAGATCCTATCACTTGTGCATGTTACTATAAACATAGAATCAATGCAATTAAAAAATTGATACTTACAGATGACTCTTTCTTTGGAAATTTCATTGATTACTTCTCAGTCACTGAGTTCCAAAACCGAGGAAACGAACATGATCATTTCCTCATATGGGTTAAAAATGCACCAATTTACACAGAAAAAAACAACACGGCCATCATAGCTTTTGTTGATAAGTATATTACTTGCGACACTGAAAATTTGGAACCTCCTCTGGCAATGCTGCACAAGCACCATCATACAAAGAAATGCAAAAGATCAAGAAAACAAATTTGTAGGTACAATTTTCCTTTTCCACCGATGCAAAAGTCAGCTATACTTTTACCAATTCTCGAAAAGACTGAAGCGATAACTGCAAATGCCACTAAAATCTTTTCAAAACTCCAAAAAGCAAACTATGACAAAACATTCACTTTTCAAATGTTCTTAAAAGAATTAAACTTAAGTGACAATGAATACATTCAAGCTTTAAGCTCAACATTGAACAGGCCTACGCTTTTTTTACAGAGAAAACCATCACAAATATGGAACAATAGTTTTTCAAGGAAGATTCCAGATCTTTGGAGGGCTAATACAGATGCACAATTTGTCCTAAATGCATATGCTACTGCTATGTACTGTAGCTCATATATTGCAAAAGTAGACAAGTCAATGACATATGCATTCAAAAGAATACGTAGAGACCACAAGCAAGACAATATTGATGTAATCTGAATGGTGAGTAAACTTGGCAATGCCATGCTTAACTTGCAACAAATGTCATCACAACAAGCTGCACATATTGTTTTGTCATTGCCATTAAATTACAGTTCAAGAAAATGTATATTCATTGATACACGATCCGACAATGATCATACATTCATACTCAAATCTGTAAAACAATTGAGCAATGAGCCAGATGAATCAGAAAACGTTCTTGCAAGATCTATTATAGACTATTATTTAAAACGCCCTGAACCAATGATGGACATATGTCTTGCAAAATTTGTTTCAAGATACAATAAGTATGGTGCTCCAATTGAGCCAAAGGCCAAATCCAATGTGATACGGTTTATTAATTTCAACAAACACTTTGATATAGAGAATCATTGTAGAGAGCAATTGGTTCTCTATGTTCCATTTATCATTAATGAACATACGCTCAAAGGAAACTTTGACTCTTGGGAACATGCATACATGTACCATGGACAAACCATTCAAACAAATAGTGCAAAGTTCATCCACAGCACAAACTCCGCATGGGGTGACACTGAAAAAGCTATTAATGATGTTCAGTCTCTTGAAGATGAAAAGCTCATTGACCTGCCAATGCAAACAAAGCTTTCCCATAAAGAACTATATGACATCCAAACAGACCTTCCAAACATAGGTCATTCTAACCCAAAGACTACGTACTCCAATGGATTCGAAATTGCAAAGCATCCACAGATTACAGATAACAATGAATACTACAAATTAAGACGAATGTTAAATAAAGAGCAACAAGCAATTGTTAAGGATGTTCTCATTAAAAAGATGAGAAATCCACAAAATCCATTGCACTTGTTTTTGACTGGAGGAGCTGGAACAGGAAAGACTTTTACAGCAAAATCCATTTACCAAGCTCTCATTCGCATGTATAGCAATTCTGTTGACAATAATCCAGACAAACCCAAGGGCTTATTAACTGCATATACAGGTAAAGCAGCATATAACATAGGCGGATTCACATTACATTTAGCATTTCACATACCTTTTAATACATCAGAATTCCTGCCACTGAACACTGAAGTACTTGACACTATGTCAAAGCACTATGATCAATTGTGCATACTTCTTATAGACGAGATATCATTAGTTGGCTCAACATTTTTATGGTATATTGATAGAAGACTACGAGACATAATGCAAATGCCTATAGCATACTTTGGGAACCTTGACACTATATTTTGTGGTGACCTCTACCAGGCACAACCTGTCCTTGACTCTGTGGTTTTCGAAAGTAGGCCTACTCCAATTGAATTAATGCCTTATAGTTTCTGGAAAGACCACATAAAATGCTATTCATTAGTGACTACCATGAGACAAAAAGATGAAATATTTATTTCAATCCTTAATAGGCTACGAGTAGGCATTCAGACAACTCATGACCTAGACTATATCAACAAAATTTGCTTTCGTCCTGTACCATTAGATCCATTGCTTCCGCACCTTTTCTATAGGTGAATAGACGTTGAAGCACATAACAACAAAATGCTATCAATCATTCCAACCCAAATGATTGTGCTGGATGCGATAGATGAAGTTAATGAGGACCTTAATGCAATATGAGTGTACAGTCACACAACAACACTCCCATCACAAATATGCTTGAAACCAAACATTCTTGTTGAGCTTTATGCAGGCAATTACAATGTTCAAGATGGCCTTGTCAACAGCTCAGATGGAATTTTTAAAGCATATACATCACAAAACGATATTGATATTATCTGGATTAAATTTAATGACCCATCAATTGGACATCAGTAGCGCACAAAACTAGCACACTACTATTCTACTATCATTGACAAAGACTGGGTGACTATACTGCGCATAGCTAGGCCAATGCAGAAAATAACAATAAACAAGAAAATTACAACTAGAAAACAATTCCCAATACAAGTAGCATGTGCACGAACCATACATCGATCCCAAGGATTAACAATGGAGGCCTTGGATTTTGATCCCATAGGCATTAGACAACATGGACTAACCTATACAGCTCTATCACGAACAAAATCAGCAGAATCATTATTCCTATTACAACCTTTAACTTCAAAAAACTTCAAAGTCAAAGAAAAAATACAACTAGAAATGTCTCGTCTTCAGACATGTGCACAATGGCAACTTGATAATCTAAGCACATGCTCAAAAAACAAATCACATATGCTCCTATGTACATTGAACACTCGTAGCTTGAAAGCACATTCAAAAGACATTGTCAATGACTATAGCATAATGCAATCTGATATCTTGTGTCTCCAAGAAACACATATGCATCCCTTTGAGCTAAATACCTTGCTACAAAATTTTGATAGCGCCTCTGTACATAACATCCATGGCATAGCAACTTTAACAAAGAAACATTTACTCTTGTCAAAAACAACACACCATGAAACCTCAAATATTGAAGCTATCACATTAACAATAATGCTATCTAGCAATGAGCTCAATGTTTGTAATATTTATGCAAGACCTGCAATTGCCATAGATGAAGTAATCGCAATCTTGCAAATAATTATTGGATCCACAAATTCAGAAAACATGTACATTTTAGGCGATTTTAATGTCGACATGTCTTCAGAGAGCAGAAACAAAAAAATGCTTCATAGTTATATGCAACAGAACAATATACAATTTGTGTTGAACCAACAACCTAGCATGGGAAACTCAGTCATTGATCACATTTGGTCCAACACGACTACAAATATATGCTCTTTCTATATATCAGAAGCATATTGGACTGATCAGAATCCAATTTTCCTAAAATTGCATATTGCACAATAGACAAATTCAACTTTATAGAACTTATAGCCTTATATGAGTTTTACGCATTGCAATGTCTTTTCCAATACTGTATCCATTATTTGCAGGAGATCTATGGATGAAACTAAAAGACAGTCAAAGCAAGTGCAATCCACGCAAGAAGAATCAGCACAACGGTTAAGTCCTCATAGTTTTAGTCCTTCATATTCATTTGCCCAAATCACAAATATTCAAATAACATTGCTCCAATTCTTTGCAGGACACCAAAAGATGTGTCAAAAAGATAAGCCAAACAGGTGCAAATTGCACAAGAAGAGTCAATACAATGGTAAAGTGCTTTGTTCTACAATGTACCTTCATTTTCCCAACTTGTTTATATAAAATTAGCATTCAACTGACATTATCCTTGTTCCTTGTAGGACAAGAGTGAATAAACCTAGGATTGTTTCAATAGAACAGCTAAATGCAAGAAGAGCTGGGGACACCTTCCAAGGTGATGTCCTTGTTGTCTACAAAGCAACATTGGACAAGGCTAACAAAACACGAGAAATGCTACGTGCTGATCTGACAGATCACAAAGCAGAAATGACAATCACGTTGAATGTTAGTGGTAACCTTGTGTATCAACATGAGCCTAAAATAGTCCCGGGATCAGCTATTTCAATCTCAGATTTTCAAATTGCACCTAGAACAGATTATGACAGAGGTGACTGTGATTGCATTATGATTTTAACAGACATTAGCATCACTGAGAACATCCCCCGCCTCTGTCAAGAGTACAAATTCATCCCAAGTACGACTATCAGCCAATTGCTTACAACTTTTAATGAGTACCCAGCTGGCACAATAGCTGCACTGGTAGTTGGTGCCAGGAAAATGGGTTCCCAATTCGCAATTGACATCAAAGATGGCCACACTGACATAGATAGGGCACAGGTATTTCAGTGTACAAAAACTTTTACCTCTTCTTTTAGTTCCAAGCTTTTAATGTTCTATAGTGGCCTCTACAACAATTTCTGTAACAAAATCTAATCCTCTCATTGAATTGCAGCTGTTATTACGATCAACATATGAGCAACAATTCTTTGCACTTGAAGACCAGTTACATACAAATAAAACACCTGCAATGCTTTTCAAGAATGTTGTCAGAAAAAATAGACCAAAAGAACACATTCCATACATGTCGATCAACATTCATCTGTACCTTGAATGACAAAAGAAGCTTGGAAAAACTCAACAGCCTATTTCACTCAACTTTCAAGGTAACAACATTCTTCTTAAATAAATCTAGTGCATCTAAACTTGTTTTTTTGTCTCCTCTAACAGTTTTGAACCATATTCTATAGGTTTCTGGAACTTTAAAAGCAGCAAATGCATTTTCCAATCCATTTCATGCATGTTGTCCAAAATGCAAATTCAAATTTACTGCTTATGGCACACTCCAAGAGAAAACTGTTTACTGTAAACAGTGCAACCAGCAAGTAAATTATACTTTTTGTTTACAACTTAAAACTATTATAACAACTTATGACAATCAAACAATTCAGTCTTCAATTGACCAGGCCACCATGCACCGTCTATTGCCCGCACTGCAAAGGCTTAGCTATAAAGACTATATCAAGGACAAGTCAGCAGTGATATTCATCTTACGAGACTTCAGTGCTGAAGGACATTTTAGCCTTGACCAAAACAATGCCATTGTTGAAGCCATTTGCATTAACAAATAGACAGGAAACATCACCAGAAGGTAATAAAGTCATTCATATGTACACTTCTCTGTTTTTAATGAGCACCTCAAATCACTATCCATACAAACTATGTTTCTAATACATAGCATTTTGTTGCCTTTACAGGAAACTAGGAATAGAGGGCCACAGATTTACATTGTTCAGAATGTCACTTTTTTGCCTTTCCATGCTCCAAGAAACTAGGATTAGAGGAGCACAGATTTGCATTGTTCAGACTTTTACTTTTTTGCATTTCTATGCTCCAAGACATTTCACTGGGTCTCACATGTTAAAGACAATCTTGGTTTTAAAATACTCTATTGCTATTATAAATTTAGACACTTCTACAGGTTACTATGTTAAAGTCTTTTAGAATATGGACATCTAAAACTCTTATTTTGTTTTTGCACCTACCAAGACAATCGTTCTCTATGTACATCTAACATATATGTTCAATAATTATTATCCCTTCGTGCATAATGCCATTCAAACTATATAGTTTAAATGTTCCCTTTTGCATTCTGTCCTTCCTAGCTTTTCCAATATTTGCTTTGTGATTCTTACGTTCCCAAGAATTTATGGTGACCAAGTAGAAGTTGTTATGATTGTACACTCTATACCCATTAACAAGTTACTTGAGACAATTAATGTTTATTTTCGTTTAGCTTTTATCGTTTTTAATGCTATTACTGTAACCAAGTCTTGCGCTAGCTTTAATGCATTGTAATTTATAGTGACTTTTTCATCATGCATTCTAATGTATGGCGTACACTCCTGTATACACAAATCCATATGTTGCTTACGCTGCATATGTGAATATTTACATGTATATATGCCTCTATGTCCATATGCACATATGCACATATTCATTCAGCCATGTATACATCTAAGCTTCTACGTATCCTTGTGTGCAACTGCATGTACATGCGTCCATTTACTTATGGATCTGTCACTCTAGTCTTGTACCAATTTATTATGTTATATGGATATTGCATATAGTAATACTAATTAGCTATTTCACTGTACATAGCAATTGTATTCATGAATGCCAGATCAAGCTTATATGTGTCAGGATACATATACACTCACACTAAAAACTACTGAGTTATGATCTCTATTGTCCCACTTTCGTAGACATGTTACTATTGCAATCAAGTGTGTTAAGCATTTGTGTCTAAGGAAATTAGATACAGGAATGGAAATATGTTACACAACCTTGTCTTATGGCTTTATAGCAGTTTTTTCATTGCATTTCAAGAAAACCAGAAACTAGAATTTTAGTCATGTTATTTCATCTATGGCATTTACAGCTTTGCCAGTAATTATTACAAGCATAGAGTTCAGTGTTGAATAGTTCTATTGTTCATGTGATTCCTCTAACATTTTTCATGCCAAATTCTATATGTTTCCATAATTTGCATATGTGCCTAGGAGGACATTAACTATAATAGGTCACAAAATTCCTTTTTCCTGTATGCTTTCATCATAGCAAGAAAGCTCAAAGCAATTACAAATTCTAGGTTTTCATAACACAGGCTTACAAAACACAAAAACAACACACACAAAGTAATAAAAATGCATAGCAAGTAACTTAACTCTATATTAAATGACCAAAGTATCTTGTCCATGCATGTTCACCAAGCCACTCCAGTGCACTCACCTCCAGCCAAATGTCATTTAATGCATTTAATTTGCATTCATGCTTTACGCTCACATTTTCTTGATATTTTAATGCATTTAATCTGTATTCATGGGTTATGTACCTCTAGCCACCAACTTTCAAGCTATGCTTTTGCTTAAATTTATTTAATCAATTTATGCGTTCGCATTTTCTTGATTTTTTAAAACAAAAATGATTTATAAAGCTACTCAGTCAAATAGAAAAATAGATATATGCTATTTTTCCAACACATAAAATAGCTCTTCACATGCAAACTGTACGAAAAAATAAGCAATATGTTCAATAGCAAAATGTGATTGGCCAATGCTACCGGTTAAAAGCATTCTGGGCAAATGCATAGGCAAATTAAAAAAACGTTCACAGAAAAAAGCTTTTCATTCTGAATCCATATGCATACTTTGATTCAAACTAGTGGCTGAAGGTACATAATCCACTGATGCAAGCTCAATGCATTGAATGGCATTTGACTAAAAGGAACATTGTTTGCATTGCTAGTTACTCCTTGAATATATAACAAGGTTCAAGGAAAGAACTCTCACTACTGCACATGTTAACATAATTTTTGTTCCAAACTTCTCTTTATGAGACCGCTTTGCAGTATTCTTGCATTGTGTACGTCTATCTGCCACCTTGACAGACTATGCCTTTGCTTAATTTTAATTAATCAATTTTTGTGCTTATAGTTTCCTGATATTTTAATGCACTTAATCTGCATTCATGCATTACGTACCTCTAGCCAGCAACTTTTAAACTATGCCTTTGCTTAAATTTGTTTAATCAATTTATGCGTTCGCATTTTCCTGAATTCTTTAAAACAAAAATGATCTATAAAGCTACTCGGATGAATAGAAAAATAGATATATGCTAATTTCCCAATATATAAAATAGCTTTCCAAATTCAAACTATACAAAAAAATATACATAATTACATGTACACATATATACATGTAATCTTGTATACATGGATGCATAGAGAGACTATGTTTCATGGGATTATTAGAGAGTTCACTTGCTTTCAATATCGTTCCATACTTTGCATGTGTGCCTAAGAGGACAATAATTACAATATCTAGAACTAGCAATCAGTTACCTGAGGCAATAAATACTTTCCTCCCTCAGTTTTCTCTTGCTTTGGAGGTTTAAAGCACACAGTGAGATTGGCAATGTGACCAAAAAAAAATTGTGCGTTGCTTGCTTATTCATTCCAAAGCTCTCTTTATAGCACAGTTGTGCATTTCCTCCAAGATTCAGATGAATCTTTGGTATTTCAAGAAAAGATTCAATTGGATAACACTAAAAATGATCTACACTATGATTTTATAGTCAAAGTATCCAAATGCATTGCAGCAATCCGAAACCCAACTTCCATTTAACATGTACAATGAAAATAAACAAAATGAGAAATGCATTTGGTTCAAAGTTTTAAAAGCTATTTCGACAGATTGTCTAGCCATTGTCCAAAATATGGTTTTCTATCAGCATAGTCCTTGAACCTTCTTTAGGTCTGAATGCTACTTTGTTAATTCATTCTCATTGAAAAGTCAAATTCTGAAATGTTCCCAAGGATAATTATACCTATTTATCTCTTTTAATTGTTATATATTCAAAGACTAATTAGCAATCCAACCAGCCTCCACTTTAGTCACATGCAATTCAATGCACTAATTTTGTATCAATAAATTGTGTACTTTCAGCCACTAGTTTTAATCAAAGTATGCATATGGATTCAGAATCAAACTCTCAAAATAAATGCACATATAAATGTGTCTTTTTCTTCATTTCATAATGTATCTATGTATCCATAAGTGCATTCATGCATATATCAATTTGTGCATATATATTATCATCTCTCTATGCATCTGTCTATATATGTATGACTGTATCTATGGGTACATGTATACCTCGATTTATGTATATATGCACCTATGAATTACATAGACACATCCATGTATATATGCATCTATCAATAACTTGCATGGATACATGTATATATGCATCTATGGAGTCATGCACACATGTATATATGACAGCTCATTGGTTCCAAAGCTCTCTTTATAGGACAGCTGTGCATTGCCTCCAAGACTCAGATGAATCCTTCGTATTTCAAGAAAAGATTCAAATGCATAACACTTTAAATGATCTAAACTATGATTTTATAGTCAAAGTATACAAATACATTGTAACAATGCAAAACCTGACTTTCATTTAAAATGTACAGTTTCTATTCTCATAGTCAGATGCCATTCAATGCATTAATTTTGTCTCAATGAACTATGTACATTCAGCCACTAGTTTTAATCAAACTATGCATATATAAATGTGTCTTTTTCTCCATTTCATTATGTATCTATGTATCCATAGATGTAGCCATGCATATATCGATTCATGCATATCTTGCCATATCTCTACATGCATCTGTCTATATATGTATGACTGTATCTATGGGTGCATGTATACATTGATTTATGCATATATGCACCTATGAATTGCATACACACATACATCTATACATGTATCTATCAATATTTTTGACAAATAGAAACAACTAGATGCTAATTTCCCAATTTTGATTTATCAAAATAGTACTTGTTTTCCAATATAGCAAAATTATAAGTTATGTATTGACATACATTCATGCATATTGTCCATACATGCATATATGCATATATGCCTTCATTCAAATTTGCATATGCATATGAATACATCCTTCCATGTAAAATATGTATTTGTACCTATATCCAAATATGCATACATCCATGTATACATGTGTTCATATCTCCATCTCTCCATGTAGTTCTTTTTTCTATGTATACATGTGTTCATTGATGCATCCATGCATATATCTGTGAATAGTTGTACGTATTTTTGTCTCCATGTATTTAATGTTCTCCACTACATCAGCATTTACATGTTCTCTTTTTAATGATCTTCCATATTTATTTTTTCCATAGTATATGCATAAGAACTTCCACTTTGGCTTCTATTGTCGCATTTCAAGGAAGCTCAAGGATCTCAGTACCTTGTTCAATATGAGGGAGAGTGAGAAATGCAACGTGGGTCTTTTTTCTATGTTTATATTGATGGACTCAGCCCTATGACGATTTTTAAAAGCATAACCAATACCAAACTAGACATTCTTCCATCCCTTGTTGCAAGAAATAATCACTTCATACCCTATTGATTCCATTCATTTCCATTTCCACCCTTGCACATCCTTTTTTCTTAAATCAAATACATTTCAAAATCCAATTATTTGCTTGTCTTCAATCATACCAACATGTTGCATTCCTTTTTCACAAAACCCAACTCTCTCATTGGAATTTTCATTTCTTGAATTTAATCGTAAGCATATAACTTGCAAACGATAAATTCATACCATCTACATTCCCATTCATTCTCATATCCACCATCCCATATCCTTCTCTCCCATCTCAAATACTTTTCATAACTTATTCATACACCCTATTTGCATCTCCCCCTTCTCTCAATTCACTCCCTTTCTTCCACTTCCATAACTCATTCTTCTTTTTTACACTCACATTTCTTTATCTATCTACACTTCAAATATACCTTCATCCATCACAACAAAATTCACACCATACCAAACAATGAAAAAGATGAAGAAAATATCAAGGTTATGCAAATAAACACTGAGGGCTTTAAAAATAACACTCATAACATACAGCTATATTCAAGAGTTATTTTCATAATGTCTTTTGTAAACCTTGTTTATTACAGCTCCCTAAAAGCGCATATAACAGTTTCGTCAAGCCTATTATGTGTACTCAGATTTAACAAATACTTACATGTTTCCATGTATTCATATGCATTATTAGGCATCCATTTGGCATCCTTTATACAATTTCTCTAAAAACAATATTGTATATGTTTCAAATGCAAATTGTTCCTAAAATTTATTGCTTTATGCTCACATGCATCTAAAAAATGTTCTTTTATGTACCGAATTACATGGACACAACTATACATCCATCCATGCATAAATGCTACTTGAGCATCACACTACTTTTACAAATTTGTATTTCTACTTGATTTTAGTGTTTTCCATGCAAATTTCTCGTTCACATGTCATGTATGCCTTTCACTCTTATTTGCATTGTCTGCACATGCATACATGTATACATGCATCCATGTATACATAGATGCCTCAAGCATTGTAACAAATGTTTAAGATTTTTGGCATTCTATACTTCGAACAAAATAATAATACACTTTTTGCTTCCTGGATAAGATCATAAAGGAAATTTGTTACTACAAATGTGAACATGTACCCATGTAAAGTATCCTAGTAACCCATGGCCATCATATATTCATGCATATTGTCCATACATGCATGTATGCATATATGCCTTCATCCATATTTGCATATGCATATGAATACATCCTTCCATGTAACATATGCATTTGCACCTATATCCAAATATGCATACATCCATGTATACATGTGTTCATATCTCCATCTCTCCATGTAGTTATGTTTTCTATGTATACATGTCTCTACTGATGCATCCATGCATATATATCTCAATAGCTCTACGTATTTCTGTCTCCATGTATTTTATGTTCTCCACTGCACAAGCATTTACATGTTATCTTTTTTTTTATCTTCCATATTTATTTTTTCCACAGTATATGCATAAGAACTTCCACTTTGTCTTCTATTGTTGCATTTCAAGGAAGCTCAAGGACCTCAGTACCTTCTTCAGTACGAGGGAGAGTGAGAAATGCAACATGGATCTTTTTCCTATGTTTATATTGACAGACTCAGCCCTATGATGATTTTTAAAAGCATAACCACTTTTCATAACTTATTCATACACCCTATTTCCATCTCACCCTTCTCTCAACTCGCTTCCTTTCTTCCACTTTCATCGCTCATTCTTCTTTACCACCCTTACATATTTTTATCTATCTATAGCTCAAATATACCTTCATCCATTAGGACAAAATTCACACCATCCCAAAGGGAAAATTGAAAAAAAAATCAAGGTTATGCAATTAAACACTGAGGGCTTACTCTAGACTCCCTTTGAAAATGTTTTCTTCTATATCCTGTTTATATATCCTAAATACACTTGGTCAAAAAACAATAATGTATTATTCTTTTGTTTCAATCATAAATGTTCTTTTTATATCTTTCAAATGCTACTTGTTTCTTTCATTCATACATTTATGTATTTCTTCGATATATGCATTGCTAGTAAATAGTTAATTTTCCCTACTTTCTTTCATTTAATACTATAAATGCAAATTGAGTCTCATCGTTAAAATACAATTGTATTCAAGATTTATTTTCAAAATGTATTTTCTAAATCCTATTTGTTACAAATTTTTAAAAGCACATATGACCATTCCTCCAAGGCTATAATGTATCTTCAGATTTCACAAATCTTTACATGTATCCATCTAACCAAATGCATTATTAGATATACTTTATATCCTTGTTCCACAAACACTAATGTATTGCTGCTTTGTTTTAGTTAATAATGTTTTTCTAGTCCTTGTTTAAACTGCATATTGTTTTTGACATTTCTAACTTTATGGACGCAGGCATATATAGATACTTCTTAACATACCAAGTTAAATGGACACATCTACACATCTGTACATGCATATGACTTTGCATGGGTCCATATTTTAATGCTTTCTTTTCATATATGCATTGATACTAACTAGTTTATTTCTCTTCTTTTCTTTTATTTAATACTACATATGCGATTTCAGTCTCATCACGCTTTCAGGCTTACTCAGGTGCCAGTGATGCTTGTCACTCTTCTGTGCATTCCATGCACATTGGTAAATGTCTACATGTATCCATGTATACTTAAATGCTTCAAGCATTTTTACAAACACTATAACATTATTCTACTATAGATTGTTATTATAATTTAATGTTTAGATGCAATGCACTACAAATAATGTAGATTATTATATTAATTTACTGTACCTACGTTATATCTTAATAAAATTCTTTATATCTTTTCAAATTGCTTTTTGTTTAAAATATATACACAAAAATATATCTATTCATATTACATTAACAACATTGAAATCTACTTTATAATAAAATCAATACCTTTGCACAATATCATCTAAGAATTTAGCATAATATTTTTTCCACTTATTACAATTTCATAAGTTAAACTATTACATTTTATTTCACATATACATAAACTTAATCCTAGGTATTAAGGTTCTTTATTATTTTTTTGCAAATTACTTACCACTTTTTGCAAATATTCATTAATCTTACCAAAAAAAAAAAATGGTAAACTTTGTTTCACCATGCATATAAAAATGGGCCATGTAAAGAATGCATTTTCTTTTTTTGCACACACACATGTTTTTTGTAAATAGTTACATATGATATTTGATGCTTTCGAAATATCTCTACATTAGAACTTTGTTTCGTATAAACTGACTAATGAATTTTTCAACACTTTATGTCTCCAATTTTCTTTCATTAAATACTTTAAATGCAAACTGAGTCTCCTTCTACTTTAAGGCTCGTTAACATGACATCTATGCTTTTGACTCCTATATGCATTATGTGCATGTAGATGCATGTATGCATTTATGTCTTGTGCATTCTTACAAATCTTTCTGATTGTTTTCATTCAATAATTAATAGAAATTAATAATGCATTCTTGCTTCCTAATTAAAATCATAAAGAATCTACCTTCTCACAAATGTATACATACACACACACAAAAACAAGACTTCATTGCTAAAACACTCCACCTATACATGGTACCCATAAAAAAAAAAAAAAAATTCCCTTGCATCCATCCACATGTGCTCTTTGTTCACATGTCCCTATGGACCATGTTTCCCATGAATCCTACAAAATTCTGTGCGTTCATGCGCTTCTAAAAAAAACTTTTAACTTTTCTAGCTACTTTCAATACATTTATATTCCCATTTGCTATCTAGAAACTTTTCCTGCCTCTAAGCTACATGACTTTTACCTCTTGGCAGGAACTCGACGCTTGCGTCACTTGTTTTAAAATTATAATATTGATTAAAGATATATAATTATATTTATAAGATTTAAATTCAATAATGAACTTAGAAAATATTAAATCAATCAAAATTGTTTCTATTATCTAAAATACTATATAAGTAAATTATAAACTATTATAATATAATATTTAAATTTTACATTTCAAATGTTAAATAATTCTAATGTTAAATTTTTATAATTATAAACTTACATTTTAATGATGTTAGTAAGTTTTTTAATTAAAATTAGTTTTTCAAGCATATATTAACATACCTAGATATATTCACCAAAATCTATTATCTATTATTGATTATGTAATTTTGTATGTATAATATATTTAAAAAATTAAACAATATATTTTTTAAATTAGAAATATTTAGAATGTATTCAACTATCAAAATATGAATTTTTTTAATATACCATTAAAATCACTAGTTGCCATAATTTCTCCACTTTTGCTCATTTTTAATGAATTTACCCCCGGCCTTGTCAAATATTTCATTTGAAATGTTTTGCTTTGGAAGCAATGAAACATTTAAAATATATCGCACAAAAAATTCCTTGGGCCCCACCTTGTACAGTCCACGTGGCACCCGCTCGTGATTTCGCAATCAACCAAAGCACCATCGCGGGATGGTGGGGAACGACTCAGATCAAAGGATAGTTGATGAATAGTCGCACAAATTTGATCCCCAGATGGGACACATGTCGCCCGCACGCAATATTGCCATCCTACAATTCCCGATCACGGGATGGCGGGCAACTATTGATCTTGAAGGCATTTTGATCGACAACAGCACGAATTTCATCCTTCTGAAAAATAAAACATTCATTAAAGGGAAAGGGGACATTACTAAGCGGATGGAAAATTTCCTCGGGCCCCACCTTGTATAGTCCACATGGCAGCCACCCGTGATTTCACAATCAACCAAAGCACCATTACGAGATGGCAGGGAACGGCTCAGATCAAAGGACAGTTGATGAACAGTCGCACAAATTTGATCCACATATGGGATACGTGTTGCCCGCTCGTGATATCACCATCCTACAATTCTCGATCACGCGATGGCAGGCAACCATTGATCTCAAGGCATTTTGATCGACTCAAGTAGCCAAGCAAATTTCATCCTTCTAAAAAATAAAACATCTAAGTGAAATGGGTGCGGGGACATTACTAGGCATGAA
>VDFB02358134.1:233424576-233447263 GCA_007258455.2 Sequoia sempervirens
AAGCTGAAGAAGATCAAGAGGTATGATGTATTATTTACATTAGGTAAGAGGGACACACTCCTAGGGAGTTCTTTAAACATATTTAATTGCAATTGGTGTATTAATTAATGTAACCTTTCGTGTTTCAACTTTAGAGCATGTAGAGCATGATCAGCGTGTTGAGCATGATCAGGCTAGAGAAGATCAGGAACATGATGTGGCCCCATCAGGTAAAGAGGACCACCCTCATGTTCTCTTAAACATATTTAATTTCAATTGGTGTATTAATTAATGTAACCTTTCGTGTTTCAACTACAGATCAGGATTTAGAGGGTGTTCAACATGTTGAACATGAGTCTATAACAAAAGTTCAGGAACATGATGTGGACCCATCAGGTAAAGGGAACCACTCTAATGTTCTTTTAATTAATGAAATACTTGTAACAATAATAATAAAACATATCAGTTTAACATTTATTTCTTATTGCAGCGAATCCCCTTACTTGGTATCCGTCATGGCTTGACGACTAGGCACATACATTAAGATCTAAGCGAGGGAGCAGAACAACTAAAGGAGGGACATATATTGATTTAGAAAATGATACTCCACTTCAGCTTTTTGTAGCTTTAAAAAAGAAAAAAAAACAAAAAAAGTGATTGTAATCATATCATGACAACCATATTTTTGATAATATGTAAAAACTGAAAGAATGAATATTATATGTTAATGAATGAATGTGAATATGTTAATTAATGAATGTTATATGTTAATCAATGAATGTTATATGTTATTAATGGATGAATGAATGTTATATGTTACTAATGGATAAATGAATGAATGTTATATGTTATTAATGGATGAATGAATGAATGTTATATGTTATTAATAGATGAATGAATGATTGATGTTATATGATTGGGTATGGGGAATTGAGAGTGATGTGAGGGGCGCGGAGGGGCCAAATGAGCTTCGACCGTCACGTGGTTGGCCCTATTAAGTAGAGAATATTAAACTATTCTTGAAACAAAGAGAAGCTCAATAAGGTAATGCACTTTTCAATATAAGAAATGCATCGTTTGAAGCATCAAACCAATATGTAGTCTGTATCTATGATATGTCGTCAGTCTTCGCAACGGTACATTTCCATAAATATTTTTTTAAAAAAATTGATACTTCATCGCAATTTTTAGGAAACTCACCGACGAATCAACAAAAAGGTTTGACGAAGTTTTATTTAGCTTGCGACAAAGGTTTCATCGTAACTCCTTGCCGATTTTGTCACACTTTCGACAAACGTTTGGTGTTTTTCCGATGCTACTCTTCCTCTTTTCTTCATAATTTTGACAAAATTTTGGTGTTGATTCGACGCTACTACTTCCCTATTTCGTCGCACGTTCGACAAACTTTTGGTGTTGTTTCGATGCTACTCCTTGTCGATTTCATCAAAATTGCGATGAACATCTGGTGTTGTTTTGATGCTACTCCTTGCCCATTTTGTCGAACTGGCGAGGAACTTCTGGTGTAATTCGTCGATGGATACACGAAGTGTTCATCAATATTCTGATGAAAGTTCAAGCCATTTCATGATGCTGACGACCGACGATTCTTCGCCATTATTTTGACATTTTATTCGTTGTTGGGATTGTGACGAAAAAATAGCGACAAATTTTTTTTCGCCATTTCGTCGATTGTCCGACAAAGATTTGTCGAGGATTGACAAACAGACGTCGAAAAGTTGTCTCAAATTTAGTAGTGCCAGAGCATGAATTTAGCAATTTTCTCATCTTATTTCATCCTCATACCTTAAAATTGAGCTTCGTAAGTCTACAACTTTACTTCTTTGACTTTAGTATCACCTTCATAGATAGTTTCCAAATTTTCCCATATTTCCTTTGTTGTTTTACAATCCATCACCTTTGAAAACTTGGTGTTAGTAAAACCACATGAAAGAGAATTTCTAGCCTTAGCATTGATTCATAAGCCTTCTTTCCAATTTGATCCCTAGGAGGGTTTTCAAGAATTTCATACATCTCTACAACTGAATTCCATAAGTCCATACCTAAAGCCATCAAATATAACTCCATCCTTACTTTCAAAAAAGAAAAATTAGATCCATCAAAAACCAGTACTTTGTTTCCAGAAGAACTATCCTGTGCCATCCTAGATATACCTTAAGTTGTTAAACTCTTTCAAAGGAACTTAGTATTGATACCAATTGAAGGGTGTTGATGGGTGTTTTGCACACTTTCTCAACATAGGCAGTGCATAGGTGCACTACCTCTCTTGAAAGGAAATCTCCAACAAGTTGTTGAAAATCACCCAAAGGTCTCTTGGGTGTCAAGTCATGACTCACATGGAATTTCTCAGTTGATGTTTGGTGTGATCTTATTGGTAATCACAGGGTAGACTTACGTAGCTAGATGTAGACCGGATCTTAAAGTCTGAATTTTCTAATATGGGACTTGAGGTGCACTTTGCTGTAGGTTCGAACAACAATCTAAAACTTTAGTATTTTCCTTGAGTTTTAGCTTTACAATGTGCAATGAACCTTAGCACAAGCTACTAAAAAAAAAGGAAAAAAGAGCAGGGAAGAGGAAAGGTTCTTGGATCTGCAACTAACTATGAACAGCGATCATGGAGGTTCTACTATGGAAAACTTCCTTCAAACAGGATTCGACTTAACCAAGAAACCTATAGTATTATGAAATTTATGCTATCTTCCAAAATCTGTAGATATTTTATCATTCATCCACCACATACATGCATGAATAAAGATAAAGTTTAAAAGCAACTTCAAATATCAGCCCAGACTAACTTTACAAGACCATCCACCACCAGCAAATGGAAAAAAGTATGGATTGGAAGGCATCAACATAACATAAATTTCTATGACCAAAGAACAACATCTAACAAATCTATCTAAGCAATTTGTAACCAACTAAAACAACAATGTAAATCTAACTAAAGCATCTAACAATGGGAGATTGAATCATGAAACATGTGGAGAACTTAGAAAATGCACCAAGTCAATGTATTTTCATTAGAAATTTCTATAACATGTCATTACAACTCAACTCTCTCTAAAATGAGAGGAGACCTCCACCATTTATAGTGTCCAGAAATTAGAATGAATGGATAGGATTTAATCCCATTGTGTGGCCAAGATTCACTACAACCTAGGGTTCTACCCACCCCCAATATATTACAATTTTAAAATACAACCTTGTCCCTTTCCCTATTTTTTCCTCTAGTGACAACATTGTAGCAATTTTGTCTTTTGTTGATTGCCCTTTTTGGTGTAGCTACTCTATGAGGAGGTCTTCATTAATAACAAGGTTGCCTTCTTGCTTCTTTAAAGCTACATACTCCTCAAACTTCATAATTACCGGCTGGAGTTTGTCAACCTCCAAAACCTCATATCGTAGCAATTGATAACTCCATTCTTTGGAGTTGTCCGCAAGCCTTTTCCAGTCTTCATCATACTTGGAAGTGTGGTCCCTAAACAGTTCTGAATGGTCAAAGGCGTGGGAAGAAAAACTCATGAAATTTGTGGTTATCTCCATTGACATCCCGTCCTCCATCCCCTTTTGAAAGTGGGGCTTTATTTTCTCTGGATTTATTTACACCGTAGGCATGTCATACCCTATCATTAGCCTCAAATATCGGGCGTACTATGCTCTAATCTCTTTGACCCACTCAATATTCAGATCCACCTTGTCAAGAAATTGCTACAACCTTTCTTTCCTATTCTTAAAGTCCCACTTCCATATATCCATGAGCCAATGATCGTCCCTCTTGAACATGAGTTCCTTTTCCCATGTGGTGCTTGACAGCTAGAGGATAGCCTCGATCTTCAGGTAGGTGGACCTATATGTCACAGGGAAGTTGGTGCAAATTTTCTTCATGCTTTCCAAAGATTGTTGTAAGTCCAGGAACTTGTTGGATGTTTGAACAACCCAACTGATACCCATATTTACAACATATAGAACCTGTTGGAACCAGTTTTCTATAGTTTTGTCCAAGTTCTTTATCTTTTTCAACTTGTCAATTTTCTCTTTGGACAGTAGTTGGGATGGAGCCATGGATATGGTGGGAATTTCTTCTATTGAGGACCATTGTTGAATGTATTTCGTTAGGTCAACTACTTGTTCCTTTAGCTCTTCTTTCAAAACTTTGTCTTGTTGTATCAAGTACACCACGGTAGTGATGAACTCCTGAAGGTGTTCCACTCTTTATTACCTTGTAGTTGTTCTGAGGTCAATAGTGGAAATATTATGACTTACCCCCTCTTCTCCTACCATTGGCGTGGCTACTTGGACTGTCCTAGATCCAGAAACATCCATTTTTACTTTGGATTTCATTTTGGGTTTCTTCTCTTTCTTGGTAGTGATATGTGCTCGGGCAAAGATAGCCTCCAGTCTTGCTCTTGGATCCTTTGGGGTGGGAGTTTTCTTCTCAAGCTACCTTTCCAGCCATTCAGACATAGCATATTTTCTCTTAGGTGATTCACGATCACCCTCGCCCTCCTTCGTTTGAATCTCTATTTCTTTATCTTTGGGAGCATTTTCCTCCATTTGAGTGTCTTCTTTGTCTTCCTCATTGGAGTCTTGGATGAACACAAGGCATTTGATGGGAGGCTTAGTAGGAAATCACTCTTAGGGACTTTCTTCTTTCTCAGTCTTCTCTCCTTCCCTTTCTTCATCTTGTTCATCCTTATGCACATGCTCCTCAAGTTGTTCAATTTTGGGGCTTTTGTCAACTTGAATCTCACCTTCAAGTTTTCCCTCTTCTACATTCTCTCCTTCTTTATGAGGAGGCGACACATCCTCCTATTTTTCCCCTATATGGAGTTCCAAATTTTCTACTGCCTTGTCATCTTCTTGCCTTTCCTCTCTGGGAGGAGTTGTTACTACCTCATCCCTGAAATCTTTCAATTGCCAAGCCATTTCTTCCTTGAGATCATCATCAAATGTTTGCACAATTTCTATATCGGGATCTCTTTCGTCACTTCCCTCGGAAGACCCTATTTTCTCCCCCTCATAAATGACCCTATCAATTTGTCGGTGTTCATATTCTGGATGTTCATGGTACTCATCAGCCTCCTCCTCCAATGCTTTTGAAGTCTCCATCTCCCGCTTCTCCCAATCCTTGGATATTAGCATTGTGGCTTCCATTGCTAGTGGTCCCATTAGAGGTTTCGAGGGAAGAGCACTTGTGAGGACCTATGCTAAGCTAGATTGGATGGTGGGATCCAAAAATATTTGGGAAATCTTAAAGGGGGCATTCTGCATGTGCCACGAAAAATCCTTTGGCAATGTGAGTGAGGGCATTGGTATCATTGTTGCTGCCAGTGGAAGCGATGTAGTGGGAAACATGGAGGTGGAGGAAAGTGGAGAAGTTGTGGCAGACGAGGGGTCAACCAATATCACGGGCCCAGTGGGTAGAGAGGAGGCGAGATGGACTGAGATGTCCATCGTCGGTGGGGATGTGGAAATCATGGCTTGGGAAATGGATGGAAGAGTAGCAAAAACAGGGAGAGATGGAGGAGATTTTGGTTGATCCTCTTGTTGAGGTTGTAGCAGCAACATCCTCCGTAGCACTAGGCTCGCTCTTGAGCCCCTCATATGTTAGGACAACCCCTTGTTGCTTCAATCGGGCTACTTGTCCATTAACCCATTCTTTGGTACGAGCCTAAATTGGCTTGGTTATAATATTGAGGTCATCGACCTCTTGCTCATCCCAATCTTTTGTTGGTAGTGGCAAGTTAGCAACTGCATTGTACTTGGGGTCCATGACGGTGCTTTCATCTTCTTCAACTTGATTAGGTATAAGAAATAGTTTTACTCTCTTTACAAAGTACACAATCATTCGCATGTAATGTCTTGTGCACACCTCCCTATCACCTGATAATCGGTCCAACAATCTTCAATGTGATGCAGATGGGCAGAACTTGGTCCTAGTGCCTTCCAGACATGCCCATATGGGTCCATCTGTGGGCGAGCAATGTGTTGGCCAAAATGATATTTTGCCAATTCCTTCTCAGAATTCCCAACACAATGGGAGGTTTGCAACTTGTACATCCCTTGGCCGAAAGTTAAGGGATAAGGGATCCCTACCAAGTGCCTACCATCAAGAATTGAATGTACATGTTGCATCTACCGAGAGAGTTCTAACAATATGATCTAGTCATTGGGGTACCGAGGCAACTTATTTGGCTTCTCTGTGAAACCCTGGGCACAAATATACGTGAACTTGGGGTATTGACTGAGTAAGAAGGTGTATTGTTTCAAGAATGCCTGAGCACTGTGAGAGACCCTCCTTTCAAAATCCCCTCCAAGCAATCTGATGATGTGACCAATGAAGGTGTCATTCACCCTGTAATACTCCTTGAAATTCCTGAACTGGAGCTGGCGATATCTATCATAGACCTTCAATTCCCTACCCAGCTCTTCATCAGGTGCCACGAACAATCCACTATATTTCCTTTGCTCGGCTAGTGAGTAAACAAGATAAGACATCATATAGAACTTGGAGGTCTTCTTGACATTCATGAATTGCTCGTGGAAGCAATCGCTTATTATGCTTCCCTAGTAGAATGAGGTTTTTGTGGGGACATCTTCCTCCCCACGGAGAATATGTTCTATGAAATACACCATCCACTCTTAAAAATATGTAGCAATGGGGAGGCCCATTACTTTTCTCAACATGGTGACCAAATCAAAGTAGTCCTCATGGAAGTCACTGTGGAAGAGCTCTTGGGGAACCTTAGAAACACTGCCCCTTTTCTCTTTAAGCCAATACTAGTTTATTAGCTTGTTCTATCCAGTCAAGTCCTTATCCCACACTAATTTACATTCCACTATGTTTGGTATCTCCATTTCCCCAAATTTTGGGATGTGAAAAGTCCTTGTAATTGCCTCACCCGACATATCAGCAAGGATGTTTCCATCTCGGTCAACTATTGTTTGTTCCTATGGTTGATATGCCTACCGGAAATCCATGACCAATTCAGGGGCTACGAGGGATAGAGGGAAGCCTGCAGCTTTACCAATTCCACTTTTTTTGATCAGTCTTGCATTTTCAGTCCTAGGATGGACTCTAACCCTTTGCTTTAATTCATCAATATTGATGTGGCCGATATTGGTATCTGTAATTTCCTTCCTGTCCATGATGATTTTTGAATGTAAAGTCTCTCACTAGAATTGGTACTTCATTTGGTCCTTATCCTCTTTTCCATGAGGAACCTTGCCCGCTTTCTTCCCTTTGTCTTTTTCTGCGGCCACCCCCAAGGGTCCTACACCTAATTCCATATATCCTGGAAACAAGGCACACTGAGCATAACCAATCATAAGAAGACAAATGTTAGTCATAATTCCATAGACAAAGTCCAATTAGGAAATATATCCGGAGTCCCATTGATGGAGTTCCATGAGAGCGAGGCCAAGAAGGTTAAGCAAAGGTTGAGTCTACAAGTGTGAAGTCTGATGGTGAACCACCGACGGAGGTCCGAGGTTGTGGGTTCGAGAGGGAATCCTGCCATTTGGTCACTTGGAAGTTTGTTTACTAAGTTTTTAACAGTGACCAGGGGGCGCAGCTCTGGAGGGAGTGATTGCCCTATGCGAAGAACAATGATGACATGGTGGAGCTCCAAATTCATCTTAGAGGATGCTTTTGGAGGTTTCTTATAATTTCAACACATGGGTTTTCTAGGTGTCATCTTGTTTTACCAAACTAAAGCATTTTTAGCCCATGTTTATTTATCTTTTAAGCATAAAATCACAAAAACATCACAAGTAGGTGAATGTTAAACCTACCTCAAAAGCCAAGCGGGAGAAGTTGCAAAATCCATGAAGGATCGATGAGCGAGGGCAACAAGCGCAAGGGCGATTGGTGACAAATGCAATGGACTCCTCGAAACCTACTTTAAATACTTTTGGCTAACTTGACATATGAAAATGAGAGGTCGAGCTAAATATTTATACTCCTAACATGCATTTAATACATCCATTAATGCTTGTACAGACGATAAGAGGGTTGGTAGGTTTAAATTCTTGGACGGCCGCGAGAGGTCGAGGGCTTGGAGGTCGGAAGGACGTGGCCAAATGACTACTTCAAAGTTGGTCATTTCAACTGATGACAAAGAGGAGTCTGGGGCATGGAGGACAGAGTTTCAACATAGGTTATCCATCTAAGAACGGTGGAGACAACACGAAGTTCTGGGGACAAAATCCCAGAGAGGAAAACTTGGCGGAGGAAAAGGTAGTCTGATTTGCAAGGCAAGTTAAACATGTTGGAAAATAAAAAATCAGGTCCCGAGGTTCAAGACAGCGAAATCCTTCCACCGTTTGGGACTGCAAACACCCGAGGGAAACCTAGCAAGGGAAACCCGACAAGGCGGGCCCGCAGTCTCCAAGGCTACTAGCAGAAGCAAACTGCCAAGAAACTCTACAAGGAACTAGGACTTAGCAAAAATTAGAGGGGATGAAACACAATTAGCTTAAGATGAGAATTTGGAAGTGTGTTGACCATTTAGGACACCAAAATAGGGGCATGTAAAATGAGACAATGACAAAACAACCCAAAAAGGAAAAGAAAAGAGAGGGTCCCCATTCTGAACGGGGTGTGTGTGCTGAGGGCACAACAAATGGTGACTCCACTAGGGAACGCTCCTGAACGTTCTAAAGATAAGTATTCATTTTAAACCCAAAATCTCTGGTTTCATAGACCAGGGTCAATATCCAAAAGTGAACTAGGATAATAGGGTCCTTAGTTGGGTCTATGCACAAGATATCCCAGAAGGGTGTGTAGTGGATTCATTCCTTTTTGTCAAAATTGTGATCAATGGTTGTTAATCCAACCAAGCAGGCTACATAAATCGTCCAACACCAAAAGTAACTTAGACATTGCCCCACTGCCAGTCAAGCGTCCATAGCCCCGATGGAGTTGTTATTGCATTCCCACGAACATTGCTCTATTGCCAGTCAAGCATCCATAACCTCGGTAGAGTTACCTAAACACCCATACGGTTGCTTGATTTCACTATTTTATTTTTCTTCTTTCCTTCAATATTTCATTTTCTCACTTCTCTTTTGCTCAACCGTGTAAGCATTGAAGCCTATAATGGGTTTGGGAACCACAGTGGTCACTGGACTAAACTTAAGATTTTTCACTTACTAGGGTATCAAAGTAGCCATTGTATAGTCCTTTGGAGATAATTAACATGTGTTTTGTGTAGGATCTAAGATATACGTGAAAAGATCCAACCAAGGGTCAAGTTCTATGGCAGAGTCCAAATGAGGAAATCATTCCTAGGCAACTTTTAGGGACCAATAGTCTAGAATGAATGTTTAGCCAAAGAACACTAAAGATGAATCAACAAAGTGAACCATTTGTCGAATGAGCATGGCCACCGCATTAGGACAGAGAACACCCTCTTCGAAACAAAACAGTCGGGGAAAAAGAAAAATAGAGCGACGCAAAACAACAAAACACAAGCAATCCAAAAAGAAACCTAACCTAACCTATACACAAATAATTACAAGGAAGTGCTCGACAAAGCTCAGTCTTGGAAGTAATGCTTCAGGTGTTTCTTGTTGACTGGAAATGGGACATCTTCACCAGTTAAGGTCTTTAGGTGGAATTTCAGCTATTTGAAAGGGGCCAAGCCAAAGCTTGTTAAATTTGTTGTGTCCCCCTTCTTTTCATGGGTCTTGTCCCAATATAGGACAAAATCTGCAATTCTAAAGGCCTTGATTTTGGCTTGGTGATCAAACCATCTCTTACCCATGCCTTGATGTTTAGAAAAAATTTCTATTGCGCAATCTCAAACTTCTTCTAAATGCAAGAGCTTGGATAACCGAGCCTCTCAACGGTCTCCCCCTTCATAAAAGTCATTGATAAACTGGAGGGTAGGAATTTTTAGATGGATACGAAATATGGAATTTGAACTGTAGATGAGGTGGAAAGGGGAATCACCAAGGGCAGCCTTCTAGCAGGTGCGGTATGCCAAAAGGGTGAATCAGACCTGGGTATGCTAGTCTTTGGGATTCCTATCAAGAAATTTCTTAATCACTATGATCAGGTTCTTGTTTGTGGATTCAACAAGGCCATTGCTATGGGGGTAGTAGTTAGATGAAAATTTAAGGGTGATCTCATAATCAAAAGCCCTACCAACAAATTTTAATGAAGCAAATGCAGGTCCATTATCACATACCAATGCATAAAGACAACCAAAACAATTTAAAATGAAACCTTCTAAAAAAAAATTAACTACCTCAGTGGTGCATTGCCTACATGCAATTGCCTTTGTCCATCTAGTGCAGTAATAAGTAGCGGTAAGAATATACCTATGTCTCACAGATGATGGAGGTCTTACTGAACCAATGAAATCAAGACCCCATTGTGTGAATGACCTCACCTCCAAAATGGGTTGCAATGGGACAACATTCTTCTCCTTGGCAGCAACAGTCTGACATGTATGACATGAGAAAACATGGCCATGTGCATCCTTGAAGACTGTCGGCCAATAATACCCCGCTTTTAGAATCTTATGTGTAGTGGAAGGCTCGAACCCATGGCTAGTGCCAAACTTCTCATGAAATTCCTTCAGGACTTGACCTTCTTCTTCCTTACCAAGAAATCTTAGGTAGATGCCTTTATGATACCTTTCATGATTTTTCTTTTATAAAATGGACCCTTGCAGCATGTAACTACTTCTTTTCATCCTGAGAGCATGTTTCTGGACCCCTTGTAAGTGAGGTGGGCTCTTGTGGCACAACAAATAATATACGACGTCCTCGTACCATTCTCCTGGGGAAACATCCTCAAGCATGTATTGTTGCACTGTGAGTTTGGGTCCTACCTCTCCTGCTACTTCAGAAATCATTCAGATAAGTGTCTGCCCTCTCACCAACCTCATAGGTTGGATTTCCATATCATACTCCTAGAGCAATGTGACCCATTTGGCCCTTCATTTTCCTAATTCATTTTGCATGAGTACCATTTTCACTGTTGGATCAGGGACAATAGAAAACACCTTATTATAGAGGATGTAATGTCTAAATTTCTTGACTCCCCTAACAAGGGCATACACTCTTTTTTCTATGTTGTGATAGCATAATTCAACATCTTTCAATGGAGCACTCATGAAGGCGATCAGGTGCTCATTCCCCCCTTCATCTTTCTAAGCTAGAATGTTGGCATAGGAATGCTTTGAAGTGAATGAATAGATGTAGAATGACTTTAAATATTTTGGGTTGATGAGCATAGGCACCTTAGCAATGGCCCATTTTATTTCTTCAAATGCCTACTTAGCTTCGGGAGTCCACTCGATCTTGGCATTCTGTTTTAACATGGTGTTGAGCGGTTTGACAATCTCAGCAAAACCAATGAATTTCCTTATGAAGTTGATCTTTCCAAAGAAGGATTTTAATTCTTTCTTGTTTCCTAGTGGTAGAATATTTAATAGAGACTGGATAAGCTCAGGGTCTATAAATATTTTCTACTCTAAAATAATATGCCCCAGTAACCTCTCTTTAGTCACTCCAAAGACACTTCTTTTGGTTAAGGGAAACTCCAAACTCCCTACACCTTTGAAACACCTTGCATAAATCAGAGACATAATCACTCCGCCTTTTAGAGAACACGGTTAAATAATCCATGTAAATGATTATGCACTTTCCAATTAGGTCCTTGAAGGCGATATCCATGGCATGTTGAAAGGTTGCGCTAGCGTTGATGAGTTTGAAGGGAATCCTTCTGTAGGCAAAGGTCCCCCACTTGGTGGTGAACATTGTCTTATGGAAATCTTCATATTTCACCATAAATTTGTTGTATTTGGAGTACCCATCGAGGAAGGACATCATTTGGGAGTCATTGACAATCTGTAGCACCTCATCCAATGAAGGCACTGGATAGTTGTCCTTCTCCAAAGCTCTATTCAAATTGTGGAAGTTTACACACAATCTGATTTCCCCATTCTTTTTTCTAACCAGGACCAAGTTGACCACCCAAGTAGAATGCCTGATTGGGAAGATAATTCTTGCTGAAAGCAATTTCTGCACCTCTTTGTATATGATCGGTTCCAACAAAGCATTGATAGGATGTTGTCGTTGGTGAAATGGCCTCACTTCTAACTTGAGAGGGATGGTGTGTGTGATGATGGAGGTGTCATAAGTCTTAAGATCTTCATAGCTCTATGCCACCACATCATGATATTTTTGTAGAGCATCTACAATCCCTTTCTTTTCTTTTGTGGTGCATACTTTTCCAATAAAAACATTTTTGATCTCTTCGACAGTCTTGAGGTTGTGAGAATCACACTGGTTGCTTATGGCTTCCTTCTTCATTTGTTGATCCTAATCTTTGATTTGATCCTAATCAAATGTGTGTTCAAGCTAAACCATCCCTCGAGGAATCATGTTGGTCTTGAGGTTAATTACCCCTTCTATATCTAACTCAGCCTCCTCTGGATTGGCCTCATTAATGATTTGGGTGGAAAATACATAGGAACTCGTGATAAATTCAAGGATGTGCTTATCATCATTGAAGACTTGAAAATGAGTGATATTATTTGGAATTGAAGGTGTGGACATCAACTCAATGGTAAAATTCTTGAGGCCTGATAAGGATAGAGGTTGCAGTGTGTTGGCTGATTGAGCCAAAGCGTCAATCGTATAGTTTTGAGCACAAGGAATCAACTTTATATTGAATGCATCTAGTCCTTCTAAAAGATCCCAAACTCGCCTATAGTTTGCAAGTCTTCTATCATGGCAGAAATACAATTTTCTAACTTTTTTTACTACTAGTTTGGAATCCCCAAAAACTTGCAGCATTTTGACATTTTTCTTCAAGGCCATCAAAATACCATGGACTAATGCCTTGTATTCTACTACATTATTGGTGCAATAAAACTATAGTCAATGGGCAGCAAAATAAGACTTATCTGAATGGTTGACTAGCTAAGATCTGGCTCCAACTCCCTACTTTGATTTAGATCCATTGAAACATAATGTCTAGAATTTGGATGGCTCTTTGATGCGTGGGCCACTGAGTGGTCACTTCCTTTAAGCTACGAGTTGACATCCTTAGTCTTTGTAGTCAGTGTTAATTCAACATGATGAAGGGTGGGTTGCCCCAATGGAATCTCCATCTCAGGAACAACTAATTTCTTGACATTTTCTACCACCAGTTGGCACAGGCAACACTCAAATTCGAAATGAGCTGCATCATGTACCCTACACCAATTTGGGAGAAGGAGCTCTTGGAAATTCATTCTTACACCCAAGTTGAGCTAGTTTTGTATGCACTTCTCTATAAAATCCTAGAATTCGTCCAACAGTCCTAGGGTACCATTTTCTAGAGATTCCTTATTATCGACTTCTACTAACACCTCCATGCTCTAAGGCGCATGAGCTAAATCAATTGGAGAGCTGCATTGCACCAGGAGGAATTTTGCAATCATGTCTTCTCCTTGAGTTTCTACTTCTTCTTTATATGCATAGGGACAATAGTTTCCCAGCTCTATTTTTGCAAACAACACCTCATTAAAGTTGTTATATTCAGTGATCATTAATTTCGTGTGGGGCTCTCAATCGATGTGAATTTGGTTTGGTAGTCCCTTCCATGGTAGCCACATATGAGAAAAGTTTGTTGCAGCATATCCGTTTAATGCACAGGTGAAATCCCGGCCTAAAATAATTTTGTACGCATCAGGGATATCCATAACCTAGATGTCAATAACCTGTTGCACCCTTGGGTCCACAGAAATTTGCATGGAAATTCAATTCATTTCCCCCACAATGTTTATCTTTGTTTTTTTCCAATTGCGTCTACCTTTTCCTTGAAGATGTGGGGGTAATCCCAAGGGCCTTACATACAACCAAGGGCATGATGTTGGCTAATGCTCTAGAATCAATGATGCAATTATGCAAATTATTCCTCAATATCTAAATGGTGGTGAGGAAAGGTGGTGTTTCCAGTTTTCCTTGAAAGAGGCCCATAGGCGCGTCCACCTGAGCCACTTGAGATTTTCTCTTATCACCAATCCTACCCATGGTATTTCCTAAAGGCTGATCCTTGAGAACTTGTCTACTATTTGGATCAGACTCTTTTGTGAATTGTTTTCCCATAGGCTGATTGGAGGGAGTATCTTTCTTTTTCCCAATGAGGTCTTGGATCACAGGCTCCTGCCTAGGTTCTTCAAAGGTGACCTTTTTTGCTAATGTCTCCTATGTTTCTTTGGATGGTGGGGTTTCATTAAGTATCTTGAAGAAGGAATGTCTTATAGTAGGGACCTTGAGTAACTCAAAGGTAGATAAACTAATTTTTACTTTCTTGAATTCTTCTGCTACATATTCACCCATTTGTTCAATCTCATAATCAAATACCCGGCCAATGGTGGAGCTAGCCTATTGGGATTTCGTTTGGTTTAACTAGTTTTGGGATTGGCCTTGAGGATGGTTTTGTGATCTATCCTTGTTGAAATATTGAGTTGGCATGTGGGGAAGCCCAAGATTATTGCTAGTATTCAGATCGGGTGGGGTACTAAAATTATTTGGTGGGGTAGAAGTTATAAAGGGTCCACCCGCTTTCCTGTTCCTGAGGAAGTAGGGAGTTGTTCTTTGATGGAACATATGAACTTCATCTACATGCTATTCTTCCTCATCTATTGGACCATTATCTATTGGATCGAAAAGTTGAGACAAGGTTTCTTCATTACTTACCTCTTGAAAATCCTCATTCTTGGCTGGGGTGACCTCAATCTCGGGCTCATTGCGGTCACTCCATGGGAATGGAGCTTGGTTGACCACAAGATAGGAAGAGTCATAAGGCTCAAATGGGACGATGTACTTGCAACTGCCACCATCAACAATGTTTTGGACCTCCACCTGAAATATTTCTACAACCGTCTAGAATTTGGGATAGTCCATCTTGGAATGCCTACTTGTTTTTTGGATCTGGCACCATCCGGACAGGGTTGCCTTTGCGAGGTACACTCCACTGCTCATCTTTTCATTGTTGGCAGGCTAATCAAGAGGAGTAGGGACACCTCCGTTATTGGGCCTCGTATTCCACGTGTGATTCTACCTTTGAGAATGTCTCCTCTCGAGGCTTTGATTTGAATTATGTCCTCTATCATAATTCTTCCCAGAAGAGGTGCTCGCTTCCCGCTTGTCCCTACCATCCCTATTGTCTCGACTATCCTGATTAAGATTGTCCTAGAGGCTATGTTGGGAGGCTTGCAATTGATTATTTTGATTCTTTAAGTGTGTCATTTCCATAGACATTTTCTTTATCATCTCAATCAGCTCCTCCAATTTATCTTTCTTAGCAGTGCTTGGCTGCAACACTTGATTTTGGAGGAAGACAAGTGGGGCTGTCGGCTCGTTCTGATGTGCTAGAGGGAATTCTAGTGCTGATAGGTATAGTGGTACTTGTCATTGTTGATAGTACATTTTCTATTGTTGGAGAGTTTGAGGATAACTTTGTTGTTGTCGAAGTTGCAAATAAGAAGGCACATAAGGTGCATGATTCATTGGTTGTCCAGGGTGTGAAACGATGGGAAATTGAGGCCCCTGGTTCATAAGCGGGGTCTGATTAAGCCCTTGAACTTGCATCAGGTGAGATACCGGTCCCAAAGAAGGCAGCGGACTAGAGATGTTCTACCCCAAGTTTGCACTGGCAACAACAGCCTCCGCATAAGCAGTCACTAACATGGTGAGCGGCAGGCACACCCTTTTTACCAATGTCGGTGTGAGATTATTGAATGCTTCATTATAGATGGGGAGGGTTGTAGCATCATTGTGTACATATGGATCTTGAAGCCTCATGAAGGCATAATGGAAATGATAATTAAAAGAGCTAATAGGTTCATTAATTTCCCTCTAGATGGACATAAATTGACGGTATAGCTCTGAAGGACTAATTGAAATCTTATACTTTAGCAGAAAAAAATTATTTATGAGGTCCCATGACATAACATACCCTCTCAGAAATTTGATGTACCAATAAAAATCCTCCTCGCCCAACGAGTATGGAAAGAGGAAACATGCAACATCTTCATGAGCGATCTGCATATTTGTAATTGTTGTTTCAAATATCTTGATGTGTTCTTCTACCATCCTTTGTGGGTTGCAAGGATTGAACTTTGAACAGAAGCCCTCTGGATTCTTGGGTATGTCTTGATAAGCATTGAAGTGCAACGACAAAGGATTTTGCGCCAACCAAGCCATGAAAGGAGGCAAAGGTGGTATCTTCTATTGAGGGGCAACAATCTAGGACTGCACCTATTGTAAGACAGTAGCCTTGGACTGCGCTTGGGCTATGACTATTTGGACTATACCATGAATTTGAAGGGTCAGGAGAGAGACAACTCCCTGGCTTCTGAAGATGAGAGGTTGAAAAGAAGTTTGGTATGGAAAGGTGTATGATGAACAAGTGAATGGAGGTGAAGGTGGAAGGGAAATGGATGGGGTGGAAGAAGAGGAAGAAGCAGAGTCTCCTCCCTTAGTTTGTTTTTCCCTGGTGAGGGGCTGCAAATCTTGAAACTCTCCTTTGTTTGGTGTAGACCTTAGAATTATCTAAAATATTTCAAGGGAGAATGATCTTATTCGATCTAGCTTCACAAGTCCCTCCCTCTAGCGCCAGTTCTATTCATGGGTGTTTTGCACACTTTCTCAACATAGGCAGTGTGTAGGTGCACTACCTCTCTTGAAAGGAAATCTCCAACAACAAGTTACTAACAATCACCCCAAGGTCTCTTGGGTTTCAGGTCATGACTCGCATGGAATTTCTTAGTTGTTGTTTGATGTGATCTTGCTGGTAATCACAATGCAGACTTACGTAGCTGGATGTGAACTAGATCTTAAAGTCTGAAGTTTCTGAGATGGGAGTTGAGGTGCACTTTGTTGTAGGTTTGAATAGCAATCTAAAACTTTAGTATTTTCCTTCAAATTTAGCTTTACAATGTGTAATGAACCTTACAATAGGCTGCTTCTAAAAAATAAGGAAAAAAGAGTAGGGAAGAGGAAAGGTTCTTGCATCTGCAACTAACTATGAACAGTGATCATGGAGGCTTTGCTATGGACAACTTCCTTCAAATAGGATTCCACTTAACAAAGAAACCTACAATATTATGAAATATGTGCTATCTTCCAAGGTCTGTAGATATTTTATCATTCATCCACCACATACATGCATGAATAAAGATAAATTTTAAAAGAAGTTTCAAATTTTAGTCGAGACTAACCTTACAAGACCATCCAGTAGCAATAAATGGAAAAAAGTATGGACTGGAAGGCATCAACATAACAAAAATTTCTATGACCACATAACAACATCTAACAAATATATCTAAGCAATTTTTAACTAGCTAAAAAACAATGTAAATCTAACTAAAACATCTAACAATGGGAGATTGAATCATGAAACATGTGGAGAACTCATAAAATGCACCAATTCAATGTATTTTCATTAGAAATTTTTGCAGCATGTCATTACAACAACTCAACTCTCTCTAAAATGAGAGGAGACCCCCCCATTTATAGTGTCCAAAAATTAGAATGAATGGCCATGATTTAATCCCATTGTGTGGCCAAGATTCACTACAACCTAGGGTTCAACCCACCCCCAATATATTACAATTTTAAAATACAGCCTTGTCCCTTTCTCTATTTTTTCCTCTAGTGACAGTATTGTAGCAATTTTGTCTTTTGTTGATTACCCTTTTTGGTGTAGCTACTCTATCAAGAGGTCTTCATTAATAACATGGTTTCCTTCTTGCTTCTTTAAAGTTGCATGCTCCATGATCTTCAGAATTACTGGATGGATATTGTCAACCTCCAAAATCTCGAATCGTAGCAATTGATAACTCCATTCCTTGGAGTTGTCTGCAAGCCTTTTCCAATCTTCATCATACTTGGAAGTGTGGTCCCTAAAAAATTCTGATTTGGTGAAGGAACAGGCGGTAAAACTCATGAAATCCGTGGTTATCTCCATTGACATCCCGTCCTCCATCCCCTTTTGAAAGTGGGGCTTTATTTTCTCTAGATCTATTTGTACCACAAGCATGTCATACCTTGTCATCAACCTCAAATATTGGGCCTAGTCCACTCTAATCTCTTTGAACCACTCAATATCCAGATCCACCTTGTTAAGAAATTGCTCCAACCTTTCTTTCCTATTATCAAATTCCCACTTCCATACATCCATGACCCAATGGTCATTTCTCTTGAACACGAATTCCTTTTCCCATGTGGCACTTGGCAGCCGATAGATAGCCTCGATCCTCGGGTAGATGGATCTATACATCACAGGGAGGCTATTGCAAAGTTTCTTTGTGCTTTCCAAAGACTACTATAAGTCCACGAACTTGTTGGTTGTTCGAACAACTTGGCTGATATCCATATTTCCAACTTATAGAACTTTCCAAAACCAATTTTTTGTAGTTTATTCCAGGTTGTTTCTCTTTTCTAGATTGTCAATTTTCTCTTTGGATAGTAGTTGTGACGGAGCTGTGGATGTGGTGGGAATTTCTTTTGTTGAGGACCATTGTTGAATGTATGTCGTCAAGTCAGCTACTTGTGCCTTTAGCTCCTCTTTCAAAACTTTGTCTTTCTATATCAAGTGCACCGTGGTAGCAATGGACTCCTGAAGGTGTTCCACTCTTTGTTCCCTTGTAGTTTTTCTCAGGTCAATAGTGGAAATATTATAACTTATCCCCTCTACTCCTACCATGGGCATGGCTACTTGGACGGTCCTGGATCCAGAAAGATCCATTGTTACTTTGGATCTGATTTTGGGTTTCTTCTCTTTCTTAGCAGTGATCTATGCTCAGGCTAAGATAGCCTCCATTCTTGCTCTTGGATCCTTTGGGGTGGGAGTTTTCTTCTCAATTTTCCTTTCTAGCCATTTGAGCATAGCATATTTTCACTTAGTGATTCATGATCACCCTCGCCCTCCTTCATTTGAATCTCTATTTCTTTATCTCTGGGAGCCTTTTCTTCCATTTTAGTGTTTTCTCCATCTTCTTCATTGGAGTCTTGGATGAACACAAGGCATTTGATGGGAGGATTAGTATGAAATCACTCCCAGAGGCTTTCTTCTTTCTTAGTCTTCTCTTTGAGTTTTTTCTACCTCTTCCCCGACATCTTTCAATTGTCGGGCCATTTCTTCTTTGAGATCGTCATCAATTGTTTGCACAATTTTTGTATTGAGATCTCTTTCGTCACTACCCTTGGAAGACTTTGTTTCCTCCTCATAAATCACCTTGTAGATTTTTTGGTGTTCATATTTTGGGTGTTCATGGTACTCATCAGTCTCCTCCTCTAATGCTTTTGACATCTCCATCTCCCACTTCTCCCACTCCTCAGAGATTAGCATAGTAGCTTCCATTTCTAGTGGTCCCATTGGAGGTTTCGATAGTGGAGCACTGGTGAGGACCTATGCTAAGGCATCTTGGATGGTGGGATCCAAAAATATTTGGGAAATCTTAGAGGGGACATTCTACATGTGCTGCGAGAAAGCCCCTAGCAATGTTAGTGCAGGCATTGGTATCATTGCTACTGCCAGTGGAAGTGATGTAGTGGGCAACATGGAGGCTAAGGAAAGTGAAGAAGTTGCAGTAGAGGAGGAGTCGACCAATAGCACGAGCCCAGTGGGGAGAGAGGAGGGTAGATGGACCGAGATGTCCACCATCAGTGGGGATATGGCAATCATGGCTTGGGAAATGGACAAAAGAGCAGCAGAAACAGGGAGAGATGGAAGAGATTTTGGTTGATCCTCCTATTGAGGTTATAGCAGCAACATCCTCCATAGCACTAGGCTCACTATTGAGCCCCTCATATGTTAGGACAACCCCTTATTGCTTCAATTGGGCTACTTGTCCATTAACCCATTCTTTGGTATGAGCCTGAATTGGCTTGGTTATAATATCAAGGTCATTGACCTCTTGCTCATCCCAATCTATTGTTGGTAGTGGCAAGTTAGCGACTGTGTTGTACTTGGGGTCCATGATGGTGCTTTCATCTTCTTCAACTTGATCAGGTATAGGAAATAGTTGTACTCTTTTTACGAAGTACATAGTCATTCGCATGTAATGTCTTGCGCGCACCTCCCTATCATCCTCGTAATCAGCCCAAAAATCTTCAACGTGATGCAGATGGGTGTATCCTAGTCCTAGTGCCTTCCTGACATTCCCATATGGTCCATCTGTGGGCAAGCAGTGTGTTGGAGAAAATGATATTCTACCAATTCCTTCTTAGAATTCCCAGCACACTGGGAGGTTTGCAACTTGTACATCCCTTGGTCGAAAGTTAATGGATAATGGATCCCTACCAAGTGCCTACCGTCGAGAATTGAATGTACATGTTGTAGCTACCAAGAGAGTTCTAACAGTATGATCTGGTCATTGGGGTACCAGGGCAGCTTATTCGACTTCTCTATGAAACCCTGGGCATAAATATATGTGAACTTGGGGTATTGAATGAATAAAAAGGTGTATTGTTTCAAGAATGCTCGAGTACTGTGAGAGATCCTCCTTTCAAAATCCTCTCCAAGCAATCTGATGATGTGACCAACGAAGGTGTCGTTCACCTTGCAATACTCCTTGAAATTCCTGAACTGGAGTTGGGGATATCTCTCATAAACCTTCAATGCCCAACTCGACCCTTCATTAGGTGCCACAAACAATTAGATGTATTTCCTCTACTCGGCCAGTGAGTAAACAAGATAAGACATCATATATAACTTGGAGGTCTTCTTAAAATTCATGAACTACTCATGGAAGTAGTCATTTATTATGCCTCCCCAGTAGAATGATGATTTTGTGGTGACATCTTCCTCCCCACGGAGAATCTTCTCTACGAAATACATCATCCACTCCTAAAAATATGCAGCAATGGGGAGGCCCATTACTCTACTAAGCATGGTGACCAAATCATGGTAGTCCTCATGGAAGTTGTTGCGAAAGAGCTCTTGGGGAACCTTAGCAGCACTGCCCCTTTTCTCTTTAAGCCAATACTGGTTTATAAGCTTCTTGCAGCCAAATAATTCCTCATCCCACATTGCTTTACATTCTACTATGGTTGGTATCTCCATCTCCCCAAAGGTCAGGATATGAAAAGTCTTCTTAATCACCTCACTTGACATATCAACAAGGATGTTTCCATCTCAGTCAACTATTGTTCTTGTATGTGGTTGATATTCCTTTCGACAAGCCATGACCAATTCGGGGGCTATGAGGGATGGAGGGAAGCCTGTAGCTTTAGCAATTCCACTTTGTCTGATTAGTCTTGCATTGTCGGTCCTAGGATGGACTCTGACCCTTTGCTTGAATTTGTCAATATCGATGTGGCTGATATTGGTATCTGTAATTTCCTTCCAATCCATGATTATTTTCAAATGTAAAGGCTCTCCCTGCAATTGGTACTTCATTTGGTCCTTGTCCTCTTTTCCATGAGGAATCTTGCCCGCTTTCTTCCCTTTGTCTTTTTCTACGGCCGCCACCGAGGGTCCTACACCCAATTCCATATATCCTGCAAACAAGACACAATGAGCATAAAAAATCACGAGAACACAAATGTTAGTATTAATTCCATAGATGAAGTCCAATTAGGCAATATATCACTCATCAAATCATACTTTTACTTCAAGACATCATTAGTAATCAACTGGAGGGAGTTTGGGTAACCTGGGCCCAGAGGGCCAGACTTCCCTATAAGAAATGTTGTTTTAATGGGTGAACAGGGTAGGGCAATCCGTGTGATCTCTCCTGACTCCATATTTTGATGGTTTGAATGCAAGAGAGAGTTAAATTTGAGCACGTGGATCAAGATTTGTTTCCAAATCGAAGGTCATTTGGATAATTTCTGGGAGCACCCGGAGATGCAAGTCCAGAAAGCTATCAGGGCTTTGCCGTTTGGAACGGCCAAAGGGAAACAAAATTCCTAGGTCAGAATCCTAGGGTCCAGAATCTAGGAAGTTGAAGGGTGAATAGTTTTTTCCATTAGCTTTAAAATATTTGGGTCCCAAGGGGCGATAAGCTATTGGGGTTTTATCGTTTGGAATAGCGGGCATTAAACAAAAATCCAGTGGGGGTGGCCCAGTGTACCAGACCCAACATCAAGCTTGGATGCCAGATTTCTTTGCTAAGTTTTTAACAATGATCAGGAGGGTGGACCCCAAAGGTTAGAAAGATGGACACATTTTTCCCTTTCGTGCTGGCTGAGATGGGACAAAATTCTGGTGGATGGAGCTCGACAAGGGCAAGGATGCCTAAGTTCATTGTTAGTTCTCTTCGCGGAAAATGGAGGCTCGAGACCTGAGAGGGGGAAGGACACGGCCAGATGGCTATTTGAATGGTGAAGTTTCCATGAAAATCCACAAACGACACTCCATGAATCAGGCCTCAGGGGGTATGAAAGAACAGTTCATTTTGGTGGTTTGACTAACCCTGAACGATGACAGAAGAGGCGAGCTCCAGAGCTTGGGTAGATGAGGTTGTCACATTGTTTGGAACCGTGGAATTGATGTAGAGTGTTAGTGATAGAGTTTCATGGGAGTGGGCCTAGGAAGGTTAAGCAGAGTCTGAGTCTACAAGTGTCAAGTCCGATGGTGAACCGCCGACAGAGGTCTGAGGTTGTGGGCCTGAGAGGGCATCCTGTTGTTTGGTCACTTGGAATTTTTTTTACTAAGTTTTTAACGGTGACC
>VDFB02358134.1:233447363-233547633 GCA_007258455.2 Sequoia sempervirens
CCATGCTATTGACACTAGAAACATTTTTGCACATATCGATGGGCTTATTTTTCCATGTTTGGCTAGTAGTACCTCATCCTCAACAGTTTCTTAGCTAGAGTCATACCGCTAGAATGGGAACCACATATGGCATCATGTACTTTTTTTAAAGTGGTCAAGGCTTCCTCTTGGTTAAGACATTGTAGTAATGTCCCTTTGATGCTTTGCCGGTAAAGGGTATCACCTAAGATCACAAACTGGAATGCCTTTTTAACAAAGGTCTTCTTATGGTTAGAGGTGATAACGAATGGGAGGGTTCCTTTGTTTAGGTAGATGAATATGTCATGATACCATGGGGATCCAGGACTAACAACAACACACATGAATTCAAATTCAAGGATTTGAAAAGTTGGTATGAGAAGTTGTTCTACCAAGAATTCACATTGAAGGATGTTTTTCGACATGTCTAACAATGATCTAATTGTTGTCATTGCATCTGTTGCTCAGTTGTTCATGCGAGGAACCTGCTTAAAATTTATATGTATGAAAATTTCATTGAGACTTTCCACCATCTTCTTGTAAGGAGTAAGCTTATTGTCCTTATTTTGGTAGTTATCATTGACTTGGTTGATAACTAGCTGTGAGTCTCCATAGACTTTTATCTCTTGTATCTACCACTGAATCACTATCCTTAGACCTATGATTAGAGCTTTGTACTCAACAATGTTGTTAGTACATTGGAATGATAGATTGTATGACTTTAGAATGCAATCACCTTGAGGTGTGATGAAGAGAATACATGCTCCTGATCCGTGTTGGGTGAACGATCCATCAAAGTACATTTTCCACTGAGTTGTGAGATTGATAAGGAAAACTGGTTCATCAGGGAATTCAGATATCAAGGAGCTCTCTACATAGATAAGTGCATTTGCTAGTTTGTATGTGATCACTTGTCCTTTTATTTCCTTTTGCTCCACATACTCTATGTCAAATTCAGTTAAGATCATTACCCATTTGGCCATTTTCCTAGCGAGAGTTGCTTTGGATAATAGGTATTTCAATGGGTCAATCTTTGCAATAATTTTGATTTAATGTGACAACATGTAGTGTCTAAATTTTTGTGAAGCAAAAACTACTACCAAGCATTCTTTCTCAATGGGTGAATAGTTCATTTCATAGCCCAATAAGGTCCTTTTGATGTAACAAATATCCCTTTCCTTACCATTTTCATCATGTTGTGCCAAAAGAGCACCTAATGTTGTTGATGTTGTTGAGATATACAGGATCAATGGTTTGTTCAGTATCAGTGACATGAGCACTGGAGGTGTTAGCAGGTAGTCTTCCATCTGTTGGAAAGCTTTATCACACTTCTCATCCCACTTGTAAGTTATTCCTTTATGGAGAAGATGTAGAAATGGGTGGATTTTATTTGATAGCTATGTTATGAACCTTTTGATGGACTTCAATCTTCCTTGTAATCCTCTCATCTACTTCATCATTTGTGGGGGTTCCATGTCTAGAATGGATTTTACCTTTGTTGGATCAATTTATATACCTCTTTGTGAGATGATATAGCCAAGAATTTTCCTTGATGTAACCCCAAAGACACACTTTTTCGGATTTAGCCTTACTTTGTATTCTTCAAGTCTTTCAAAGATGGGTCCTAAGACTTCTATGTGCTCACTTCTTTTCTTTGATTTTTCCAAAATATCATCCACATAATCTTTGACTATTTTTTGGATAATTTCATGAAGATGAGGGTCATTTCTCTTTGATACGTTGCTCCTGCATTCTTTAACCCGAATGGCATCATGTTACAGCAATAGGTTCCCCATGGACAAGTGAATGCAATTTTGTGTTGATCCTCCTTGGCAATCATGATTTGATTGTAGCCTAAAAAAATTGTTCATGAGTGATAGCATTTCATGCCAAATTGTTAATTCCATGATGAGATTGATGTTAGGAAGAGGGAAATCATCCTCTAAGCATGTCTTCTTTAAGTCTCTAAAATTTGTGCATATTTTGATGCCCCCAGTGGGTTTTTAGACTGGAACCAGGTTTGAAACCCACTCAAGATAATCTATCTCATGGATGAATCCAACTTCAAGAAGCTTTTATAACTCTAGTTTCACCAAAAGTGCTATCTAAAGGTGCGTCTTCCTTAATTTTTGCTTCATTGGTTTAGCTTCAGGATAAATGACTAGAAGTGATGCACAACTACTTCTGGATCAAGCCCTGGCATATCTATGTATGACCATGCAAAGTTAGCTCTTCACTCTTTCAATAATGCTCCTAGGTTTTTTTGTTCTTAATCCAATAGGGATTCATCATAGAAAGTGATCTTGGGTGCTTCTTACATTCCCACATTGATTGGAGTGGTCTTTTTTGCTAGTATTGCTGACTTTTCTATATGCATTGCACTAAGGGGGAGATTGAATCCCTCATCCATGGGTTTGTGAGAGAGGTTTTCACCCTTGGATAGGTCATATATTTTTACTATTTTAGGATTAGAAAGTGCCACAATGTGGTTTTCACTCAAAGATTTGCATGTTAGTTGCATTTCTTTAATTTGTGACTGAAGGATTCAATCGTCTCCCCATAGTACGCCCCTGTATCTAGCTCTATGTCAAAACCTACTTTGTGATCTTCCCATGGTAATTTCTCCTGAAGTCCCATGAATTATGAGATCGCTTCATTGTTTTTGAATAAATCAAAAATCAGTGGCCCTTGTTAGTCCAAGTCAATGAGTTACCGGTATACTAGGCGTATTTTAGCTGGTTGATTGCTTAGAGCAAAGGATGTAATTGTTGGAAAAATGAAGAACATATTTTATACAAATTTTGTGTTAGAATTGATGTCACCATGTTATATGAGTTGCAACTACAAGATTGAGTCATAGCTTGATCTGGTATTTGCACCGGTATGCAGTTACTATCCTCTAGTGTTTTGGTCTACAGTTCTCAACTGATGAATACTATTGCTTACAGTTTTTGGGAAATGTTTTTGGATGTCGGAAGGTTGTTTTTTAAGAATCTCACATGCACAGACGCTTGTATGGTGTATCAACATTACTATGTTGTTGCATTTTGCTATCAGATCTATCTCTAGCTGACCTTGTGGATAGTTGGTGTTATTGTGAATAATTTTTTTGTGTGGATGTATGGGTGACCTATCTTAGGTCCATGTCGACATGATGTAGCATACTACATGCTTGAATTTATTTTGGAAATATTTTGTATATGCTTGAAGCTGATAGTTGATTCTTGGTGAATGAAGATTGCATCTAATTAGGCCAACCTAATTGATGCTTGTAGAAGAATCAGATATATATGTTGGACAGTTTTGATGATTTTGGTGGGTGTTGTTGCAAAGTTGTGAATGTAATGAAGTGTGAAGATGATGAAGTGTGTTAATTAGTTTATTGATTATCAAAGGAACTAAATCAACACTTGTTAGGTGTACTCTATCAGTTCATTTTTTGGTTGTAAGCCACTTTGTTATTGTATTTTTTGTAGGTAGTAAGCCTCCCTTTTTGCATAGTGAGTCCTTGCAGTAAGCCACCCCTTTTTGCATAGTGATTCCTTGCAGTAAGCCACCCCTTTTTGTAATATTTGTGAGCTAACACTCACTATGGTTTTTCCCATTTTGGGTTTTCCATGTAAAAATCCTGGTGTTCATGTGTTGTGTGATTTCATGTTCTATTAATGCTCTTGCTTATCTTTACTATTATATGCATTGGATTAATTGGATGGTATTTGTTCAATAAGTTTAAGAAGATACTAATTCACCCCCCTCTTAGTATCTTGGGTATTCAACAATTGGTATCAGAGCCAAGTTCCTTTGGAGAAGCCTAACAGCTTGAGGAAGATCCTAAAGATTGATCAAATAGATGATAAAGAAGAACTTTGGGCTACTCTTGAAGATCTTGACAAGGCTGAAAGTGAGAACATGGATTTGAAAGAAAATCTTGATGAGGCAAATGAATGTGTCTGGAAATTGAAAGAGCAATTGAAGAAATTCAAAGAAAGGCATAGAAAAGTGAATGAGCAATTGAAGCAAGCTAATGAAGAGGTCACCGGTTTGAAAGTACAAGTGGAGGAAAAGAAAAGAATTGAAAAATGTCTAAATAAAATAATGCAAAGCAAGTTTGATGAATGCACTATGCTTGAACAAGAAGTGGAAAATTTGAAAGAAGATCTAGAGAAAGCAAAACTTTGTGAAGATAGTTTCAAATCCTTCTCCAATAAGCTTGATGAATTGATTGCAGGATAGAGACCTTCCAAAGACAAAGTTGGTTTGGGAAATGATACTCATGAAAGCTCCAAGGCTATGCAAAATATAGTGGATAATCAGAAGACTCAAGATAAAGGGAAGCAAAAAAGAAATCCAAAGAATTTTGCTAGAAAACTTCCTATCAGACAACCAAATGCTCAAAGGTGCCCATCTTTCAATGGAATTTTCTTTTCTTGTAATAAATTTGATCATAGGGCAATAGAGTACAAAAGTAGGATGAATCAATTTTTTTGTCCCTTCTTTGTACAATTTTTTTCATACAAGAAAATTGGACATAGATCTAGTGAATGCAGATCTTAGATGATGAATCAACTTAATGAAGGTAGAGTGAGTCAATATTTTAATGGCTACTACTATACTTGTAACAAGTTTGGACATAAAGCTAATCAATGTAGATCAATGGTAAATGGAAGTCAAATTAATCAGATAAATGTTGTATGCTATAATTGTAACAAACTGAGACATATTTCAAGAGTTTGTAGAAGTAAAAAGGGAAAGAAGTCTAAATCGGTGAAGTTGAATGAGCTTGTGAAGAAAATTGACAAGGAATAGGTTAAGCATGAGATGAACAATATATGGAGGAAGAAAGAAGATCCTAAAACATCAGATGCATCTATGCCCCCATCCGGTGCAAACAATCCCTCCAAGAATTAGACCTAGCACAGTCTTAGGGGGAGCTTTAATAGAAAATTGTTCGGACCCCCTGGATATTTCGCATGTCAGCCTTTGAAATGAAATGTTGTTAGATATGGATAGATATAGGTTATGGAAAATAAATCGAAAGAAAATTCATAGGGATGTTCATTTGCGGAGAAAATTAGGGTTTCTCAATGTAGTGAAGAAAGAGTTTTTAGCAGCTTTTTGAAACTTACCACATTTAATATGAATTAGGGAAGACCATGGTTTATAAAATAAATTTGTAAATACATTTTAATCACTTATGCTTTTGAAGAAATTAGAGAGTGATTTGGAGCATTCTTGAGGTGAATCAAAGAGTGAGTTGTGCAAACCCTTGTTCTAGTTTTTCATGAATAAAAAGGTATATTGTTTTTTCTGTGATGTTGTGGGTTTGTGTGAATTATCCTTTTGAAATCATTTGAGCTTGATTTGTGGAAGAATGGAAACTCCTGTATTCTTTAATGTGTCAGAAATACCTAGACCGTCCTATAGAAAATGTTCTATAAAGGTTTTTGAAGATGACCCTCTAGGTGCCTTCTCATCTATTCATTATGGAGTTATGTCGACTAAAGACACGAGAATGTACATCTGTGTGAAGAACAAGGAGTATAATAATAGAAAATTGATTGACATATGGAAAAATGAGCTCACTGGAGATGATTTCTTGGTAAAGCTAGTGTATAAAAACCTAGTTTCAAAGAAGTTGAATCAGCGGAATCGATTTCCTAACTTTAGTTCCATACTAGATGACAAGTATGTAAAACCAACTCCCAGTAGAATAAATGATAAATTCTTGTGGAATAACAGTCCTCACCTTATTTCTAAGGAATTAATCAAGTTTTTTACCGGGTTCTTTGTGATACCAGATCGGTACCTGTGCTGAAGTCTATAAAGAATGGAGTAGTAATAGAACTTATCGATGCTACATATGACAAGAGGGAACTTGCTACAAAGCCTATCACTAATCCAGCTATGAAGTATGTTGCAATCATGATTAGACATAATATCTACATCATGAACATAGATAATTATGTATCTACAACAAAAATTTATACAGGTTTTGATATGGCAGTTAATGGTGCGAATTATGATCTATATGAACTTCTCTGACAACAATTGCTTGAGAACTTGAGAATGACCAAGGAAAAGAAGTATGCTTTTAAATTTGGCTCCCTGATTGTTTGTTTGTTGTTCTATTTCCTTAAGATACTTTCTGGAAGGGATGATGTGGTGTTTTGGGACACATCTAGACCAGTTGCACATCAAATCTTTGACTACATGCATAGTTTAGGTGATTTGAAAAGTCAAGAAAATGCTTTGACAACTTTCTTTGTTATATTCAAGAGCAACATGAATGAAAGAGAAAGGATTCTGAAGAAGGTTATTAAGAAGTACAAAGATGATATCATATTCCATGTCTCTTTTGATGAATGCGTGATTGAACCCATCGAACCTCGAACTATATGGATTCAAATATTGGGCTATGAAATTACATAGAGTGAAGCTAAAGGTTATATGCAAGTGTTGCTAAAAATTCCTAAAGATGCCAGTGAAACTAGAGTTGGCACCTATGCTAAAAAATCATTGGAAGTTCATATGAAGCATAAACAACCTTTGATAATGTAGATAAAAAGCTTAGAGAAGCTAGCTTCACTGATGAGAATATTGCACAAGGAAGAGCTATGAAAGAATAGATGGTTGGAGAATCATCAGGACCAAGGAGATCTGGTAAGAATACTCCTTCAAAACTAGTTGCAACCCTTGTAGTGAAATTTGAACCTAGTACTTTTGACAAAGGTAAAGGCTTGGCTCCTTCTGGACCCAATACTAGATCTGGGAAGAGGAAAGAAATTCCTCCAGTGGTGCCTAGCAAAAGAGGAAAGAAAGAAAAAGCTACAAGGGAGAAGAAATTTAGCATCCCTAATGATCAAGAGGAAGAGGAGGAGGACCCCGCAGCAAAATTGGTAAGGAAGAGAAGAGGAAGTAAGTCCTCTAGTGAAGGTGCTTCTCAGGAAGTTGGTGTTGGTTCTAAGAGAGTGCATGTTGTATCGTCCTCTGAGGAAGATGAAGAGCAGGATTTTGGTGTTCATGTGCACACCAAACCAGAATCAAAGAAAGCAAGTGTCTAAAGATGCCTCTCCAAACAAAGAAGAACAAAAAGACTCTTTGGTAAGACCTAGTTCCCTTTTTAGATTAGAGGCAATAGTCAATTATTTGATACATTTTGAAGATATGTTGAAGCCTACAACAAAGTATTATGATCAAGTCGGTAAATAGGATAGAAAATATTTAATTTTACCTATTATTCAGTATGTTATCACTCTGGAAGTTAAGTGGGATTATGTAAAGAATAATGTGCTTGAGAAAATGTGGGTAGCCTTGATGAAAAGGAGAATAGAGGTTGTTGAATTAGATGAGAAGATCAGAAATGATGCATTTAAGAAAATTGGGTCATCTTTGACCCCAAATGGTTTGGAAATCCTGAAGAAGATTTGTCCAAAAATATTTCAAATAAAGAAAATAGTGAACACCTTGATGACAAAAGACAAGAAGTAGATAAATAAGGTAAGGAAGGAAACTACAAAAGTAATCAAAGATACGGCTAAAAAATATGGTATGCTTGGTGCACTACCATCTAGTTTTGTACCTAAGATAGGAGAAGAAGTTTTTGGAGAAGAGGTTAAGGAAGATATTATTTTTGGTACAGGTGATACAGGTATTCCTTCAAAAACAAATGATGCATATATCCCTCTAGATATAGGTATTGCAAATGATCCTCTGGAGATAGAGAAACAGAATGAGGGAGAAGCTGAGCCAAAGAAACATGATGATATCCCTTCGAAGCATGCTGAAGGTGAAAAGATAATGTTGAAGAAGAAAAGGGTAATGATAAAGAGAACAAGATAATGATGAAAGAGAGCAAGATAAAAATGAAGATGAAGGAAATGAAGAAGAAGGAAACAAAGACAAAGGTGAAGATAGAAAAGATGAGATGAAAAAGAAGAAAAAAAGAAGAGAAGTGGAAGAAGAAGAGAAGGAAGAAGAAAAAGAAAAGGAAGAGGAAGAAGATAAAAATGAGGAATCTATCAAGAAGAATGGAGAAAATCAAAGGCATATTGTAGAATCTTAGAGATCTCCCAAAGAATCTTCCTCCGGTGATGATGTATTGAAAGGCTTGCTATCCAAGTAGATCAGATTCCAACTAGTAATTCCTCTGGAACTTCTACAACTTCCCATGATTCAAGGTTGTGTGGACTTGGATAATATTTCTCCTATTCATAAGGTAGTATTAGGGGATGCATTGTAGGCATCCGGTAGAAGAAATATTTTGGAAACCCATTAGAAAGGAACAAAGCTCATTGAAGATGCTCTTAAAGTCTTGCAAGAGGTCACACCCAGTTTTTCAATGGATACATATCTCACTTTGGTAGAGAACTTGAGACTGTTATTAGATTAATTTGAGAAGTATGCCTCCAGAATTGGTGACAATACAAAGCATGAGGTTGAGGATAAGTTGGCAAAAAGAAGATTGTTGGCACTTCATGATAAGTGTACTCTAGCACACACAAATATTGAGAAGAATCTGGAAGTTGTGCAGACTTGTGAGTCTAAAGAAAATGTTGTCTTTACTAATTACTTAAAGTGGCCAGATGCCACTCAGAACATTAAGGTTCTTATGGACTCCATTGAGTCTCAGTTGACTATTGTCTCTAGTAATTATAGTGCATTTAAGGATAGACATGACAACCTGGAATGCCATCTTGACGCATAGAGACAAATTATTTATTCTACAAAAGTAGAAAAAGGATATCATCAGAAGGTTTGGATAGTTAGATGACCTTGCAAGAATGGAGTACACCCCGGTTGCCAATGCTTTGGAAAGAGCAGAAAATCTAGAGAAGATAAATCTGGCTCCTAGTACTCTGGATGAAGTAGAGGAAAGTCTAGTAGAATTGGAATCCCTGAATAGAATGTTGATTGTTGTAAAAAAGAGTTGGGAGAATGGCAAACCAACATGGAAAGGTATTCTTAAGGAGCTTCAAGGATCGCCATCCTCTAGTTAATGTTTTTTTTTTCAGTTTTCATATTTCTTTTTGGCCCACCTTTTGTCCTTGATGTCAAAGGGGGAGAGAAAAGTGATAGTGGGAGAAAATACTAGTGATAGGGGGAGAATGTTGTAAATAGGGTTTTTGAAAATTTTGGCACATGTTTCCATCAATGACAAAGGGGGAGATTGTTGGAAAAATGAAGAACATCTTTTATACAACTTTTGTGTTTTCATTGATGTCACCATGTTATATGAGTTGCAACTACAAGATTGAGTCATAGCTTGATCTGGTATTCTAGACTGGTATCTGAACCAATATGCAGTTATTATCCTCTGGTGTTTTGGTCTGCAATTCTTGGCTAATGATTACTATTGCTTGTGGTTTTTGGGAAAAAAATTTGGATGTCGAAAGGTTGTTTTTTCAGAATCTCAAGTGCACAGATGCTCGTATGGTGTATCGACATTACTCTATTGTTGCATTTTTCTATTAGATCTATCTTTGGATGACCTTATGGATAGTTGGTATTATGGTGAATTAATTTTTTTGTGCAGATGTATGGGTGGCCTATCTTAGGTCAATGCTAACATGATGTAGCATACTACACACTTGAATTGCTTTTGGAAAGATTTTTTATATGCTTGAAGCTGACAGTTGATTCTTGGTGAATGAAGATTGCGTCTAATTAGGCTGACCTAATTGATGCTTGCAAAAGAATCAGATATATATGTTGGAAATATTTTTATGATTTTGGCGGGTGTTTTTGCAAAGTTGTGAATGTGATGAAGTGCTAAGTCAGTTTATTGAGCATCAAAGGAACCAAATCAACACTTGTTAGGTGTACTCTATCAATTCATTTTATGGTTGTAAGCCACTTTGTTATTGTAATTTTTGTAGGCGGTGAGCCTCCCTTGTTGGACAGTGATTCATGGCAGTGTGCCACCCCTTTTTGTAATATCTTATAACTGGTTATACTAGATTATGAGCTAACACTCATCGTGGTTTTTCCCATTTTGGGTTTTCCATGTAAAAATCTTGGTGTTCATGTGTTGTGTGATTTCATGTTCTTTTAATGCTCTTGCTTGTCTTTACTATTATATGCATTGGAGTAATTGGATGGTATTTGTTTAATAAGTTTAAGAAGATACTGATTCACCCCCCCTCTTAGTATCTTGGGTATTCGACAGTAATGGATATCATGAAGAGGGAGTCATTCTCAAATAGATTAGCAACATCAAGTGGGAATTCATCTAAGGTCGTATCATGTGATGTAGTTAACCAAGAGGAAGCCTCAACCCATTTAGTGGAGGTACCTTTTCCAATAAGGGTGACCTTGCTAGTAGTACAACCTAGGCCAAGATTCTTTAGTCATTTCTCAGGAATGATAGGTTCTAGCAAGCCATTATCATTTTGTCCTAGCTTCTCATTCTTGTTATAACCCATTCCCTTCATTAGTTGCAAGCCTTTGTTGTCATCTTCCATGGGAAGAGCGGGGACATGTCGTTCATCCTGATAGAGGAGTTTAGAGACATCCTCTTCATTAACATCTTCTTGGTTCAAATCCCCCCACTTGGTGAAGGTAGTACCTACCATCTTGATTGTTTCAGGCTCTTTATTGCTAGATGTTGATTTCTTGTGGGATTGAGGAGAAAGAGGTAGATCTCCTAAGACAAAGGTATTCTTCATTAGCTTATAGTTTCCACAACCATCATCCTTGATCATATCTTTGATGTCAGGAATGTTATCCCCCATTGGCATTTTCATTTTTGAGGTCGATGCAAGGGATGATGGGTCAATAAATGAGGTAGAAGGTGTAGGCCCTTGATCATTCTTGGGTATTTGGGGTATCTTATAGAACTTAGCCTCAAGATTCTTGTAGTAGTAAAAAGGCTCAAAATCTCCATGGATGGTAATTTCTCTACCCTCAAAAGGAAACGTCACACATTGATGATAGTCGAGGCTACAACTTTTAGGGAATGGATCCATGGTTGACCAAGTAGGATGTTATAGGGAAGATCAAGGTCTAACACTTGGCATGTAGTCTCTACAATGATAGGTCCCACTTGGATGGGTAATGCAATGATGCCTTTTGATACCTACTGTTGGTCATCATATGCTCTGATGGTGGTACTATTTGCTTTATCAATAGTATCCTCTGAATAGCCCAAGTTCTATCAACTGAAGGGTACAAATGTTTAGACCAACACCTCCATCTACTAAGACTCTTTTGACCTTGTTCTTATGAATGAAAACCTCAAGGTGTAAAGCACATATATGAGATGGTTGTGATGATAGGTCCTATTCCGAGAATGTGAGAAGATGATTAGTGATATGCTCTACCATAGCTTGAAACTGATATGTATCAGTATCCTCAGGGACGGATGATTCTAACAAAGTGTTCTCTAGGATTTCCTTATGCATCAAGGATAGCCTTAACAGTTCTAAGATTGATATCTGTGTGAAGGTCTTTTTAAGATGATCTAGGAGATTATACTTGATGGGATTTGATGTTGGAAAAGTAGGCTATGCCCTAGACTGGGACGATACTCCTTGGATGGTAATTTTTCCATGTTGTGTGGTGACTCCACACTCTACACTAGGCCCTTTTATGGTGACAACGGTAATGACTCTATCACAAGAAGTGAACACGTTGGAATAGGTATGCTACACATTTGTGTAATCCTTAGCTTTTTTGGTAGTGTTTGCTTTGCTATGATCAGGCATAGGGTTCTTGTACATCTTAAGATCATGATTCTTGACTGGTACCTCAACAAATATGGTGTTGTTTTCTATGAGATATTGGATAATATTCTTAAGCCTCATGTAGTTTGTCATTTTGTGTCCTTTGATTTTTTGAAAGTCATAAAGATCGTTTTGGTTGTGCCAGGATGGTTTTTCTTGGGGTTCTTGGTAGTTTTCAAAGTTGGGAAGTGTTATCAAGTTTGACTCTACCAACTTCTTCATGATGGTTTTGATGGGTTTAGACAACTATGTGTGCTTACATTTAGGATAGTTGTTCTTTTTAGGGGTATTCCTTTGTTGCATCTTAGTGCTACTGATTTGATTATTCTAAGGAGGTGTGGTTTGTTACACAGTTGGTTGAATGTTGGCAACATGACTGTTGTTTGGTCTAGGAGCACTTATAACCACCTTAGCATCTACCACACCATCATTTGTTACATTCTTATTCTTAGCCTAGACACGAGGCTTGTCATTTGAAATAGTTGATGGGTGATTATCTTTGTAAGCTTGGTTATTTCCCTATGAGATTAGAGCTCTCTCAATATTAAGGGCTCTAGGGACAAGCTCATCATAAGATGTGATGCACTACATTTTAAAGTGGAAGGATAGATCTAGTCTAGATTTTCTATTATTATCCCCACTTGTTGTTCATTGGGAAGAGGCCACTTGCTCTTACTAGCTCTTTGTCTCCACCATTGTAAGAAATTAGTGAAAGATTCTCCTTTGTTTTTTCTAAGAGTGTACAATTCTTCTAGACTTATGTCCATGCAAAGGTTAAAGGAAAAGTGATCAATGAATTTATCAATAATTTCTTGGAAAGTTTTGATACTGGGAGGTAGGTGAGAAAACCAATCCATAGCAGGACCTATTAAACTTTGTAGGAGGAGGCATATTAAATAAGAATAATTGAAGGCTACCTCCATACACATGACATTAAACTCTTTGACATGGTCCACAAGACTTCCTCTCCCTTTGTATTTATCAAATTTTGGGATTTCAAATCCAAGAGGGAATGGTACCATTGTGATGTTTTGATTGAATGTATAGGGACATAGATTATGTGTGTGAGGCTTCTTTGTCTTGCTCATTCGAAGGTCTTGCATTTCTTGGGATAGCGCCTTAAATTGTGATGCTAGATCATCTTGCGGATTTGTTGGAGGAACATATGTTGGGATGACGAATGAGTTGTATGCATAGGATTCTAATATGAGGGTATTGTATGGGGTGGTGTGAGATTCGATGAAGGTGATTGAGGTATTGATGTATATGTTCCTAACGGGTTTATATTGATGATGTTCTATTAAGGATTATAGTAGGAACTTTGTTGTTTTTGTTGGGGATATTGTTGGGCTAGTAAGGCTTGTTGTTGTTGTTGTGCCACTAGGGCTTGTTGTTGGGCTTGTTGTTGTTGTTGTGCCACTAGGGCTTGTTGTTGGACCTACTATTATTTTCGTTCTACTAAGGTTGCTTGATGGGCTTGATGTTGTTGTTGTGCTAAGGCCGCTTCTTCTTGTTGTTGTTGTGCTGCTAAGGTTGCTTGTTATTGTTGTTGTTGTCGTGTTGCTGCTAGGGCTGCTTGTTATTGTTTCTATTATTGTGTTGTGAGGGCCACTTATTGTTGTTGCTATTGTTCTATGGCTTGTTGATATGCTTGTTGTAAAGCTAATACATGCACTTGCAATGTGGGATCAGGTGTTTGCTAGGATATATGTGATGGATTGTGAGTGTTGATGTTTTGAGTGGGTAGCAGATTGGTGATGAAGGTTGAGGGTTCCCTTGTAAGATGGTGGATTGAGGTGGAGGACAGTAAGTTTGAGGTCCTAATTGATTTTGCATGGTAAAGGGGACTGTGGGAAATGATGAGGATGATTCCATTAGATTTTGTGATGGTAATGACACATTAGGACCTTGAGTCCTTTGATTGAAAATATTCCCTTGCCCCATGTCTTAAGGATTTCCTTGTGATAGAGATGTAGACAAGGTATTACCTAGGTTGATGGGATTCATAACCAAGGGATTGTTTTGAGATTGGTTGATAATGGATGGAATGGATGCATTTTTTGAAGCTAATGGTATGGATGAACCAGTTGGAGGATTGGGTAGAGATGTCCCAATTTGCATTAAGGGTTGAGTCTGTGGTATGGTGTTGGTATGCCCTTGTGTGTTGATTTGAGACACTTGGTCCACACTACTTTGTGTGATGGTGGGAACACTTGTGGTACTCATGGGTATGGATGAAGAGGGGTGTCCTCAATATGTGGAGGTTTTGGTGGAGTAATAAAGTTCAGGGGGCTTATGTGGTTGTTTAGGATCTTAGAGAATGAGAGGAGCACTAAAGGTAGGTGTCCAAGTAGTGGTTGAAGGTGGATTGGTGTTAAAGGTACTCACAAGTGTGTTACTTTCAAATGGAAGAGTTAGGCCAAAGTCTTGGGAAAGACTAGTTGCAATACTGGGAGTGGATGCTTGATTTAGCCCTAGTGATGGAGTTGTGAAGCCTTGTGTTAAATTTTGTGCAACAAATGGTGGGGAGATGGGAGATACAATTACCAAGGCTCGATGTTCCATGATTTCCTCCCTAGTAAGTTCAAATGGATTGTTCATGATGTCTTCTATCACATATGGTCCTGATGGAGATGATGGTTGTTATGATGGGGTAACTTGACTTCTTGGATCAAATTCTAGAGGATTTGGATCACTTGAGGTAAATGTGACTTTGGTTTTCTCCATGATTCTCTTGTGTTATGATCTCATCTATACCATAAATTTTGGTTCACCTATGGGAGAGTTGTGTTGGGATTTTTAATGTTTGAACTCTCTAGTTGACTCAAATCTAGGTAAGAGGGATACTCTAAGTATTTTTGGAGCAATGATGATAATGGGAGATGTAAAGGTGAATGATGCAGAAAGTGATTTTTGCAATCATTTTGGGAATACACTTTTGACTTAAGATTTTGATATTTGATGTTTGGATAAAGGATGTTTATGAACTTGGAAATCTTTAGGGTAGACTCATGACCTTCATGATGAACTAGTTCAAACATGACAACTAAATCAACTAAGTGCATGGAAAAGGATACATTTCACATACAAAGTAGCTAAGTTAGGGGTTGGTTTGATAGATGTTCAAGTAAAAAAGTGTTAGTGGATCAATTTTTTGGAAAATTTTAGTAAGATGAAGGATGAATTTTGATGAAGGGGTAAGTGAAATGTTTGAACCAATGTTGAATTAAAGTGAACCTTTGTTTAATAAGACCAAGGTAGTGAGAGACATGCTAGACCTCTAAAGTTTTCAAATCCTAAAGACCCAATATTTTAGATAGGTTCATTATCATTAAAAAGACCAGGGTTTTGACCAAAAAATAACATATACAATTTTGGATTGTTCCTTGAAACACGTTTGTAGAAGTAGCATAACAAGTTGGTTCTATTTTGGTGAAGTGTTGCAAGGTGTTTCTTGAGATATTTTGGAGTAATATGCCTAAGTTTGAAATGGCAACCTATAGACCTTCTCTTGGGGATTCTAATTTTGTGTGAGATAATTTAGAAAAAGTATAAGTCTATGGAATAAAAGAGGATGTTTATTGCCACACAGGTGGTGGTAATATGAGCCTTCTAGCCTCAATATCGGTTTGTTCCTCTTCTTTGTCTAAGATGTTTGTGGTGTTTCTCCACTAAGCGGGTGTTTATTTTGTTTCAAAAGTGAAGCTTCTCAAACTACTGATGATATCAGTTTGTTCTCCTTCAATGAGTTCAAAGTTTGGTTGAATAATAGCAGGTGTAAGATCAGGTTTTTCAATGGGTGCAATCGATCTCCAAATGGTCATGTGAGATTCAATTTGTCAATTTATCTTGCTTAAGTGAATTTATTTTACCACAAACACTTGTCTTGATTATGTTTTCAAACTAAATGTCTATGTCAAAAACATCATAAATTTTGCAATGTCCATTTTGTGAAAAGGATGAAATTCAAGGCATAGTTACTTATGTTAACTTTGGAAAATATGGATTGAGATGTAAGTCATGATATTGAGAAATCTCTAAGGATATAAATCCTTAGGACAAGCATTAAACCAAGGATTTTTCAAAAGGTATCCATTAGACCAAAGGGTTTTAAATTTTGAGGAAGATTGTGAATGTTTGTTTGTAATGTTTTGAAACCAAGCAAAGTATTAAATTGAATCACAATATTTTACCACCTAGGTTGAATGGCCATACTTGTTGAGTCCCCACTTGGATTTCTCCAAACACCGAGACAATGCGAATAGTTAGAGATTTGGCGACACTAGCTCCCCTCCATGACACACTTCTCGGGACCACCAAATCTCAAAATCTTGAAGATCCTAAGATCCTAAGTATTTTTCAATTTCAACAATGAATAGTGCAAATGTGGGGCGGCTTTAGAATGACCGTTCTTGAACCAACAAGCATTAAGGATTTTTGGTAACTAAACAATTTGGTTCTTAGTAACAAACCAAGAACACCCAACCCTATACACACCCGTTTTACCACTTAAGGTTGTTACTACCATTCTCATTCCACTTAAGGCATGGTACTAGGTGTATTATGTTATACAGTCTAGGATAAAAGGTACTTTCTCATGATTTCCTAACCTTTAATATAGCCTACCGGTAAATGTGCTTGCAAGAACTTACCTATGAGTTTCTTGTTGCGGGGTGTGTCTCATAGTAAGTCCTCTCTTAAGGGTGACACAAAGCATAAAAGGTGTACTTAAGTATTTCTCTTCACCCAAGATCGCACGAAGTGCAAGGGGATTGGATACATACTATAAGTGCACACAAACAATGAAGCACAAGGGGATTGGATACGCACTACAAGTGTGTCACAGTAAAGCAAGAATTCATTCATTTTAACCTCTAATGCTAAGATGAATTCATTTTATGCACCAAATGAAATGTTAAGTTGTCTTGTTCAATTTTAAACCCAAAATACAATGATGAAATGAGGGTTCAATTTTAGTCACATTTGAGTGTTCTTTTTAAACCCAAATGAAAATTACTATGGTCCTACAACATAAAATGAAAATCATAATAGACAGGTTATAATTTCCCCAAAAGTGTCAAACACTTGTTACAATTATAAGATTCAAAGATGATAATGCTTCTTCACTTTGCTTTATATCATCCAACCTGCAAAACCCCGTTAGTCTAAAAACCAGAACAACATTAGAGGCATGTTGGTAATTTGATGAAGCAAAAAAATAAAACATATGCTAAAAAATGTTCGTTAAATTTCTTACTGGAGTTGGGCATTGCTATTTACAATAGCATTGCTCTGGTGAACTTGGGCATTGCTCTGCAGAAGAACCTATGACGACAATAGCATCGTTGTTTGAGGTGTGTCACCGTTTGCAAATTTTGATACCTCTAAAACGTATTAGCATCACTATTTGTTTTAATCAATGCCATGATATTAAATAGGCATTGTTGTTTAAGATGACGATAGCGTCATTGTATGGTGACTCCTAGCAAAGGTGCCACTGAAATTGCTATGGGCGTCGTATCCTGCAAAAATTAGAAAAAATGGAATTCGAGATAGAAATTGATTAAATTTGATCAGTTTTGTCCTTCTAGTGCCATAATGTGACTGGAAAGATTAGTACAGGTTGATTATGCTTGATCCATGAAGAATCAAAGCATATTCATGCCACTAATGCCAAATCTCAACAAGATCATTCAAATGAAGACTAAACCAAATATTTATCAAACTAAGCATTCTAAACTATAAAAGTGTTAAAATATCTACTCTAATCCATTCAAAACTTATCCCGTTGTGGGAGTGGTGTTGTGTTGATGTGGAACGGCAACCCTTTCCCAATCCTATGGATCAGTGAACTTGTTCCAGTTAATTTTATTGAAGAAAACTGATGGAATAGTTGTGAGATGTGTAGGAAAACATGATTTTAATCTAAATGAGTGTGATGCAAGCTAATTAAACATGATTTTATGCTAAATGATGAAGATATATGAATTTTAAGCTAATTCTAAATGGATTATAACCTAAAAGATCCAAAACCTAATTAATTAAACAAGCTAAATGGATGCATTATGCGATCATGGAAGCCATTAATGCAAGTTAAAGCTAATTAATGCAATTAAAATGAGCTAAAAAGATACTAAATGTGAGTTTGAGTGATTTCAACATGAGTTTTATTTTTGAAAGATGGATCCATTTGTCTCCAAATAGTAACCTATTTATAGGAAATCAAATGAGAAATGAAGGGTTGAGATTGAAAAAGCTAATCAATGGTCAAGGATGGAGGAAATTGGAGGCATAGATCATGGATTCTCATCAATGGGTGAGAATGCAAGATGAGAGTTAATCAAGGGTTCTCATTGCTTCTAACAAGCACACTTTTGACTTGTACAAGAGGTCAAAAGCTAACTTGCACAAGAAGTTTGGAGTTAACTTGCATGCGAAGCTAAGTGAGAATATTCCCTCTTTTAAATGATTGGAGGAGAGAATATTATCATGGGTGAGGAAAAAGGATAATTTAGTTAATTAAAACTAAATTAAATTGTGCAAAAGGGGAAAGAATATTCCCTTGCAAGTGGGGGGAATTAGATTTAATTGATAATTAAATAATATTAATTATGCAATTAGGGGATTTAGAAGAATAAAGATGAAATTCATTAAATAAAATGATTTAATGAATACGGGAAAAGTGAAATGACATTTAATTAAATACCTTAGGGTTATTTAATTAAATAAGAAGATTTAGGGATTTAAATTAAATAGTTTGATTTATTTAATTTAACATGACAAAAAGTTAGCATGAAAGGGGGAATTAACCCAATTAAATGAATTGGGTTAATAGATGCAAATGATGCCATTAATTAATTAGCTAGGCCAACTTAATTAATTAAGCGAAAAGAGGATGGGTTTGAGGACGAAGTGGTGTTAGTATACCTCAGTCGAGTGTATGATATTATTTAGGACATTTTTTAGTGTCTACGAAATCAATCTCAAAATCAATGGTCAATCCATTCATCTTATTCTTCTTATTCTTCTATCTTTACTAACAATTATATCCAAGTATCGAATATGTGTGATATATCAAAATATACATAAGGCTACCCATAGCTGATGACTATCTATACATCATGAAATTTGTCTACATCAATATCTGAGATAGCACACCAGTAATCCCTCTTCCACTGAGACACAGTGGGGCATCTATATCATCTCAACTCAACAATCTAAAAAGTTGTAGCTCTTTGATTCAAAAGCAACTTGAAATCTCAAGCATCTCAGGCATAAGTCTGATTTTCACCTATCATGAGTCTGATCAAAACACTTTATTCCCTGATCGATCTCTCGAGGGGGCAACCAACCATTTTTTGATCATATCAATATCAAATCATCTAACAAAATTTGTTCCTAGCCTTGCTATCAAATCTTGATCAAATTATTAAATCAATCATCATTGGGATATATATTTCCCTACCAATCCTCATGTTGCTCAACACAATCCTTGTATTGTTGTGAATCTTCAACAATGTTATCAATTAGTCAACTTTAGCTTGGTTATCAACATATCAAAGAGATCATTGATATCCATTTTCGCATCGTCATCAACATCAAAATCAACATCAGTCTTTGAACCAATGCACCGAGTACATTGCTTCAAAGAGGGGCAAAATGTAGACACTTAAAAATGTCTCAATGGATCACATTGGATAACTAACATCATTTCATCCTAAAACCCATCCTCTTTTTGTTTAATTGATTAAATTAGCCTAGCTATTTAATTAATTCCCTCATTTTCATCTATTAATCTAATTGACCTAATTAGGTTAATTCATTCCCTTTCATGCTAACATTTCATCCTATTAAATTGAATAAATCAAATTATTTAATTTAATCCCTAAACTCCTCTTATTTAATTAAATAACCCTAAGTTATTTAATTAAATATCATATTACTTACCCTTTCCATTAAATAAATTAATTATTTAATGAATATCCTAAATCCTCTAATTTGCATAATTAAACCTCTATTTAATTATCAAATTAATCTAGTTCCCCCCATTTGCAAGGGGATATTCCTCCTTTGCACATTCCTTCAAAAGGGAATATTCCCATGGAATATTCCTTCCTCTTGTGCACATTAAAAATTTGTTTTAATTTTCTAAATATCTATTTCCCTCACCCGTGAGAATATTCTCTCTCCTCACTCATTTGAAAAAAAAGAATATTCTTCCTTGTAACAAACTTACAAAATTTCATGTGCAAGTTAACTTACAAGACTTCTTGTGCAAGTTAAAGGTGTTTTTGTTTGAAAGAATAAGAGCCCTTGATTCTTTCCTTGATCCATGTGATCATTGATTTTCATTCGTTGATGAAAATCCATGATCCATGTTTCATCATTCCTCCCTTTTTGACCATTAATTAACCGTTTAATCTCAACTCTTCATTTTGCATTTGTCCTCCTATAAATAGGTCACTATTTGGAGACAAATGGATCCATCTTTTTCAGAGCAAACTCATGTTGTTGAAATCACTGACACTCATATTTAGCATTTATTTAGTATCATTTTAGCTTAATTACTTGCATTAATTAGATTAGCTTCCATTAATGGTTTCCATGGTAACATAGATGCATTCATGTAGCTTATTTGGCAATTAGGGTTTCAATATTTTTAGCTTAAAATCCATTTAAATTAGCTTTGCACTCACACATCTTGATCAACTTAGCATAAATCATGTTAAAATAGCTTGCATCATGTTAGTTTAGCATTTGAACTATGTTTCATCACACATCGCACAATGGTTTCATCAATTTTCTTTAATAAAATTGATTGAAACAAGCTCATCATCCAAGGGATTGGGTAAGAGTTGTTGTTCCACATCAACACGACACCACTCCCCCAATAGGATAAGTTTCAATGTACTAGAATAGGTGTTTCTAAAGCTTTCATAGTTTAATATGCTAAGTTTTAATTGATTCCTAATTTAGTTTTGTTGAATGATCTCTATTGGGATTGACATTTAGTGGCATGGTTACGCTCCGTATCCTCATGGATCAAGTCTAGTCAACCCATACTAATTTGTCGGTCACAATCTTGTATATGTATATATGTATATATATATATATATGTATATATGTATATATATATATATTAAATTGATTTGTCTCACCTAGCAACTTTGTCCAAAATAGACGTTTTGATAGTTGATTTTATAGTTTCCAGGCCTTCTAAGCATGATGGCAGGGTTAGATTTGACCCAAAATGCTTTGAAATGATGGCTTCTTGTTGGATCTGGTAATGAACCTCTTGCTTCAAATTATTGTAGATCTGGCCTCTAATTTTCATTTCAAGTGAAATAAAGGGAAGATTTGACTGTCTCAGCTGCTCAGGACTCAATGGTGCGCTCATAATCTCTAAAGGAAGATTCAAAAGACCTGCAATTGGAAAGTCAATGCATGAACCCCTAGAGAAACTAATATTTTCTTCACACTTTTTTTATTCTCTAGATCATCCAAGGATGCAAGATAAGAGCATACTCAATGCTTTGAAAAAAATAGCTCTTCACCCTCAGATTTTCTAAAAGATTGCTAACCCATAAATCATTCTTGCTCTGATACCATGTAATATTTTCTAAATAGCCCACCCCAAGATACAAATGACTGGAGAAAAGCAAATACAAAAATATGAGAACTTGAATAAACTGTATTCCTCTCAATAATGCAAAGCTATATGAGCTTTAAAATTGAGATTACAAAGGAAATGCCTTGTTTATATAGGCCAAGGGGAGAGATAGGATGTAACTAGATTATGCGAAGTGTTTTCATCCTATGAGGTATGACAACTTAGGTCATTAAGGCTCAACAACCTTATCTCTATGTAAAGTTAAGCTAGTGTGAAGATGACCTAAGTGGAGAACTAACTAGGAAATGAAGTAGTTAGATAAAGTATCCCTTTCATACTAGCATTTCAGAAGGCTATGTAGAATGATTTTGAGATTTCTATGTTACTTGAGAATTATCTTTCTTCTTGAGGTTGCAAATTGTTCAATCAAACAAAGGGAATTTCATTTCACAACACAAATACATAAAGGAAATGTTAAGAAAGTTTGGAATGGATGATTGCAAACCTATTGCAACACCTATGGTTACTGGGTGTAAATTGAGCAAGGATGATGAGTCTGCTATGGAAAATCAAATAGTGTACTAGTTTGTGATTGATATTTTATTTTATGTGATAGCATCTAGATTGGATATTATGTAGGTAGTTGGAATGGTTGCCAGATTTTAGGCAGCACCTAAAGAGACTCATGTGAAGGCGCTGAAGAGAATATTCAAGTATTTGAAGGCTACTGAATAATTTGGTCTTTGGTATCCAAAGAATGAAAATTTCACTCTTACAACATACATAGATGAAGATTGGGTAGGATCTGTAGATGACCGAAATAGCACAAGTGGCAATGAATTCTTCCTTGGAGACAATTTGGTGTCATGGTTGTAAGAAGTAGGAATCAATTTCTTTATCTATAACAGAAGCAAAATATATTTTTGCAACATCATGTTGCGCTCAGGTGCTTTGAATGAAGTAGAACTTGAAGGAGATGAAGGCTGAGTTTCAAGATCCTATCACTATTCTTGTGATAACACAAGTGCAAAAAACATTTCAAAGAATTTGATGATATAGAACAAAACACATTGTAATCAAATATCATTTCTTGAGAGACAAGGCTATTGAGAAAGAGGTTAGGTTGGAATATGTGGATACAAAGGAGCAATTTGTAGACATATTCACGAAGCCACTTCCTAAGGAGACATTTTATTTTCTTCGGTAGAAGTTGGGAGTTGTTACTCCCTCATTCTAATTCAAGAGGAAAGTACATGGTGAGGGGGAGGCTAGTCTCCTTGACACAAGAAGGGTTGGTGCTCTTGCAGAGTGTTGTTCAAAAGTTGTGGTGCATGGACTCAAGGGGATTCTATCTAGAAACAAGGCTCTAGATGTTGTAGTGTACCAGTTAAGGGGAAAATGTGAGCATGTTGATCCTTTGCCATTGATGTCAAAGGGGAAGAAAATGAGCCCACAATGTTGAATTACTCAGAAAGAATAACTATCTTGGGAGAAAGTGAGCTTGGGAGAAGGTAAGTTCAATTTTCTAATTTGATCAGAAAGAATATATTCATCAAAGGGGGAAAAAGATTTGAATTGAGGAAATGCTAAATTATGGAGAAAGTGAATGTTGAATTGCTTAGAAAGAATAACTATCTTTTCTTTCTTTTCTTCAATGTCATATCTTTCACAAGGGGAGTAAATGGGACAACACATGAATCATTTAGAATTATTCTTTCTACTATTTTGGTGTGTGTTTTGGTGGTCCCAACATTTTTCTATTTGTCATCAATGACAAAGGGGGAGATTATTGAGCATAAGTTGTCATTGATGTCAAATTGATGCCAGTAGGTCATTGTTGGTGTCAAGGCTATCAAAAGTGAAGGTTGTTGAGATGAAGAAAGATTGTAGGAGTACAGGTATTGACAACAATTTGAAGGTTTCGGTAGTGTGTTGGTTGATAGTGTGTAGGTTATCTAATCTACCATATATTTTATCATGTTTTGTTGTGGGGTGATTTCCTTCAGATAGTTCATGTATTTATTACACTATTTTGGGTATGCAGTCAACATGAGTGTGGTGGTGAAGGAGGATATCTTTTTGATATAGAGATTACTTAATATGGGTGGTATTTCTTTCAGAAATGTGTTGTAGCTCTACAGTTTGGAAGGAGAGTATGCCTACACTAGTTCTATCAGTTTTCTATTTTTTTGGTGGCATGACTCAATGTGCGAGGAGTTTGAAATACCAAAAATCTCATCAAGCTATTATAATTTTAAGGCATGTGTGGTAATGGCTATAAGCGTGCAGAATTCAATTCAAGCATGTGAAGTGAGGATAGGACCTATTTAAGGTTTCCTTGGTGGCGCAAGGCATCAAGTGATTTTGGAAAAAAAAATTGGATTGTTGTATTACACATTTCATGTAATTTGAATTTAGGTCCATCCTATGTTGTATAGGTTGGTGTGGATCCCTTGAAAACATAGTAGAGTGTTAATGTAGTGTTATGTATATATTTCAAATGTTTAGATGCATTGTAATGCAACTAGATGTATCTTAAAGAAATAAAGTGCATCCATGTATGTCCAAATGTAATTAATGATTACAATGAAATTACAAGGAGTGGGATGTACAGTTTTGTTGTAGCAGAAGTATGGAGAAAAGAGAGTGTGCTAGTATCAGTGTGTTTGTTGGTGTCATATTTCAAATATGATATTATTTCTATTCTGATATGATTTATGTTCTACCTGTTGTATTCTTTCGATGAGGATTGGTGTCTCTATTTTGGTGGGGATTGGTGTCTCCTGTAGGTTAGTGCCTACTGAATCTTTTGGGGATTGGTGTCTCTAGTAGGTTAGTGCCTACTTCATATTGTAGAATTTCCTTATTATTATTTTTTTTGTGAGAGATTCTCACTGTGGTTTTTCCCTTTCTGGGTTTCCATGTAAAAATTTGGTGTTATGTGTTATCTTGTGTTGTGATTTAATTGCTTTACTTACTAGCTTGCATGGTTCAATGCTCTTCATGTTGAAAACTATAAAGTAGTTGTGAAGGTTTTCAAAATAGTTGTAATTATTTGGATCTATTGATTCACCTCCCCTCTCAGTAGATTGTGTGGCCTTCAATTTTATTCTATATGTGATTTGACTTTACCTTTCAAGGCAGCTGTCGAATAGGGAATTAAAAAGGGTCTGAGTAGACTCTCTTTCTAGATCTACCTACTATATCAATTTAATTCCTTTGGCCAAAGCTATGTGTACCATTGAAATAGATGGATGTTGTTTTATTCTATTTGTGATATCTTGATAATAGGGAATAACATGTTCATATGTGAAATACATGTAGATATATCAGATTGCATCGAATTCTATCATGCTAGTCGATTTTAGGTTGTTAGGCTTCTCGTGTAGGGTTAGGTATTCTTTAGGTTAGGAAGAATTTTGAGGAAGCGTAAGCTTCGTGGTTGGGTAGAAAAGTGCCTGAGCCAAGTTCTCATCAGTTGGTTTACAAATGATCGTTGGGGTTAGTGGCAACTAGAGACTCTAGTGATTATGTTTCTTTTATATCTTTACTTGTATTGTTATGACTAGATGGGGATAAGATCTCGAGTCATATTCTTACATAAATTATATCTTGTACTCTATAATACTTGACTAGATAGTACTTCATGAGATGATGTACCTTATTTTTGGTACTTAATATTCTGGATTAGACACTTTTACATGTGAGATGCAATATGTTATTTGTATATGTGGAAGATGTTTTATTTCATTTCTATATTTATGTGAAAATGAATACTATTTATTTCTATGAGATAGTCTAGCATTTCAAATCTTACATTAAATTTGGGGGGACAGTCCCACACATACTCTCATTATTTGTTTGGTTTTGGCCAATCATAATAGATCTATTTCTCTCTTCCACCTAAATGGGGATCACTGATGATGTCTATTAATAATTGGTGTCAAGGGCATCATTTTCTAAATCCAAGTTGCCTAAATATATGATCATACTAAAATTTTCTAATAAGTGTGGCTTGTTGCTCTATAAAATACCCATACTATGAGATCTCACTTTATTTTAAATTTATCATCAATGCCTACTACAATTAGCCTATAGGGCCTCAATGTGATATCAATTATAATGAGAGTTTTTTTGCCATGCTAATAAGGTTCTACCCTCTATCTATTGGCCAATGCATCTTGCGTTTCATGAAAATGCTAATATTTTACTTACTATTATTGTTGAGGGTAATCTTAGGCAGTAGGGGATGTGCACATGCTTATATGACCATATTTATAGTAAGGACATTGATCTAATTTTAAAACCAATACCACCCACAAATGTGTATATCACTATGTATGTGGACCAACACACACCCACCTCGAGAAAAAAGACCTTAGTTCTCTTCCATGTCTCTTCAAATCTAAGAGATACCACATATTATACCTGAGTCCTTTTCATCTAGCAAGATAAGAACCTCAATAGTTAACAATAACTAATTATGTTCATTGGATGCACCATTGATTATAATATCGCTATAAGGTACGTTGTCCCTCCTAAATCAAGCTTGGTTGGTACACTAATCATAATGTTCTTGACCCTACTACTATGTTGAGTGTTGTGTATCCATATGCCTACCCTTCATGGGGAGGGGAGGTACATGATTCTCTAATAATATTATTGTTTCAATTGTAGTAAGGTAAAAGGTGTTCATATTAGAATCCCACTACTCAACTAGGGCTTTGAGAATTCACATGTCATAGCATAATGGTTGGTGATGTGTCATGTATCTAGCCTTGACTACCTCTAATAATGTCCAATCTACATTTATAGGTTGGGGAGATCTCATACTACCTGGTGTTGGTTTTGTGGCCTCTCATGGATCTCCAACTATGTTTGCACCCATTATATGGAGAAAATGTGATACCATTCCATGATGAATCAAATAAAACACTAAAAATAGATAAAATTAATGCTAAAATCCAATACAAGATTAATTTGGATTGTTTTCACTAAAAAATCCTATATATAAGATTCAACCTTGTGTTGATCTTATGAAGAGTGGATAAATTCTATATGAACAAAAAAGTATGATAAAAAAACATTTATTCTAAAATTAGGAAAAATAAAGTGATTTAAAAATATAATTTATAAAAAATAAAAATATACACAAAAGTGACCCCCCAACTCTAAGAGCTTGTCCCACTTTATGCTCACTTGAATATTATTACCTTAAGTCCATGTGTCTAATCATAAAATATGCCCTTGAATCTAAAAAAATATCTTAAAAATGACTTCTTATTATTCACACGATATTCTACCACTTGCATATTATAAGACTTATGACCCCTATGGATTATTAGTTCCTGCCGGTAGGCAGGTATACTTATGCATTCACCCGGAATGCATTTAACCGCCAGCATTGACCAATCACATTTCGTGATTTAACATATTACTTATTTTTTTATATAGTTTGAATTTGGAGAGCTATTTTATAAATTGGAAAATTAGCATTTATCTATTTTTCTATTCGTCCGAGTAGCTTTAAAAATCATTTTCATTTTATAAAATTCGGGAAAATGCGAACGCATAAATTGATTAAATAAATTTAAGCAAAGGCATAGTTTAAAAGGTGGCGGCTAGAGGTACATTATCCATGAATGCAGATTAAATGCATTAAAATATCAGGAAACTGTGAGCGCAAAAATTGATTAATTAAAATTAAGCAACGGCATAGTTTATCAAGGTGGCGGGTCGACGTACGTAATGTATGAATAAAAAATTAAATGCATTGAATGGCATGTCGCTCGAGGTGAAGGCGGTGGGATGGTTTGGAGGCCACGCGTGGCCAGAGTACTTTGGTCATTTAATATAGAGTTAAGTTACTTGGTATGCATTTCTATTACTTTGCGTGTGTTGTTTTTGTCTTATGTAAGCGGTGTTCTGAGGGAGAGTTCTAGCGACTGAGCAGGATATGTTATAGTTGCAGAGTCCAGACCCAGAAACGAGTTATTTGAGGTGATAATTTGGTAATTTCCAAAGTGTCGTTACAGTAAAACGATGGACAGTGAGGTCAGAAGAGGTAACTTTTCGTTTTGAAGTCTATTTCATACAAGAAATGCAAGTAGGGTTTGATGGTGCTTTGAGGCATTCGTATGCTTTGATTATAAATTCGTATTTTAAACTACTTTTAGTATTGTTTATTCGAATTTCTTGTTGAAATGTGAGGTTTCATCTGTGTTTGATAGGTATTATGTAGAAATCCTCTTGTTCATTTTACTTCATGCATGTGAGTCGACAGTGTGTTGCTTTGAGCTTTTCCATTGTCATCAAAGCATAAAGGATAGAGGGGTTCTGTTAAAAGTCGTGGTTGTCCTCGTGGGCATAAATTTGTATATTAAACTATTTTTGGTATTATCTATTTGAGTCTTTTGTTGAAATGCGAAGTTTTCATCTGCGTTTGATAGGTATTATGTAGAAATCCTCTTGTTCATTTTACTTCATGCATGTGAGCGCTGTAGAGTTTGTATTTTTTAAATTGCTGCAAAGTGGTCCCATAGAGAGGGCTTTGGAACCAAAATTATGTCAATGTGTGCGATAATGAGAGCTTTTGAACAATGGGTCGATAGTGTGTTGCTTTGAGCTTTTTCGTTGTCATGAAAGCATAAAGGATAGAGGGATTCTGTTCAAAGTTGTGGTTGTTGTCCTCATAGGCCTAAATGCAAACAATGGGAGCATAAAGAATGCAGTAGAAACCATTTCCCTGCCGAGAAGCATAAAAATTATGTCAGATGTCGTCGTTACTATTTTTGTATCTTTCATTTTACTTCATGCATGTGAGTCGACGGTGTCTTGTGTTGAGCTTTATCGTTGTCATCAAAACATGTGCGATAAAGAGATCTTTTCAACAATTAGTCGACAGTGTGTTGCTTTGAGATTTTCCGTTGTCATGAAAGCATAAAGGATAGAGGGATTCTGTTAAAAAGTCGTGGTTGTTGTCCTTGTAGGCATAAATGCAAACAATGGGAGCATAAAGTATGCAGTAGATACCTTTTCCCTCCCGGCAAGCATAAAAATTCTGTCAGATGTCATTGTTACTATTTTTGTATCTTGGGGTTATTAAAAACTATGTCAGAAAATGTTGTAGAATCCAAATTACAATGTTGCCATAGAGCAGTTAAGGAATATTGTTTCATAGAACAGTTTTAGTCTTGATGCAAAAGAGCGATCAAATTCATTGCTAGAAGATTTGTGGTCCAAGAACCTGTCGCAATTAGTTTGTGTAGTTAAACTTGTTTGCATTTATACTTGTGTCTCTTGAATCTAGGAAAATGCTTGGTAGTGTTTACATGGTTTTTGCTATTAGTATCCATCGCAGTAAGAGTTGTATATATTGTCATTCTTTTAGAAAAAAACAAAGACATGTTTTTTGTTTTCTAATGAAAGCTTTTTACATGATGCAATGCTTTTGGTTGGAAGAAAAGAGGTCGTGTAGCAGTCCAGCTGTGGCGAATTCTTGAAGCAAGTAGTAGAAGGTGAGTTTCTAGAATAAACCTTCTCCTTTGTTTACAATTGCATATAGTAGACAGAGAAAAGGGTTGATTCAAGATCCTCACTATATTGATTGTAATTGTAATCATATTGTTGCTTTTTTGTTACAAGGACAATCTTTGCAAATGGGTATTGTGAGTGACATATGCTATGTGTTTCATAAAAATTAAGCAGCTAGGGTTCAAAAGTAGACCTTCATTTCAAAAAATGAAGCTTTTAAATTTTTGAGAGTTTGATTCTGAAACCATATGCATACTTTGATTAAAACTACTGGCTAAAGGTACATAATTCATTAATGCAAATTCAATGGATTTAATGGCATCTGACTAGAGGCGAGGCTGCTTGGATTGCTAATTAGTCTTTCAATATATAACAATTGAAATAGCTAAATAAGTATAATTATCCTTGGCCACATTTCACATTTTGACCTTTCCATCAAAGTCAATTAACAAAGTAGCAGTTAGACATGCAGAAGGTTCGAGGACTATGCTGCTAGAAAAATAGATTATGGACAATGGCTAGACAATTTGTTCAAATTGGTTTAAAAACTTTGAAGCAAATGCATTTTTCCTTCTTTTTGCTTTCATTGTATATCTTAAGTGGTAGTTGGGTTTTGCATTGTTACAATGCATTTGGATACTTTGATTGTAAAATCATAGTTTAGATCATTTTAAGTGTTATCGATTCAAACCTTCCCTTGAAGTGCCAAGGATTCATCTAAATCTTGGAGCCAACGCACAGTTAACTATAATTATCCTTGGCTACATTTCACATGTTGATCTTTCAATCAAAGTCAATTAACAAAGTAGAAGTTAGACCTAAAGAAGGTTGAAGAACTATGCTGATAGAAAACCATATTTTGGACAATGGCTAGACAACCTGTTGAAATTGCTGTACAGACTTTAAAGCAAATGCATTTTCCCTTTTGTTTATTGTCATTGTACATCTTAAATGGAACTTGGGTTTCGCACTCTTGCAATGCATTTGTATACTTTGATTGTAAAATCATAGTTTAGATGAGTTTAAGTGTTATTGATCTAGATCTTTCCTTGAAATACAAAGGATCCATCTAAGTCTTGTAGGTAATGTACAGTTGTCCTATAAAGAGAGCTTTGGAACCATTGAACTGTCATCAAGGATAGAGGAATACTGTCAAATATTATGGTTATTGTCGTCATAGGCACATGTGCAAAATATGGAAGCATATAGAAAGAAAGTTAACTCTTCAATAATCCCATGAAACATAGTCTTTGTATGCATCCATGCATACAGGTTTCCATGTATATATGTGTACATGTAATTATGCATATATGAATGCATGTATCTATGTAGCCATGTATGTATGTGTGTATATAACAGATTACTATTGCATTTGCTTTAAATGCTTTTTTGTGCATGGTGCTTGCTAGCCATCCAGTCATATTGTGGTTGTTGTGCATATTGCTTTTAAAGATATATGAACTCAATTTTGTGAGTTATATTTCATATTGGTAAATTGGCATTTATCTATTTTTGGAACCCATGGGAATGGCTTTGTGAATCGTAATTGTTTTAAAGTTCTTGTGAAAATGCAAATGCATAGGCTCATTGATAGCTATGTGCTTTGATGCATATATGCAAATTTATAGGATTCATTGCTATCATGTAAAGGACACATAAATATTCATTCCTCAGGCCCATGTAGTCATTTCAATATGTATCTATGCATGGGTTTGAGTAGATGCTAATTGTTCTGAGTTTTGGTTGCATGTCATTGCATTAAACAATTAAGAATAAGTGCTAGGTAGTTGAAGTAAAATGACCCCATTCAGTTAGCAGATCATTCATCCTTGTATTGTCCCATGTCTAAATAATTAGGCAATTGCTGGTTAGCCTTTAAGTACATAGCAAGTCAACGAAACAAAATAAAAATGATTGCAATAAGCCTTGTGTGCATTTAAACTATTAATCAAAGACAATTAACAAACTAGCCCTGGAATACCATGTTTGTGTTAATGTGTTCAATACCATGTTTTTATGCACAGATGTATATGGATGCTATGAGTTGTGATTTCTACCATTGGGTTGCATTTACTATTGCTTGCACAGCCAAGCAATATGCAAGTACAGTTCATAGTTCGTTGCATGCAGATACATTCAAGGACAAATACTAAGCAAGGTTGTTAGCATCCTGATAAGGAAGATGATGGATACATCCAATTAATGTATGTCACAACATCTTATAAACAATAATTCCTATCAAACGCAGATGAAACCTTTGCATTTCAACGAAAAATTCAAATAAACAATACTAAATGTAGTTTAAAATACAAATTTATAATCAAAGTGTGCAACTGTCTAAAAGCACTATGAAACCTTGCTTGCATTTCTTGTTTCAAACAAACTAAAAACCGAAAAGCAATATTACTTAACTGCTCGATGGGAACAATGTAATTTGGATTCTACGACATTGCTTGGCAAATTTTTAAATACCTCCATGATACAAGAACAATAACGACAACATTTGACAAATTTTTTATGCTTGTGAGCAGGAAAAAGGTTTCTACTATATTCTTTATGCTTTCATTGTCTGCATTTATGCCTACGAGGACAACAACCATGACTTTTAATAGAATCCCACTATCCTTTGTGCTTTCATGAGAGCAGAAAAGCTCAAAGCAATAGACTGTTGACTCATAGTTGGAAAGCTCTCATTATTGCACATGTTGACATAATTTTGGTTCCAAAGCCCTCTTTATGGGACCACTTTGCAGCAATTAAAAAAATACAAACTCTATAGGGCTCACATGCATAAAGTCAAATGAACAAGAGGGTTTCTACACAATACATATGAAATGCAGATGAAAACTTCACATTTCAACAAGAAATTTGAATAGATAACAGTAAGAGTAGTTTCATATATGGAACGACTTTTAACTGCATCCCTCTATCCTTTATGCTTTTATGACAATGGAAAGGCTCAAAGCAACACACTATTGACTCACATGCATGAACTAAAAAGTAGTTTAAAATATGGGTTTATGGCTATGAGGACAACAACCACAACTTTTAACAGAATCCCTTTACCCTTTATGCTTTGATGGCAACGGAAAAGCTCAAAGCAACCCACTGTTTACTCGTAGTTCAAAAGCTCTCCTTATCACACGTGTGTACATAATTTTGGTTCCAGAGCCCTCTCTATGGGACCACTTTGCAGTAGTCAATAATATACAGACTTTATAGGGATCACATGAATTAAGTAAAATGGAAAAGAGGATTTCTACATAATACCTATCAAACGCAGATGAGACTTTTGCATTTCAACAAGAAGCTCGGATAAATAATACTTAAAGTAGCTTAAAATGTGAATTTATAATCAAAATATAACAATGTCTTAAAGTACTATGAAACCCTACTTGCATTCCAAATATGCATACCAAATATAGAAGCACAGGCTAAAACATTTAAACTGTTTGACAGAATTCCTCGAAGAAATGTTGGCTCTTGGTCCAAATAGCTTATCAAACTAACTGTGAATGAAGTTACTTGACTAGTCAATGAAACTAGTTCAATGATAGATCAGTTTTCTTGAATAGTTAATAATAGTTAATTAATAAACGTACACGAAACCAATTAAACCAATCATGGCCATTCATATGCAGAAAAGAGGAATTTTCTTGAAAAAGCTTTATAGACAAGGAAGCAAATGCAATGGCTAAGCGGAAACCCAAATGACAAAATCCTCGCCAACATCTTCCTTTCTGTTTCTTGTGCTACAAATATTCAACAAGCTGTAGCTGTCCACATTAATATGTATCTATGCATGCAGTCATCGATATATGTATCTATGCAGCTTCTATACATGTATATTTAAGCATTTATGTATCCAGCTATGCATTTATCTACCTATCCATGTAAATATGTTTCTATGTATTCTTCTACCTATAGATGCATCCATGCATATATGTATCTGTGTTTCTATGTGCAAATGTATATAGGAATCTATTCATGTGTGTGTCAATGTAACTATGAATACATCTACCCATAGGCACATGTAACTATGCATCTATGGATACCATGATAGATGTCCACATCCATGTATCTATGGATGCATGTATCAAGTGCCTTGGGCCCAGGTCTTGATTTTGCAGCAACAACATCTCCTGTGACTACACAGATGTGTAGAATAACAAAAAATGAAGCACTCAAAGTAATTACAATTCATCTCTGGTCGCTAAAATCTATATTACATGATAAACAAGTAAGAACTTTTGGGTACATGAAGGTCATGAACATTGAACCAATAGTAGGACAGTCACCACAACATTTAAGTTAACCTATGGTGTAGATTCTCTTTTCCATTATCAATTTTATTCCCAATTTCATCCATGAAGAACTTTGTCAACCTGTAGATCCTGCTATTAGCTATCACTTTGATCCATGATTTCCATTTCTTCTATCAATGAATTGCATATCTTTGGTCCATGAAGAACTTCTTGAACCTCTGTATCCATGAATTCTATATCTTTGAGGATATTCTTCATGGATGAAATTGGAATACAATTGATAATGCAAAAGAGAGTGTTGAGCATAGGTTTACTTAAGTGTTGTGGTGACTGTCACACTGTTACTTTAACATTCATGACCTTCATCTACTAAAAAGTTCTTGCTCATTTATACCTTGTTATTTAAATTTGTGATATTGCATTGCATATGTCTCATTCTCTTCACCTTGAAATCTCGATACTGAAATACAGTAATAGAAAGTAATCAAGTAATTATAGTAACACAAAATAATTCCAACAAAAACTAATCAAGAGGAATACAAAATACTTTTAAACACCCTGTGTGTTACAACTGTCAGTGAGTTGTTGTTTTTACAACACTGTGTGTTTTACAGCCTACAGTTTAACAAAACAGTACTCAAAAAATTAAACAAAAATAGATACAAATTCTAAATTCATTCAACTGTAGTGTTTGAAAAGACTAATGGAAACTCAAATTCAATGTTTTAGTTTCCATTTTTCATTTAACAAGTCTTCTAGCATCCTAATCAGATTCACTCTTTACATTTTATTTCTTTACTTTTCTTCCTTCATTGGAATGGCAGGGGAATCATATGTGAAGCCATTGAATGACCCTTCCATGATTTGGTAGAACTGGTGTGCAGTGATTTCATGAAAGCTCAAGTATCATAGTATATTTAGCATAACAGCTAATTAGTCCATCTTGCATTTTGCTGGTGACAATTTAATTTGTCTCATCTGTCTCTGAACCATTGATCAAATTCAATTAACAAATGAGTCAATCTTGCACTTGACTCATGCAAATTAAGTCAATTCTATCACTAATCATAGTAATAGTAAACAAATGCTTATTAGATGATGTCATTGTTGAAATCCTATTTGCATTTCCTGTTTGCATGTGCCTGATTTAAACATTTAATTATTGCCTCTTAATAATGGAATGAAATGAACTTGGACAAATGGAAATAAAATGACCCCATGGAATTGGAACATCTATGTTTACATGGCTTAAACATGATAGCAGACTTGCGTGCATGAGACCTAGTTGAAACTCAAATGTCATATTGTGTGTAGCATATTAGCTAGTTAGCTTAACATGATAGCTTTCACGCAAGTTAATTCAGTGATCAATCAAGCTGATTGGCTGATGAATTAATTGTGTTCCACAGTTGGTCACAGCTAATTATTGGTAAAGTTGTAAATGCCATAGATGGAATGATATGAATAAAATTCTAGTTTCTGGTTTTCCTTGAGATGCAATAAAAAAACTGCTATAAAGGCATAAGACAAGGTTGTGTAACATATTGCCATTCCTTTATCTAATTTCTTTGGACACAAATGCTTTACACATTTGATTGCAACAGTAACATGTCTACGAAAATGGGACAGTAGAGATCATAGTTCAATAGTTTTTAGTGTGTGTGTGTATATGTATCCTAATACATATAAGCTCGATCTGGTGTTTATGAAAATAGTTCCTATGTGCAGTGGAAGAGCTTATTAGTGTTACTATATGTGATATACATATAACATGGTAAATTGGTACAAGCCTAGAGTGACAGCAAATCAATTAAACCAATCATGGCTATTCATATGCAAAAAAAAAAAGTAGCTTCTTGAAAAGGCTTTATAGCCAGGTGCATGTAGAGATATCGCAAGATATGCATGAATCAATATATGCATGACTGCATCTATGGATACATAGATACATAATGAAATGGAGAAAAAGACACATTTATATATGCATAATTTGATTAAAACTAGTGGCTGAAGGTACATAGTTCATACAGACAAAATTAGTGCATTGAATGGCATCTGACCAAAGGGGGGACTATTTGAATTGCTAAGCAGTCTTTCAATCAAAGTCAATTAACAAAGTAGCAGTCAGACCTAAAGAAACTTGAAGGACTACGAGGATAGAAACTGTACATTTTAAATGAAAGTTAGGTTTTGCATTGTTACAATGTATTTGTATACTTTGCTTATAAAATCATAGTTTAGATCATTTAAAGTGTTATGCATTTGAATCTTTTCTTGAAATACGAAGGATTCATCTAAGTCTTGGAGGCAATGCACAACTGTCCTATAGAGAGAGCTTTGGAACCAATGAGCTGTCATATATACATGTGTACATGAGTCCATAGATGCATATATACATGTATCCATGCAAGTTATTGATAGATGCATATATACATGGATATGTCTATGCAATTCATAGGTGCATATATACATAAATAGAGGTATACATGTACCCATAGATACAGTCATACATATATAGACAGATGAATAAAGAGATTATAAGATATATGCGCAAATCGATATATGCATGAATGCACTTATGGATACATAGATACATTATGAAATGAAGAAAAAGACACATTTATATGTGCATTTATTTTGAGAGTTTGATTATGAATCCATATGCATACTTTGATTAAAACTAGTGGATGAAAGTACACAATTTATAGCTAGTGTATTTTGATGTTTGGACTATTAGTATCCATTACACTATCACTGTCATCAATTGCAATTATAATTTTGGCAGTTGTTTGCACAAATGTGTTTTCATGCATTGTGAAACCCAACTTGTACTTCTGGGATAAAATGAAGCAAAATAAATAAAAGTAGCAATTTGTTGCCTTGAGTAACTTGTTTCTTGGTATTCATTCAACGAGCACAAGTGTGTTTGCTCTGTGACTGTAAACGTCCACTTTTTATTGGTAAAAGCTGTCAGTTTTCTAGCCTATGTCTTTGCTTAAATTTATTTGTATATGTCATCTTGTTCCCGACTCTCATTAAATAAAGGAATCTCCATATTCTACCAGCAAAGAAAATGCATTAATGTCAAAGGAGTTTGAAATTCAAGATAACAAACCTAATAGCACTCACTTGGATAAACTGTTTTCTATCGTGACAATTTTATTGGCCTGTAGCATCAAGGCAAGAATACTTATGCATTTGGTTGAAATGATTTTATTAGTTCCTGCTGGTAGGCAAAAATACTTATGCATTTGCGTGGAATGCATTTAACCGTCAACATTGACCAAACACATTTTGCCATTTAACATGTTACTTATTTTTTTGTATAGTTTGAATTTGGAGAGCTATTTTATATACTGGAAAATTAGCATTTATCTATTTTTCTATTCATCTAAGTAGCTTTAAAAATCATTTTCATTTTGAAAATTTTGGGAAAATGCGATCGCATAAATTGATTAAATAAATTTAAGCAAAGGCATAGTTTAAAAGTTGGTGGCTAGAGGTACGCAATCCATGAATGCAGATTAAATGCATTAAAATATCAGGAAACTGCGAGCACAAAAATTGATTGATTAAAATTAAGCAAAGGCACAGTTTATCAAGGTTGCGGGTAGATGTACGTAATGCATGAATAAAAAATAAATGCATTGAATGGCATGTGGCTCAAGGAGAAAGTGTTGGGATGGCTTGGATGCCATGCGTGGCTAGGGTACTTTGGTCATTTAATATAGAGTTAAGTTACTTGGTATGCATTTCTATTACTTTGTGTGTGTTGTTTTTGTCAGTGCATGTATGTATGTATGCATGTTTCTATGCGCACTACCATTTACCTATGTGCATATCTATGTAGACATTTGTAGATGCATGTATGCATATATGCATGTGACTCTAGATATATCTATGCATACATGTATTTATGCATATATGTATATCTGTATAGATGCATCTATGTGTATATGCATTTAATCACATGGATGCATATATGTTTATGCCCATCGATGCATTAATCTGTCTTTACATGGATGTATCTGTACATATATATATACATATGTATACATATATGTGTGTGTCGATGTGTCTTCGCTGCAGAAGAGTTTACAGTGACAGGGCAAAGGTTGTCATGGTTCTAAAAAAGGACACTTGCAGACAAGCTATTCCAGGCAATAAATAGTTTCTTTCATCAGTTTTCTTTTATTTTAATGTCCATGAGCACATTGGGTTTCACAGTGCTCAGCCTATGCTGTTCTTCAAACCCTAGTTCCTTAGACATGCAATTGTCTTTTGTCCATTGTAGAATGTGACGGCTTAACAATAACTTGGTGCTTATATGCTCTCTAAATATTACATATCTTCAATTACTACAGAACTATACCCTAGTGCAAGCTTTTAAGTGACTGTTCTGTTAACATGTTCCATAATAGGACCTTACAAAAATTATGGGCACAATGTGTTAAGAGTACTTTACAAACTGTCAACCAAATACAATTTCCAGATATAAGCCTGAACTGCACAATTGCTTTCATCTCTCTCATTGTCATTAAAGCATAAAGCAAAGAGGTTTTTTCCGCAACTTCTACTTTTTTGTACCTTTACACGATAATTCACTTTATTCATTAATGAATCAAATTATCTTAATTAATTCATTTTCTTTTTCCTTTTGTCATTTCATATCTAATTAATTAGATAACTGCTGAATAGTATTTATATTCATAATAATTAAAACAAAGAAATAATTATAACTATCCTTGTGTACATTTGGCCAATCAAACAAAGGCAATTAAAAAATCTGATTTCACTTATTCACTGATAGTATTGGCATACAATTTCCTTGAAATGTCTTGAAAAAGAGGATTACTCAAACACCAATAAGGATTCTGATTTGTAACATTCTTTTCCAAATCATCTTCATTCAATAGGATTTTGTGGCATACATTAATTGGATGTATCACATCATCTTTCTTATCAGGATGCTAACAACCTTGGTTTGTATTTCCCCTTGGGTGTATCTAAATTTTGTTAGTTATGAATTCTACTTGCATGTGGCTTCATTGCACAAGTAATAGTAAGTGCTACCTAACAGTAGAAAAATAAACTTATGCATATGGTAATGAAATGACCCCATTTAGTTAGAAAATCAATATTTACATCGCTTTCACTGTTAAGTGATAGTCATTTTGGCATTAAACAATAGCTAAAAATTGTATTTAACCAGCACTTAACAGTGCTAGCACAAGTCTGTGTTGTTTTTTGGCTTTGTATTGATTTGTTGCCGCGGCCTATTTACACTTTCTTAGGCGCTTAAGCAAATATGGGATCTATTCCATTGATTGATGTTAAAGAGCTTATACCAACATTGCAATAACAGAATTACCCTGGTGCATGCATATGCAAAAAAATGTTCTATATTATAGGGTGCACAAATAGCAGTAAGTATTTAGAAATTATAAAATGCAATTTGCATTCTTAGAAACAAAAGTTCTTACTTGGATCGTTTCTTATTCAAATGAAACTGCATAAGAATTATGTTTTGTTTTTATGAATAGCATAGTATATGTCACTCACTGTACTCATTTGTCTAAATTGTCCTTGTGATAGGGATTAATGCTTTCAACTGTATTTAAACAATCACGCACAAACTACACTGGGAAAAATTGCTTGTTCCTATCACAATTTGGACATTTTCACAAGTATACTTGATCGTTTGATAGCATATTACAAGGTCAGTTTTCCAAATTGTTTTTTTGCTTTTCTTGAAATGCAATTGAAATTCTTCAATATAATAACTGCATAAAGTTCTTTTTCATGTATTCATTTTGCCATCTTGTATTCCTCATTTCTTTGAACATAAATGATTTAGAGGACTGCTTCTACATATAGAAACAAGAAAATGCATTTTACACAATTGCAATAGTAATTTGTCTTCGAGCAATAGAGCAGGTTTTGCTTATGTCTTAATTAGTTATACTTCCTCTATACAATATCCATATAATAGAATGAGCTGCTAGCATCCGATTTTTAGACCCTGTTTGCAGTTTCGAATAGCCTTTTGAGTCATAAGTCTCTGTTTTATGTGAACTGGTTTTTTCCTACATGCATTTAAGACAACTTTTTTCATACAACTGCTTATATCTGTGGCAAGTTGCTGTGCAATGTGCAAGTTAACATATGTTTTTTTTTCCTGTTTTACAAATAAATGCTTACAAAGTTAATTTCAAATGCTGACATGGCATGAGTACAATGAATGGTGTACTACGTCACTCATAGAAATGATGCAATATTTTCCATGGTGCTGTTTACATGCAAAATGACATTAACCACATCTTTTTTTTGCTCACATTGCCAATTACACTGTGTGCTTTAAACTTCTGAAGTAAAAGAAAACTGAGGAAAGAAACTATTTATTGCCTCAAGTAACTCGTTTCTGGTTCTGGATACTGTAACTATAACAAAGTCTGCTCAATCACTATAAACTCTCCCAGAACAAAGACTTCTAGAATAGAAAAACAATGTGCACAAAGTAATTGTCATGCTTAACAGCTGACTTAAGTCTATAACACATGGACAAAACAACCTCGCTATACATGTTCACCAAGCCATTCCAGCAGTTTCTCATCCACCCGCATGCTATTTAATGCATTTACTTTGCATATATGCACTGTGCGCCTGTACTTTTGAGTTTCAATCTCTTCTTTTAATTTTTTAATCAATCTATGCCTTCACTTTTGCTTAATGGGCCTATGCCTTTGCATTTTCCTCAATTTTTTTAAACACAAATGATCTTAAAAGCTATTCCAACAAATAGGCAAAGCCATAGATCTTCTTTGATCAAATAATGCTTTTGCATTTCCCTGATTTTCTTAAAATAGAAAAAGAATTATAAAACTTTTCTCTGCATGCCACTTAATTCATGTTTATCTGAATTGCTTCTAAAATCATTTGTTCTTTGAAAAAAATCACTCTCTTACAAGTACATAGAAACAAAGGAATACAATTACACAAAACATTCAGATACCATAGCCTGAGATTAGCAATGTGAGCAAAAAAGATTCTTGTCAACCAATTGGTGCATGTGAACAAGGCTACCTGAAAATATTGTTTTGTGTTTGTGGCACTAAAAGTATACATCATGCATTGTACTCATTTATCCACTTTGGCAATGTAACAGGAATAAGTGCATACAATCCTGTTGGGGGACAATGGATATCAAGGTCAGGTTGAGGAATTAATACTATTTTCCCCTTGTGCTTCTATTAAATTGTTTGCTGTGTGGTATGTTACATAAGCTTCTGCTACAACTCAAGATCCATTTTCCAACATATGTAGAGATTATTAGCTTCCAAGATCCTCAAGAACATGATTAATGCTCTCAAATGCTATTGAGTAAAAGCACATAGGCGACGATGCAAATAGTTATAGATTTTGTAATCTAGATACTGGTGCTAGATGCTATTCATACCCAGCATTTGCTATTCCCAAACACATTAGGTTACATGAGTAACAAAGAAAATGATAAATGTTGACACCTATGAATTAACAAAGCGCCCCCAAATATCAAACATTGACTACGTGCTTAAGGGCGAGGGACTTTGCAGATTGAGTGCTTTTGCATACAATGTTGGTGATTGTTTGTTTGATTCATTAAAGCTATTGCTTAACAATCGTTACACATCAATTCAACTACGAAATGGAGTTATAGATTATTTCTTGAATTGCCTTCAAAACAAGGACAAAGAAGCTATAAAATCATACAACTATGAACTAGACCCTGATACTCTATATACGTTGCACAAAGTGCACGATGCACAAACATATTTCCGCAGAATGCGCTTATCTGCAAAGCCACAAGCAGACTGCACAGAAAGTGGATTGTGGGGTGACCAGTTTTGCATTAACTGGATATCCAAATGGTTGAATATACAAATATCCCTTTGGTCAAGAACAACAGCAAGAAGGTACTTACAATTCAATAGTTCTGATTACACGGAATCAGTCTCTATACTATTTCATGACATGGATTCTTTAAATGGACACTTTGAACCATTGCTAGCAATTGAAACACAAAACATAACTTCAAGACAGTCCATAAGTTCACATGAAATTAAAAAACTTTGCACAGAGCATCCTCAAATATCAAACATTGACTATGTCCTTAGAGTTGAAGGCCTTTGTAGATTAAGCACATTTGCATACAATGTTGGTGACTGTTTGTTTGATTTGCTTCAAGTGCTACTTAACAACCAGTACACCTCAACTCAATTACGCAATGGAGCTATAGATTATTTTCTAGCTTGTTTTCAAAACAAGGACAAAGAAGCAATTAAATCATATAACAATGAACTAAATCCTACTACTCTATACACATTGCACAAAGTACATGACCAAGACACATACTTCCGCAAGATGCGATTGTCCGCACGCCCGTGCATAGACCATAGGGAACATGGATTGTGGGGTGACTTATTTTGCATTCACTGGATATCCAGATGGTTAAAAATATAGATCAACCTCTGGTCGTTGACAACATCAAGGAAGTACTTAGATTTCAATGATTCTGGATATACAAAATCAGTCTCTATACTGTTCCATGATACAAACCCTTTGGCTGGACATTTTGAGCCGCTTCTAAGAATTGAAGCCCAAAATCTAGCTAGCCCATGCTCTACAAGCTTACTCCGACTAAAAAAGTTGATAAGAAATCATCCACAATACAAAAAAACTTGCTTGACTAGGCCGCATGCTTTGCCTAAAAACAAGTACTGTCTACAATGACAGTAAGAATCCGCAAGGGCCAGTTAAAAGGGCGAAAGCTATTTGCGAAAGACGTTAAACACAAACCAAACCTAGAAAAAATTCTAAAATCAGATATTGGATACATTGATTTCAAAAGAATAAGAATCTCTCCAGACTATTCACAACAACTTAAGAAAAATGTTTTTGCTATTATTCGACAACTAGGACCACCAACATTTTTCATCACTTTCTCTAGCGCTGAGCAAAATTGGGATCCACTAATTCAAACATTACAAGAGCTGCACAATCTACACCAATCAGCACAAAACCATCAAGAATCTAATCATCCAACACACATTGACAAATTTGAACTAATCAAGAAAGATCCTATCACTTGTGCACATTACTATAAACATAGAATCAATGCAATTAAAAAATTGATACTTACAGATGACTCTTTCTTTGGAAATGTCATTGATTACTTCTCAGTCACTAAGTTCCAAAATCGAGGAAACGAACATGATCATTTCCTCATATGGGTTAAAAATGCACCAATTTACACAGAAAAAAACAACACGGACATCACAGCTTTTGTTGATAAGTATATTACTTGCGACACTGAAAATTTGGAACCTCCTCTGGTAATGCTGCACAAGCACCATCATACAAAGAAATGCAAAAGATCAAGAAAACAATTTTGTAGGTACAATTTTCCTTTTCCACCGATGCAAAAGTCAACTATACTTTTACCAATACTCGAAAAGACTGAAGCGATAACTGCAAATGCCACTAAAATCTTTTCAAAACTCCAAAAAGCAAACTATGACAAAACATTCACTTTTCAAATGTTCTTAAAAGAATTAAACTTAAGTGACAATGAATACATTCAAGCTTTAAGCTCAACATTGAACAGGCCTACGCTTTTTTTACAGAGAAAACCATCACAAATATGGAACAATAGTTTTTCAAGGAAAATTCCAGATCTTTGGAGGGCTAATACAGATGCACAATTTGTCCTAAATGCATATGCTGCTGCTATGTACTGTAGCTCATATATTGCAAAAGTAGACAAGTCAATGACATATGCATTCAAAAGAATACGTAGAGACCACAAGCAAGACAATATTGATGCAATCCGAATGGTGAGTAAACTTGGCAATGCCATGCTTAACTTGCAACAAATGTCATCACAACAAGTTGCACATAGTTTGTCATTGCCATTAAATTACAGTTCAAGAAAATGTATATTCATTGATACACGATCCGACAATGATCGCACATTCATACTCAAATCTGTAAAACAATTGAGCAATGAGCCAGATGAATCAGAAAACGTTCTTGCAAGATCTATTATAGACTATTATTTAAAATGCCTTGAACCAATGATGGACATATGTCTTGCAGAATTTGTTTCAAGATACAATAAATACGGTGCTCCAATTGAGCCAAAGGCCAAACCCAATGTGATACGGTTTATTAATTTCAACAAACACTTTGATATAGAGAATCATTGTAGAGAGCAATTGGTTCTCTATGTTCCATTTATCATTAATGAACATACGCTCAAAGGAAACTTTGACTCTTGGGAACATGCATACATGTACCATGGACAAACCATTCAAACAAATAGTGCAAAGTTCATCCACAACACAAACTCCGCATGGGGTGACATTGACAAAGATACTAATGATGTTCAGTCTCTTGAAGATGAAAAGCTCATTGACCTGCCAATGCAAACAAAGCTTTCCCATAAAGAACTATATGACATTCAAACAGACCTTCCAAACATAGGTCATTCTAACCCAAAGACTACGTACTCCAATGGATTTGAAATTACAAAGCACCCACAGATTACAGATAACAGTGAATACTACAAATTAAGACGAATGTTAAATAAAGAGCAACAAGCAATTGTTAAGGATGTTCTCATTAAAAAGATGAGAAATCCACAAAAGCCATTGCACTTGTTTTTGACTGGAGGAGCTGGAACAGGAAAGACTTTTACAGCAAAATCCATTTACCAAGCTCTCATTCGCATGTATAGCAATTCTGTTGACAATAATCTAGACAAACCCAAGGGCTTATTAATTGCATATACAGGTAAAGCAGCATATAACATAGGCGGATTCACATTACATTCAGCATTTCACATACCTTTTAGTACATCATAATTCCTGCCACTGAACACTGAAGTACTTGACACTATGTCAAAGCACTATGATCAATTGCGCATACTTCTTATAGACGGGATATCATTAGTTGGCTCAACATTTTTACGGTATATTGATAGAAGACTATGAGACATAATGCAAATGCCTACAGCATACTTTGGAAACCTTGACACCATATTTTGTGGTGACCTCTACCAGGCACAACCTGTCCTTGACTCTGTGGTTTTCGAAAGTAGGCCTACTCCAATTGAATTAATGCCTTATAGTTTCTGGAAAGACCACATAAAATGCTATTCATTAGTGACTACCATGAGACAAAAAGATCAAATATTTATTTCAATCCTTAATAGACTACGAGTAGGCATTCAGACAACTCATGACATAGACTATATCAACAAAATTTGCTTTCGTCCTGTACCATTAGATCCATTGCTTCCGCACCTTTTCTATAAGAGAATAGGCGTTGAAGCACATAACAACAAAATGCTATCAATCATTCCAACCCAAATGATTGTGCTAGATGCGATAGATGAAGTTAACGAGGACCTTAATGCAATACGAGTGTACAGTCACACAACAACACTCCCATCACAAATATGCTTGAAACCAAACATTCTTGTTAAGCTTTATGCAGGCAATTACAATGTTCAAGATGGCCTTGTCAATGGCTCAGATGGAATGTTTAAATCATATACATCACAAAACGATATTGATATTATCTAGATTAAATTTAATGACCCATCAATTTGGCATCAGCAGCGCACAAAACTAGCACACTGCTATTCTACTATCATTGACAAAGATTGGGTGCCTATACTGCGCATTGCTAGGCCAATGCAAAAAATAACAATAAACAAGAAAATTACAACTAGAAAACAATTCCCAGTACAAGTAGCATGTGCATGAACCATACATCGATCCCAGGGATTAACAATGGAGGCCTTGGCTTTTGATCCCACAGGCATTAGACAACATGGACTAACCTATACAGCTCTATCACGAACAAAATCAGTAGAATCATTATTCCTATTACAACCTTTAACTTCAAAAAACTTCAAAGTCAAAGACAAAATACAACTAGAAATGTCTCGTCTTTAGACATGTGCACAATGGCAACTTGATAATCTAAGCACATGCTCAAAAAACAAATCACATATGCTCCTATGTACATTGAACACTCGTATCTTGAAAGCACATTCAGAAGACATTGTCAATGACTATAGCATAATGCAATCTGATATCTTGTGTCTCCAAGAAACACATATGCATCCCTTTGAACTAAATACCTTGCTACAAAATTTTGATAGCTCCTCTGTACATAACATCCATGGCATAGCAACTTTAACAAAGAAACATTTACTCTTGTCAAAAACAACACACCATGAAACCTCAAATATTGAAGCTATCACATTAACAATAATGCTATCTAACAATGAACTCAATGTTTGTAATATTTATGCAAGACCTGCAACTGCCATAGATGAAGTAATTACAATCTTGCAAATAATTATTGGATCCACAAATTCAGAAAACATGTACATTTTAGGCGATTTTAATGTCGACATGTCTTCAGAAAGCAGAAACAAAAAAATGCTTCACAGTTATATGCAACAGAACAACATACAATTTGTGTTGAACCAACAACCTAGCATAGGCAACTCAGTCATTGATCACATTTGGTCCAACACGACTACAAATATATGCTCTTTCTATATATCAAAAGCATATTGGACTGATCACAATCCAATTTTCCTAAAATTGCATATTGCACAATAGACAAATTCAACTTTATAGAACTTATATCCTTATATAAGTTTTACGCATTGCAATGTCTTTTCCAATACTGTATCCATTATTTGCAGGAGATCTATGGATGAAACTAAAAGACAGTCAAAGCAAGTGCAATCTACGCAAGAAGAATCAGCACAACGGTTAAGTGCTCATAGTATTATTCCTTCATATTCATTTTCCCAAATCACAAATATTCAAATAACATTGCTCCAATTCTTTGCAGGACACCAAAAGATGTGTCAAAAAGACAAGCCAAACAGGTGCAATTTGCACAAGAAGAGTCAACACAACGGTAAAGTACTTTGTTCTACAATGTACCTCCATTTGCCCAACTTGTTAATATAAAATTAGCATTCAACTGACATTATCCTTGTTCCTTGTAGCACAAGAGTGAAGAAACCTAGGATTGTTTCAATAGAACAGCTAAATGCAAGAAGAGCTGGGGACACCTTCCAAGGTGATGTCCTTGTTGTCTACAAAGCAACATTGGACAAGGCTAACAAAACACGGGAAATGCTACGTGCTGATCTGACAAATCACAAAGCATAAATGACAATCACGTTGAATGTTAGTGGAAACCTTGTGTATCAACATGAGCCTAAAATAGTCCCGGGATCAGCTATTTCAATCTCAGATTTTTCAAATTGCACCTAGAACAGATTATGACAGAGGTGACTGTGATTGCATTATAATTTTAACAGACATTAGCATCACTGAAAACATCTCCTGTCTCTGTCAAGAGTACAAATTCATCCCAAGTACGACTATCAGCCAATTGCTTACAACTTTTAATGAATACCCAGCTGGCACAATAGCTGCACTGGTAATTGGTGCCAGGAAAATGGGTTCCCAATTTGCAATTGACATCAAAGATGGCCACACTGACATAGACAGGGCACAGGTATTTCAGTCTACAGAACTTTTACCTCTTCTTTCAATTTCAAGCTTTTCATGTTCTACAGTGGCCTCTATAACAATTTTCGTAACAAAATCTAATCCTCTCATTGAATTGCAGCTGCTATTACGATCAACATATGAGCAACAATTCTTTGCACTTGAAGACCAGTTGCATACAAATAAAACACCTGCAATGCTTTTCAAGAATGTTGTCAGAAAAACAAACCAAAAGAACACATTCCATACATGTCGATCAACATTCATCTGTACCTTGAATGACAAAAGAAGCTTGGAAAAACTCAACAGCCTACTGCACTCAACTTTCAAGGTAACAACATTCTTCTTAAATAAATCTAGTGCATCTAAACTTGTTTTTTTGTCTCCTCTAACAGTTTTGAACCATATTCTATAGGTTTCTAGAACTTTAAAAGCAGAAAATGCATTTTCCAATCCATTTCATGCATGTTGTCCAAAATGCAAATTCAAATTTACTGCTTATGGCACACTCCAAGAGAAAACTGCTCACTGTAAACAGTGCAACCAGCAAGTAAATTATACTTTTTGTTTACAACTTAAAACTATTATAACAACTTATGACAATCAAACAATTCAGTCTTCAATTGACTAGGCCACCATGCATCGTCTATTGCCCACACTGCAAAGGCTCAGCTATGAAGACTATATCAAGGACAAATCAGCAGTCATATTCATCTTACAGGACTTCAGTGCTGAAGGACATTTTAGCCTTGACCAAAACAATGCCATTGTTGAAGCCATTTGCATTGACAAATAGACAAGAAACATCACCAGAAGGTAATAAAGTCATTCATATGTACACTTTCTATGTTTTCAACGAGCACCTCAAATCACTATCCATACAATCTATGTTTCTAATACATAGCATTTTGTTGCCTTTACAGGAAACTAGGAATAGAGGACCACAGATTTACATTGTTCAGAATGTGACTTTTTTTCCTTTCCATGCTCCAAGAAACTAGGAATAGAGGAGCACAGATTTACATTGTTCAAACTTTTACTTTTTTGCATTTCCACGCTCCAAGACATTTCACTGGGTCTCATATGTTAAAGACAATCTTGCTTTTAAAATACTTTATTGCTATTATACATTTAGACACTTCTATAGGTTACTATGTTAAAGTCTTTTAGAATATGGATGTCTAAAACTCTTTTTTTCTTTTTGCACCTACCAAGACAATGGTTCACTATGTACATCTGACATATATGTTCAATAATTATTATCCGTCCATGCATAATGCTATTCAAACTATATAGTTTAAATGTTCCCTTTTGCATTCTGTCCTTCCTAGCTTTTCCAATATTTGCTTTGTGATTCTTACGTTCCCAAGAATTTATGGTGACCAAGTAGAAGTTGTTATGATTGCACACTCTATACCCATTAACAAGCTACTTGAGACAATAAATGGTTATTTTTGTTTAGCTTTTATCATTTTTTATGCTATTACTGTAACGAAGTCTTGCGCCTGCTTTAATGCATTGTAATTTATAGTGACTTTTCCATCATGCATTCTAATGTATGGCGTACACTCCTGTATACACAAATCCATATGTTGCTTACGCTGCATATGTGAATATTTACATGTATATATGCCTCTATGTCCATATGCACATATGTACATATTCATGCGGCCATGTATACATCTAAGCTTCTACGTATCCCTGTATGCAACTACATTTACATGCGTCCATTTACTTATGGATCTGTCACTTTAGCCTTGTACCAATTTATTATGTTATATGGATATTGCATATAGTAATACTAATTAGCTATTTCAACTATAAATAGCAATTGTATTCATGAATGCCAGATCAAGCTTATATGTGTCACGATACATATACACTCACACTAAAAACTACTGAGTTATGATCTCTATTGTCCCACTTTCGTAGACATGTTACTATTGCAATCAAGTGTGTTAAGCATTTGTGTCTGAGGAAATTAGATACAGGAATGGAAATATGTTACACAACCTTGTCTTATGGCTTTATAGCAGTTTTTTCATTGCATTTCAAGAAAACAAGAAACTAGTATTTTATTCATGTTATTTCATCTATGGCATTTACAACTTTTCCAGTAATTATTAGAAGCATAGAGTTTAGTGTTGAATAGTTCTATTGTTCATGTGATTCCTCCAACATTGTTCGTGCCAAATTCTATATGTTTCCATATTTTGCATATGTGCCTAGGAGGACATTAACTATAACAGGTCACAAAATTCCTTTTTCCTGTATGCTTTCATCATAGCAAGAAAGCTCAAAGCAATTGCAAATTCTAGGTTTTCATAACACACGCTTACAAAACACAAAAACAACACACACAAAGTAATAAAAATGCATAGCAAGTAACTTAACTCTATATTAAATGACCGAAGTATCCTGTCCATGCATGTTCACCAAGCCACTCCAGCGCACTCACCTTCAGCCAGATGTTATTTAATGCATTTAATTTTCATTCATGCTTTATGTTCACATTTTCCTGATATTTTAATGCATTTAATATGTATTCATGGATTATGTACCTCTAGCCACCAACTTTCAAGCTATGCCTTTGCTTAAATTTATTTAATCAATTTATGCGTTCGCATTTTCCCGATTTTTCAAAACAAAAATGATTTATAAAGCTACTCAGTCAAATAGAAAATTAGATATATGCTATTTTCCCAACACATAAAATAGCTCTTCACATGCAAACTGTACAAAAAAATAAGCAATATGTTCAATGGCAAAATGTTATTGGCCAATGCTACCGGTTAAAAGTATTATGGGCAAATGCATAGGCAAATTAAAAAAACGTTCACAGAAAAGAGCTTTTCATTCTGAATCCATATGCATACTTTGATTCAAACTAGTGGCTGAAGGTACATAATCTACTGATGCAAGCTCAATGCATTGAATGGCCTTTGACTAAAAGGAACACTGTTTGCATTGCTAGTTACTCCTTGAATATATAACAAGGTTCAAGGAAAGAACTCTCATTACCACACATGTTAACATAATTTTCATTCCAAACTTCTCTGTATGAGACCGCTTTGCAGTAATCATGCATTGCGTACGTCTACCTGCCACCTTGATAAACTATGCCTTTGCTTAATTTTAATTAATCAATTTTTGCGCTTGCAGTTTCCTGATATTTTAATGCACTTAATCTGCATTCATGCATTGCGTACTTCTACCCAGCAACTTTTAAACTATGCCTTTGCTTAAATTTATTTAATCAATTTATGCGATTGCATTTTCCCGAAATTTTCAAAACGAAAATGATTTTTAAAGCTACTTGGATGAATAGAAAAATAGATAAATGCTAATTTTCCAGTATATAAAATAGCTCTCCAAATTCAAACTATACAAAAAAAATATACATAGTTACATGTACACATATATACATGTAATCCTATATACATGGATGCATACAGAGACTATGTTTCATGGGATTATTAGAGAGTACACTTGCTTTCAATATCGTTCCATACTTTGCATGTGTGCCTGTGAGGACAATAATTACAGTATCCAAAACCAGCAACCAGTTACCTGAGGCAATAAATACTTTCCTCCCTCAGTTTTCTCTTGCTTTGGAGGTTTAAAGCACACAGTGAGATTGGCAATGTGACAAAAAAAAAATTGTGCGTTGCTTGCTTATTCGTTCCAAAGCTCTCTTTATAGCACAGTTGTGCATTTCCTCCAAGATTCAGATGAATCTTTGGTATTTCAAGAAAAGATTCAATTTGATAACACTAAAAATGATCTAAACTATGATTTCATAGTCAAAGCATCCAAATGCATTGCAGCAATCCGAAACCCAACTTCCATTTAACATGTACAATGAAAATAAACAGAACGAGAAATGCATTTGCTTCAAAGTTTTAAAAGCTATTTCGACAGATTGTCTAGCCATTGTCCAAAATATGGTTTTCTATCAGCATAGTCCTTGAACCTTCTTTAGGTCTGATTGCTACTTTGTTAATTCATTCTCATTGAAAAGTCAAATTGTAAAATGTTCCCAAGGATAATTATACTTATTTATCTCTTTTAATTGTTATATATTCAAAGACTAATTAGCAATCCAACCAGCCTCCACTTTCGTCACATGCAATTCAATGCACTAATTTTGTATCAATAAATTGTGTACTTTCAGCCACTAGTTTTAATCAAAGTATGCATATGGATTTAGAATCAAACTCTCAAAATAAATGCACATATAAATGTGTCTTTTTCTTCATTACATAATGTATCTATGTATCCATAAGTGCATTCATGCATATATCGATTTGTGCATATATCTTATTATCTCTCTATGCATCTGTCTATATATGTATGACTGTATCTATGGGTACATGTATACCTCGATTTATGTATATATGCACCTATGAATTACATAGACACATCCATGTATATATGCATCTATCAATAACTTGCATGGATGCATGTATATATGCATCTATGGACTCATGCACACATGTATATATGACAGCTCATTGGTTCCAAAGCTCTCTTTATAGGACAGCTGTGCATTGCCTCCAAGACTCAGATGAATCCTTCGTATTTCAAGGAAAGATTCAAATGCATAACACTTTAAATGATCTAAACTATGATTTTATAGTCAAAGTATACAAATACATTGTAACAATGCAAAACCTGACTTTCATTTAAAATGTACAGTTTCTATTCTCATAGTTAGATGCCATTCAATGCATTAATTTTGTCTGAATGAACTATGTACCTTCAGCCACTAGTTTTAATCAAACTATGCATTTATAAATGTGTATTTTTCTCCATTTCATTATGTATCTATGTATCCATAGATGTAGCCATGCATATATCGATTCATGCATATCTTGCCATATCTCTACATGCATCTGTCTATATATGTATGCCTGTATCTATGGGTGCATGTATACATTGATTTATGCATATATGCACCTATGAATTGCATACACACATACTGATCTATTTAAGGATCTAGGACAATTGCTTTTAGAATGCGTAACGTAAAAGATCACTTAATACAATGTTCAAATGAATAAATGAACATAATATAATTGCCAAGATAATGAACTGAAAAGAAAGAGAGAAAATAAGAGGAGACAAACGCAATTGATAACGGAGTTCGTCCCTAAGGACTACGTCTCCGGGCCCCTCTCCAACGGAGTGACAGATCCGATTATACTCCAAAATCAGTTACAATTGCTTTATGGACTATCTCCTTCAAGCACAGTAGCATAACTTTCCTCTTATGTGCGGAAATGTCTGCAAAATCTCCTGATCATTCTCTCGTTCTCACCACCTGGTCTTGGAAAAACAAGGCCTACACCCCTCTTTTTATACATAAAATTTGCCTAATTAGGCTTAACCATCAAATTAAATGTCTAACTCCCTCTAGCAGCTCGTACACTGGCTTTTCTATTCTTTACAATCTTTTTGTTGAGAGGTTGAAGTGGGTTTTTGTTGGGTTATGGCTTAAAAAGCCATTTGGTTAGGATTCGGTTGACAGACTTACAACAAAATGAATCGCGTCCATACATATATTAGAAAGCCTGCACGGTGCAACAGTAAGTCTTTATTATGGTAGCACATCCGGCGCGGGTTCAAACCGCCAGGCGGTTTATTTTTTCCAAACAAATCTTCAAAAACCTTCAACAAAACAAAACTTTACTAAATATAATTAGAGGGCAATCTATGTGGTGTAGCGGTCCAACCGCCGGCTAAATTGGGCGAGGTCGTTGGGTCAAACCCAAACAAATATTTTGTTAAAACCAATGAATAAACAACCCATCGACCGGAGGATGGAAGAGATACGGAGGGCCACGTGTCACACCAGGAGGGTGCCACATGGTGCGTTCTAATTCGTTGATGACACTGACTGTTTGCTAACTCACCCGATGACTGTGCCGATGACTCACCTACTGACTGTTGTACGGAACGTACGGATGGACACGTGTCGGTCAGTGATTGGTCCATACAGTTTGAGTCACCTGCCATGTGTCACGCTCGAATTTGTCCATGTAGATTCTGTACAGTACGGACTGACACGTCAGCATGATGACATCATCATATGTACCCTCAAGTTGACTAAAGTTTGACTGCTTCTAACTCGAGCATACGACGTCGGATTTCGACGAAACAAATTCCGTCAGAATCGTCTCGACGAGCTCTTTGCGATGATGCTGGTTTCGTTAATTTCTAAGATGATTATTTTTTTCACCTTCTAGACGCCCCTGAAGCCAGTTTGACTGGAAGTTTGACCGGTCGTAACTTGCACAAACGGAGTTCTTTTCACCCCGTTCAAGTTGCGTTGGAATCAGGACGTCGTTCTCTTTTTGATGGTGCTAAAATTTGGAGTATTGGGAACACTTCAACTTTCACTAAAAAATTGTCCCTCGGATCAGGCCTCCCCACTGGAGAGCTTTAGGACCTCCGAAAGCTTGATTACTTGGAAACTAAGTGAGGGTAAAGTTCCCTCACTTTACCAATCTCCATCCATCTTGCTTTGCTTGGATGCATCCCCTTCAGGCCCACTCTGAGGTACTCAACATCTCCTCTTCGTGAAGTTCTGACATTCTTGTCGAGAATAACATCTTCTGGCAACTCTGACATGTACTCTGGTGAAAGGTCATCAACTGATGGAACTTGAATGTCTATGACTTCATCTAGGATCATTGGAGGCTCATACAGTTTCAAATTCTCAACATTGACAACCGAGTAAATATGCATGTATGGAGGAAGATTAAGGCGGAAGGCATTAGTACCAATCTTCTCAAGGATCTCAAAAGGACCATACCTAATTGGCTTAAGCTTTTTACCTTCACCTTGCATCCTTTCTTTGCTGATGTGTAACCAAACTCTGTCTCCAACCTGAAAATGATGATCAGTGCGATGCTTGTCATGGCAAACCTTGTATTTTGCTTGGCTCTGTTCCAACTGTGCTTCCACTGCCTGATGAATTTCTTGGATTTTCTGGATGAACTTCAAAGCCTTCTCTGCATCATGTTGTCCATCTTTAACATCATCTTTCCCAAAAGCAAAATCCATCGGTGTCTTGGCACATAACCAAATCATGTCTCAAAAGGAGACCTCTTAGTAGAAGAGTGTGATGCATGGTTGTAGGCATGCTGCACATAATGAAAACTCTCATCCCACAACTTAGGATGCTTACTACAATAACCTCTGAGTAGATGCACAACTGTCATGTTTACAACCTCTGTATGCCCATCGGTCTGCGGATGGAAGGCCGTACTCTTCTTCAGTTTGGTGTCCATGAGTCCCCACAAAGCTGACCAAAATTACCCCAAGAATCGAGAATCTCGATCCAATACAATAGAAGTAGGTAACCCAAAATGAACCCATACAAATTGAAAGTACATATGAGCTGTCAATTCAGCAGTGACTTGCTTTTTACATGGCATCAAAATACACATTTTGCTAAACTGATCAACTACTACATACAAATAATCATGTCCCTTCCTAGACATAGGTAACCCCCCAACAAAGTCCATTGACACACTTTTCCATGGACGAGAAGGTACAAGTAGAGGTGTGTACAATCCCAACTTCCTATTACTAGGCTTACTAGTTGCACACATAACACAACCTCTAATATACTTAGTTACAGTTTCTTGCATACGAGGCCAATAACAATATTTCTGCAGCCGAGTCAATGTTTTGTTCACCCCAAAGTGTCCTGCAATCAATGAGGTATGTGCTTCTCTAATAACTTGTGCTTGTTCATCTTTTGGAACACATAATTTGCCCAAGTGATATAACAATTTATCCTGCACATAATAATCTTTCTCTTCTACATGTTTACCTTTCATTAAAGCAGCATAGATATCCTTAAAGTTCTCATCATTAGCATATTGTTCCTGAAAACTTTCATGAACCATAGAACTATTCTGAAGGATTATCAAAGTATTCATCATAGGAGGTCTAGAGAGCATGTCTGCTACTTTGTTATGGGTACCTTTCTTATACTTAATAACCAAATGAAACTACTGTAGAAAACCCATCCACTGAAAGTGCCTACTTTGTTGTAGTTTAGTTTGTGAGTGCAAATATTGAAGTGGCTGGTGATCAGTGTGGATTACAGTTTCTTTCCCCATTATGTAATGTTTCCATTTCTTAACACTCTAAACTAAAGCATAAAGTTCTTTATCATAAGTGGGATAGTCACTTACTGCTCCTAAAAAAGTTTCAGAGTGGTAGCAAAATAGTTTACCTCCTTGCATGAGTACTTCTCCCATGGCAAACCCACTCGCATCTGTCTCGATCTCAAATGGTTGATGTAGATCTGGTAAGGCCAAAACTGGTGCGGTGCTCAACTTTCCCTTCAAAGTGTTGAAAGCCTTCTGTTGTGGACCTCCCCACTGAAAAGTTGCTCTTGTACTGGTTAATGCATGTAATGGTGATGCTATATAAGAGAAATTTGCAATAAACTTTCTCCAGTACTGAACTGCACCTAGGAAACTTCTGACCTCTGTGACTGTACTTGGCTTAGGCCATTTTACAATAGCTTCGACCTTCGCAGGGTCTACTTTCAATTGACCACTCCCTACGACATAGCCTAAGTACACTAAGGATGTCTTAGCAAATTCACATTTAGACATCTTTACATATAGTTTTTCTTTTCTCAATACATCAAAGACTTTCTTTACATGACTTACATGATCTTCCCAAGTTCGACTGAATACAAGGATATCATCTAGATAGACTATGACAAAATCATCAATAAAAGGAAAATGACATCATTCATGACTCTCATAAAGGTAGCTGGTGCATTACAAAGCCCAAAAGGCATAACCAACCACTCAAACAGTCCCTATTTTGTCTTAAATGCAGTCTTCCAAATATCATCTTCTGCAATTCTTATCTGATGATAACCACTTCGCAAATCTAACTTAGTGAAATAAATTGCATGTTTTAATTGATCAAGTAAATCATCAATTCTGGGAAGAGGATACCTGTTCTTTACCGTTATCTTGTTCAAGGCAGGTAGTCGATGCACATCCTCCAAGTTCCATCTTTCTTTGGAACCAAGACAATTGGAGAACCACAAGGAGAAGTACTAGGATGAATAACTCCTTTTTCCACCAACTCTTGAACCTGCTTTTTAATTTCCTCATTCTACATAACTGATAAATGGTACATGCCGATATTAGGAAGTGGCACATCCTGCTGTAACTGGATTTCATGTTGTATCTCTCTCTTGGGTGGCAACCCCTTCGGTTCCTGAAACATGTCATCATAAGCGGAAATAATCTTGACCATTTCAGTTTTATGTTTTGGGTCACACCCCTTGAAGGCCTCAGATTTATCATCTTCTTTGGCTTTTACAAGCATTAATACAAAGTTCTTACTTGAGTTGACCAACCTCTTCATTTGACCAGCATTAACTAGTGTAAGATTAGTCTTCACCTTATGTGCCCGTACAATGTATTCTACCCCATCTTTAAAAAGATGATACTTATTCTCCCCCCTATAAAAGATTGCTTTTCTGTCATAAAGATAAGGACTCCCTAACACAAGCCCACAAATATCCAAAGGGACCACATCTACTTCTACCTCATCTACAAAGTTTGCAGTGATAGCAAATCTCAATTTACATTGTTTAGTTACTTGTAGTTGAGCATCATTGCAAACCCATCCAAGTGGATATGGTTTCGGATGAGGTGTTGTAGTCAAATTAAGTTTCTTTACAACTTCTTCAGATATTAAGTTGACTTGTGAACCCGTATCAAACAGAGTATCAACCTTAGTGTGTTTTGTTACAACACGAATGTGAAACAATTCATTTCTTTGCTTATCAACCTTAGGAGAAGATTCTTTACTTGTACTTGCACTGGCATTAGAAAAACTTGCATCAGATGAGAGAGATATACCTTTCCCTTTACCTTGGATTCCGGTAGCAACAATCTTTGTCTCATCTCCGGAGTCTAGAACCAAGATCTGTTGAATCACTGCAGTAGTCTTTTGCTTGCCTTTATTACCTCCATATCTTTTCGGCCTCAACTCAGGATGAAGCTTCCAACATCTTGAATCATCATGCCCCTCTTTCTTGCAATGGGAGCACGTGGGTTTCTCACCCTCTTTCTTAGCTGTAGCTGTCTTCTTCCCTTTGCCTTTATCTTTGTCTTTTTCTTTCCCTTTAGACTTACCCTCGAACTTAGATGGCTTCTTGGAAAAGTTATCACTAAAAGTGTTCTTACCCCTTGACTCTATATGAGTAGCTTGAACAGACACCTCGTCTAGATTGTTGGGACTCAACATCAAAATAGTGTGCCTAAGGTAAGAATGTAAACCACCAATATACTTAAGTAATGTGTCTTGGGTATACAAGGGAACATTTAGAGCAATGGCCCGTTTTCTAAACTCATGAGTATAGTCCTGGACAGACTACCCCTTACCTTGCCTAAAGGTTTTCCAATTCATGGTTAATTGTTGCACGTAACCTAAAGGATAGAATTATTTCCTAAGGGCAGCAACAAACTCCATCCAAGACATATTAACTTGACCATGGCGAGCAATTTCTTCCGAGTTTTACTCTCCCACCAGGTGAGAGCTGTACCTCCCAACCGGAGAGTTGCTAATTGAATCCTAGAAGCATCTTCTACTAGGCCTTGAATCCTATAGTATACTTCTACTTGTTGGACCCAATCATCTAACTTCTCAGCATTTAACTCCCCACAGTATTTAGGTAACTCAAATTTTACATCAAGCTTAATTACAGGCTTAGACTTGCTCTTAAATGGATTTACATTAGAAGAAGGAGAAGGAGAAGGAGAAGGAGAAGGAGGAGAAGGGGGAGGAGAAGAAGAGGGAGAAGATGGAGGAGAAGGAGTTTCTAGAGCTTTCTCCTCTGTGTCTTTCTGATCTTCCTGCTTCTTGTGCTTTGAAGAACCTCCCTTTTCGCGCTTCTTCTTTTTAGCATAAAGTTCGTCCACCATCGCCTTCATGTCAAGAAATAGCTTCTGGAAATCCTTGTCACTGAGCTCTGAACTTTGTCCACCTTCTTTTCCTTCCATTTGTGATGATCGATTAGCTATTTGTCTTCCGATCTCTGGATTGTATTCTTCAAGTTATCCTTCACCTTGTTGAAACCTGGATCTCGTTAGCATTCAATTTGCAATACAAGCCACACACAAAGCTCTGATACCAACTTGATCTATTTAAGGATCTAGGACAATTGCTTTTAGAATGCGTAACGTAAAAGATCACTTAATACAATGCTCAAATGAATAAATGAACATAATATAATTGCCAAGATAATGAACTGAAAAGAAAGAGAAAAAATAAGAGGAGACAAACGCAATTGATAACGGAGTTCGTCCCTAAGGACTACGTCTCCGGGCCCCTCTCCAACGAAGTGACCGATCCGATTATACTCCAAAATCAGTTACAATTGCTTTATGGACTATCTCCTTCAAGCATAGCAGCATAACTTTCCTCTTATGTGCGGAAATGTCTGCAAAATCTCCCGATCATTCTCTCGTTCTCACCACCTGGTCTTGGAAAAACAAGGCCTACACCCCTCTTTTTATACATAAAATTTGCCTAATTAGGCTTAACCATCAAATTAAATGTCTAACTCCCTCTAGCAGCTCGTACACTAGCTTTTATGTTCTTTACAATCTTTTTGTTGAGAGGTTGAAGTGGGTTTTTGTTGGGTTATGGCTTAAAAAGCCATTTGGTTAGGATTCGGTTGACAGACTTACAACAAAATGAACCGCGTCCATACATATATTAGAAAGCCTGCGCAGTGCAACGGTAAGTCTTTATTATGGTAGCACGTCCGGCGCGGGTTCAAACCGCCGGGAGGTTTATTTTTTCCAAAAAAATCTTCAAAAACCTTCAACAAAACAAAACTTTACTAAATATAATTAGAGGGCAATCTACGTGGTGTAGCGGTCCAACCACCAGCTAAATTGGGCGAGGTCGTTGGGTCAAACCCAAACAAATATTTTGTTAAAACCAACGAGTAAACAACCCATCGACTGAAGGATGGAAGAGATACAGAGGGCCACGTGTCACACTAGGAGGGTGCCATGTGGCATGTTCTAATTCGCTGATGACGCTGACTATCTGCTGACTCACCCGATGACTGTGCCGATGACTCACCTGCTGACTGTTGTACGGAACGTACGGATGGACACGTGTCGGTCAGTGATTGGTCTGTATAGTTTGAGTCACCTGCCACGTGTCACGCTTGAATTTGTCCATGTAGATTCCGTACAGTACGGACTGACACGTCAGCATGATGATGTCATCATATGTACCCTCAAGTTGACTGAAGTTTGACTGCTTCTAACTCGAGCATACGACGTCGGATTTTGACGAAATGAACACCATCAGAATCATCTCGACGAGCTCTTCACAATGACGCTGGTTCCATTGATTTCTGAGATGATTAATTTTTTCACCTTCTAGACGCCCCTGAAGCCAGTTTGACTGGAAGTTTGACTGGCCGTAACTTGCACAAATGGAGTCCTTTTCACCCCGTTCAAGTTGCGTTGGAATCAGGACGTCGTTCTCTTTCTGATGGTGCTGAAATTTGGAGTATTGGGAACACTTCAACTTTCACTGAAAAATTGTCCCCCGGATCACATACATCTATACATGTATCTATCAATATTTTGACAAATAGAAACAACTAAATGCTAATTTCCCAATTTTGATTTATCAAAATAGTACTTGTTTTCCATTATAACAAAATTAAAAGTTATGTATTGACATACATTCATGCATATTGTCCATACATGCATATATGCATATATGCCTTCATTCATATTTGCATATGCATAAGAATACATCCTTCCATGTAAAATATGCATTTGCACCTATATCCAAATATGCATACACCCATGTATACATGTGTTCATATCTCCATCTCTCCATGTAGTTCTGTTTTCTATGTATACATGTGTTTATTGATGCATCCATATGCATATATCTGTGAATAGCTCTACGTATTTCTGTCTCCATGTATTTAATGTTCTCCACTGCATCAGCATTTACATGTTCTCTTTTTAATGATCTTCCATATTTATTTTTTCCATAGTATATGCATAAGAGCTTCCACTTTGCCTTCTATTGTTGCATTTCGAGGAAGCTCAAGGATCTCAGTACCTTGTTCAATATGAGGGAGAGTGAGAAATGCAACGTTGGTCTTTTTTCTATGTTTATATTGATGGACTCAGCCCTATGATGATTTTTAAAAACATAACCAATACCAAACTAGACATTCTTCCACCCCTTGTTGCAAGAAATAATCACTTCATACCCTATTGATTCCATTCATTTAAATTTCCACCCTTGCACGCCCTTTTTTCTCAAATCAAATACATTTCAAAATCCAGTTATTTGCTTGTCTTCAATCATACCAACATGGTGCGTTCCTTTTTTCACAAAATCCAACTCTCTCATTGGAATTTTCATTTCTTGAATTTAATCGTAAGCATATAACTTGCAAATGATAAATTCATACCATCTACATTCCCATTCATTCTCATATCCATCATCCTATATCCTTGTCTCCCATCTCAAATACTTTCCATAACTTATTCATACACCCTATTTGCATCTCCCCCTTCTCTCAATTCGCTCCCTTTCTTCCACTTCCATAACTCATTCTTCTTTTTTACACTCACATTTCTTTATCTATCTACACTTCAAATATACCCTCATCCATCACAACAAAACACACCATAGCAAACAATGAAAAAGATGAAGAAAATATCAAGGTTATGCAAATAAACACTGAGGGCTTTAAAAATAACACTCATAACATACAACTGTATTCAAGAGTTATTTTCATAATGTCTTTTCTAAACCTTGTTTATTACAGCTCCCTAAAAGCGCGTATAACAGTTTCTTCAAGCCTATTATGTGTAATCAGATTTAACAAATATTTACATGTTTCCATGTATTCATATGCATTATTAGGCATCCATTAGGCATCCTTTATACAGTTGCTCTAAAAACAATATTGTATATGTTTCAAATGCAAATTGTTCCTAAAATTTATTGCTTTATGTACACATGCATCTAAAAAATGTTCTTTTTGTACTAAATTACATGGACACAACTATACATCCATCCATGCATAAATGCTACTTGAGCATCACTACGCTTTCACAAATTTGTATTTCTACTCGATTTTAGTGTTTTCCATTCAAATTTCTCGTTCACATGTCATGTATGCCTTTCACTCTTATTTGCATTGTCTTCACATGCATACATCTATACATGCATCCATGTATACATAGATGCCTCAAGCATTGTAACAAATGTTTAAAAATTTTGGCATTCAATACTAAAAACAAAATAATAATACACCTTTTGCTTCCTGGATAAGATAATAAAGGAAATTTGTTACTGCAAATGTGAGCATGTACCCATGTAAAGTATCCTAGTAACCCATGGCCATCATATATTCATGCATATTGTCCATACATGCATGTATGCATATATGCTTTCATCCATATTTTCATATGCATATGAATACATCCTTCCATGTAACATATGCACTTGCACCTATATCCAAATATGCATACATCCATGTATACATGTGTTCATATCTCCATCTCTCCATGTAGTTGTGTTTTCTATGTATACATGTCTCTATTGATGCATCCATGCATATATATCTCAATAGCTCTACGTATTTCTGTCTCCATGCATTTTATGTTCTCCACTGCACCAGCATTTACATGTTATCTTTTTTTTTATCTTCCATATTTATTTTTTCCATAGTATATGCATAAGAACTTCCACTTTGTCTTCTATTGTCGCATTTCGAGGAAGCTCAAGGACCTTAGTACCTTATTCAGTACGAGGGAGAGTGAGAAATGCGACATGGATCTTTTTTCTATGTTTATATTGACGGACTCAGCCCTATGATGATTTTTAAAAGCATAACCACTTTTGATAACTTATTCATACAACCTATTTCCATCTCACCCTTCTCTCAACTTGCTTCCTTTCTTCCACTTCCATCGCTCATTCTTCTTTACCACCCTTACATATTTTTATCTATCTATAGCTCAAATATACCTTCATCCATTAGAACAAAATTCACACCATCCCAAAGGGAAAATTGAAAAAAAAATCAAGGTTATGCAATTAAACACTGAGGGCTTTGAAAATAACTATTACAGCATAGAGTTGTACTCTAGACTCCCTTTGGAAATGTTTTCTTCTATATCCTGTTTATATATCCTAAATACACTTGGTCAAAAAACAATAATGTATTATTCTTTTGTTTCAATCATAAATGTTCTTTTTATATCTCTCAAATGCTACTTGTTTCTTTTATCCATACATTTATGTATTTCTTCGATATATGCATTGCTAGTAAATAGTTAATTTTCCCTGCTTTCTTTCATTTAATACTATACATGCAAATTGAGTCTCATTGTTAAAATATAGTTGTATTCAAGAGTTATTTTCAAAATGTCTTTTCTAAATCCTATTTTTTACAAATTCCTAAAAGCGCATATGACCATTCCTCCAAGGCTATAATGTATATTCGGATTTCACAAATGTTTACATGTATCCATCCAACCAAATGCATTATTAGATATACTTTATACACTTGTTCCACAAACACTAATGTATTGCTGCTTTGCTTCAGTTAATAATGTTTTTCTAGTTCTTGTTTAAACTGCATATTGTTTCTAACATTTCTAACTTTATGGACACAGGCATATATAGATACTTCTTAACATACCAAGTTAGATGGACTAATGCTTTCATTTCATATATGCATTGATACTAACTAGTTTATTTCTCTTCTTTTCTTTCATTTAATACTACATATGCGATTTCAGTCTCATCACGCTTTCAGGCTTACTCAGCTGCCAGTGATGCTTGTCACTCTTTTCTGCATTCCATGCACATTGGTAAATGTCTACATGTATCCATGTATACTTAAATGCTTCGAGCATTTTTACAAACACTATAACATTATTCTACTGTACATTGTTATAATAATTTAATGTTTAGATGCAATGCACTACAATGTAGATTATTATATTTATTTACTGTACCTACGTTATATCTTAATAAAATTCTTTATATCTTTTCAAATTACTTTTTGTTTAAAATATATACACAAAAATATATCTATTCATATTACATTAACAACATTGAAATCTACTTTATAATAAAATCAATACCTTTGCACAATATTATCTAAGAATTTAGCATAATATTTTTTCCACTTATTACAATTTCATAAGTTAAACTATTACATTTTATTTCACATATACACAAATTTAATCGTAGGTAGTAAGGTTCTTTATTATTTCTTTCCTAATTACTTATCATTTATTATATAAACACAAATTTTTATTCATACTACATAAACAATATTCAAATCCTATTTATAATAAAATCAATAGCTTTCTACTCATTCATCTAACAATTTATTGTAATATAGTTACATTGTTCTATACACAAAAATATCTTATCGTATTACATAGACAGGATTTAAATCTTATTTATAATCAAATCACTAGCTTTGTATAATACTAATCTTTTTACTACGTTGCAAAAAATATTCATTAATCTTACAAAAAGTTTATACTCAAATGAGCTATACCTATCAATCTTCTACCTAACACTATTGTTTCTATTAGCACTTGCATATTGCGATATGATAAACTAAAGTAACTCAATTGTATTAATTAACATAGCACATGCTCTGCAACAGTTCACTAAACATTATTTTGTTTACAGATGCACATACAAGCAAAAAAAAATAAAATTGTAAAACTTAGTTTCACCATGCATATAAAAATGGGCCATGTAAAGAATGCATTTTCTTTTCTTCCACGCACACATTTTTTCTGTAAATAGTTGCATATGATATTTGATGCTTTAGAAATATCTCTGCATTTGAACTTTGTTCCGTATAAAATGACTAATGAATTTTTTGACACTTTATTTCTCCAGTTTTCTTTCATTTAATATTGTAAATGCAAACTGAGTCTCCTTCTGCTTTAAGGCTCGTTAACATGCCAGCTATGCTTTTCACTCCTATATGCATTATGTGCATGTGGATGCATATATGCATTTATGTCTCGTGCATTGTTACAAATCTTCCCGATCATTTTCATTCAATAATTAATATAAATTAATAATGCATTCTTGCTTCCTAGTTAAAATCATAAAGAATCTACCTTCTCACAAATGTATACATACACACACAAAAAAACAAGACTTCATTGCTAAAAAAACTCCACGTATACATGGTACCCATAAAAAAAAAAAAATTCCTTTGCATCTATCCACACGTGCTCTTTGTTCACATGTCCCTATGGACCAAGTTTCCCATGAATCCTACAAAATCCTATGCGTTTGTGCGCTTCTAAAAATAACTTTTAACTTTTCTAGCTACTTTCAATACATTTATATTCCCATTTGCTATCTAGAACCTTTTCCTGCCTCTAAGCTACATGACTTTTACCTCTTGGCAGGAACTCGACGCTTGCGTCACTTGTTTATACGATACATTTCTTAATAACACATGGCCTTATCATATTTTTGAGTCACTCTTTTTTATTTTCCGTTTACTATGGTACTTATCTTATTTAGACAACACTTATGACATAACCTTTACCACACAACATCTATTACAAATTATATTGATTACACTTATTTATGATGATGATTTATTTATCTTAAGATGTTTATCTATCATACACACATTATTTTTATGTGATTTATCTTTATGGCATGTGCTCATAACATTTATTACAAAATTGATTAAAGCCTTCCATGAAAAAATGGAGAAACAAAATAGATTTATATGTACTTTCATGATTACATATTATTTATTAGTGGCTACATGCCTAACTTTATTATATATTTTTGACTCACATGACATTTATTTGGATTTTTGGGGACTATCTTTATCTTATTATTTTCTTATATTGAGGGCTACTAGAAATTTCCTATGTCTATATCATTTTAAAGCCTCATTTTACTATCTTAGCCATTTGATGGAAACCACTTTTATATGTGTCTCCATGATCATTTCTTACACACTTATATTAGCATATCTTATAATGTTCCTAGAGTTATCTTATCACAATAGGGGTACTATTTTGTTCCTGCATTATATGCACTTAAATATTTTTTAATCTTTCCTATAGGGCCATCTTAACATTTTTATTGTGTTTCCTTATACAAGAGAGGGATTGAACATGGACCATAAGATCACAAATGCATACAACTTCTTGACCATTTGTTTGGGGCTCTATGTGATCCACATTATGGAATGATGTGCAAGATTAAACAATAGGGGTGCGGGTGCTTTGACATTCATATTTAATTTATGCCTTACACCTTTCATCAAAATTTGGTGTCTCTTAAAAAACATTAAAAAAAACAATAGAAAACGAAAAATGCTCGTCTACACAGATAATAAGAACACTTGGCTTTGCTCTGCTCTAACGTTTCTCGCATTGGCTATTTTCTGAATTTTTGACACTGTTTTGATTTGACTGCTTCATGGGTTGCTCGAGGGGGGCGGCAGCGGGAAGGATCCCCATTCCAAGGATGTTGTCCCCTTTCCTGGTGTTGTGCCTGCGATGGCAGTGGCCAATCTGGCTACTCTCGATATGACATCCCCTCCTCGTACTGCAGTCCTTTCCCCTATGGAAAAGATAGAGGGAATCTTTGGGAAGTCACCCATTTCTTTGACTTTTGGGTTGAATTCCTTTTTCTCAGAGGAAGCACCGACTTTCTACGTGGACAAACTGGTGGGGTTTGACTCGCCAGCCTCGTCTAAAAGACTAGTGGAATTTGCTTCTTGCTCAGTGACTGGCTGGGAAGTAGATGTCCCTAAGGTCCTGATGTTGAAGGTGATGGATAACCTCAAAATGGCACTTGTTGAAAAGTTTTTGGCATATAGGCCAAATATTGAACTTGTTCATCAGTGGGCTGCTTCCACCTAGAACCTGAAAGGCAGTTTCACCATAAATGCAATGCCCAAAGGTATTTTTCTATTTTCTTTTCTAGTTTACAAAGATATGTTGAAGGTTTTAACTAGGGGTCCATGGGCTTGACCTAGGATTTAAATTTTTTCTTTCCCTATGCAAATGGAAACTGGGTTTGACCTGTTAGCTGATTTGGGGGCCTCTGCACCAACATGGGTTCGTCTTCCGGGCCTCCCTTTGGAGTTATGGGAGAAGGGAATCTTAAAGGGCATAGCGAACTCCTTTGGGAGCCCCCTGGCCATAGATAATATAACTCAAGAGAGGTTGAGATTGGTGTATGCTCAAATATGTGTTAATGTGGCAGTAAATACGGTCCTCCCCTCAATACTGCTTAAGTCAAAGTTTGGTAACTGGACTCAACCCCTGGACTATGAAAATTCCTGCCTCTTTTTCCAATAGTGTAAGAGGTTTGGTCATCTAATTGATTCTTGTATGATTTCTGGTGAGGGTTCCAAAGCTAAAGGAAAAAATTTAGAAGAGGACAACTCGTCTAAGGTAATGGCTTCTGGTGAGTAGCCTTCAACTACTTCTCCCCATAAGGTGTATGTTCCCCTTTTGAAGGTTAATCAAGATCTAGAAAGGATGGTTGTGTTTGATCCTCACATTGAAGTTAACGAGTCGGGGTGCCTGAACCTGAATGTGGCTGCCCCTGCTTCTTTCCATCTTGCTTCGGGTTTTCCTACTTTGGAAGAAATGGGAAGGGAAGATATAACTCAGGAGAAGGTCCAAGTTGAGGTTCCCTTGTTGGTGAAGAATGTGTCAGTTCTAAAGGTGAACGAGCAGACTCATGGTGTTGATGAAGTCTTGGAAGAGGGAGAGTATGTTTTGGATGATACAACCCTGTCTTTGGAGGAAATGAATATTGTATCTCAATTTGGAGCAAAAAATCTAAGCGATTCGTTGGCTCTTCTTGGCTTCCATCAAGGGTCTTGTGATAAGGAGGATGATGAGGCATGGTCACAAGCTACAACTAAAGCCAAAAAGAAAAAGAAACCAGATGTTGGAGGGGGCAATAAGGTGGGAAGATCCTCCCAAAAGGAATCGAATACTAAGGATATTGTGAGGGATGTGGCAGCTGGAAAACATAGAACCTTGGACTCGATCGTAGGATTGAAGCCCAAGAAGAAGTAGCTTGAGGGATAGATTAGGATGGAGGTGGGGGTGATTCTATTTTTTCAATGAAGTACATTTCCTAGAACATAAGGGGCCTTAATAGCTTGTATAAATAATTTTTGGTAAAATCTCACATTCTTGATAATAAAGTGGATGTTCTCCTATTACAGGAAACAAAGATGAAGAAATAGACCTTTGAGAAAGCTATTGTAAGTATTTGGCCAGGTGTTAATTACTTTGTTAGCGAGGCGTAAGGTGCTTCAGGTGGTATTGTAACCCTTTGGAATCCCTCTAAATTGAAAGGCTCTCCATTTTCCACCTGTAAGAACAATCTTCAAATTACTATGGAAGACATTGTTTCTCAGGAGAAATGGAATCTCTTAAATATTTATGCCCTGAATTCGAGTAGGGACAAAGTTTTGTTGTGGGAAAAACTAAATGAAGCTATTTATGATAGGAAAGATGATCACTGGATGCTTGGAGGGGATTTTAATTCTCCTCTCCTACCTTCATAAAAGTCTGGAGGGTCGAATGATTTTTTAGATAGTATGATGGAGTTGGTTGAGTTCTTCAATTTGATAGGTCTAATTGATATCCCCCTCTAAGGAACTAAGTATACCTGGTCTAATAGAAGGAATGGTAGCCATCTAATCCAAGTTAAACTAGATAGGTTCTTGATCTTTGCTAACTGGGATATTTCCCAATTCCTCTCTCTTTATGCTCTCCCAAGGTTAGGATCTGATCATAATGCATTGGTGCTAAAAGGAAATTTGGACCATAATAGGGGACCTTTCCTTTTAGATTTGAAGCTATGTGGGGTCTCCACCTGGATTTTTCTACTTTGGTTAAATCTTGGTGGGAGGAACCCATAATAGGTACTATGATGTACTGTTTGGCGGAAAAGCAACGCAGAATAAAGCAAAAAGTGAAAGGGTGGAATAAGATTACCTTTGGAAACATATTTGAGATAAAGAATACCCTGGGAAAAAGTTTAAAAGAGGTTCATGATATTATGGAGATTGGCCTAGTGGATGAAGAGATATGTGCTCGGGAAAGAGATCTTAGATCCCAATGGTATAAGATAAACAAAAGGGAGGAAATATTTTGGAAACAAAAATCTAGGGTCCAATGGCTGATGGAAGGGGATAGGAACACTCAATTCTTCCACCAATCCACTTTGAAACACAGAAGCAAAAATAGTGTAAGATTGCTTGTGAAAGAGGATGACTCTATTGTGACCAATGAAAAAGATATTGCTAGGGAAGTTGTTAACTTCTTCTCCCCCTCTCATATGGATCCTGGCAATGCTCTTCAGGTAAATGCTAACTTTCTTGAAGTGATCCCTAATGTAATTTCAAATTTAGACTTAAATATGATGACTAATGTTGCTTCTATGGAAGAAGTCAAAAAGGTTGTTTCTCTTTTGGTACCTTCAAAGCCCCTAGCCCTGATGGGTTCCCTCCTGCCTTCTTCCAAACTTATTGGGATATTGTTAAAATGGATCTTTTTAATGTTGTAGGGATTTCTTTAGGTTGGGTAGGTTGTTGAACCATTTGAATGCTACCTTTATAGCTCTTAATCCTAAATCGGTTGATTCCTCAGCCATGAAATATTCTAGACCTATTAGTCTTTGCAACATGGTCTATAAAATTTTCTCCAAAATTTTGGTGTTTAGACTCAAACCGGTGCTTGGAAAAATGATAGCCTCAAATCAAAAAGGTTTTGTTTAAGGTAGAAATATTCTTGCTACTGTAATTTCTACCCATGAAATTATTCATTCAATGGATCATTCAAAAAAGCTTGGGATGGCCTTCAAAATTGATATTTCCAAGGCCTGTGATAGGGTCTCCTGGCCTTTCCTTTTTGTTGTTCTTAAGAAGTTTGGGATAGATGGTAGATTCCTAAAGATGACTTCTACTTGTGTTACTTCCCCCATGTGTTTTGTTCTGGTCAATGGTGTTCCTCAAGGTTTCTTCTCCTATGGTTGTGGGCTTAGGCAAGGTGACCCTCTTTCTCCCTACTTGTTTATCATTGTTGTTGAAGTTCTGGGCAAGAATATTCAAAAGTTGGTGGACTCAAAAGCTCTCAAAGGTGTAAAAGCAGCCTCTTCTCTCAGGCCTAAGTCCCATCAACAATTTTTTGATGATACTCTAATGTTTGTGGAAGCTTCGGTTGGGGAAGCAGGTCTATGGAAACAAATCCTTAATGATTATGCTATTGTTTCTGGTTAGTGCATAAACTATGAAAAAAATAAAGTTTACTTCTTCAACATTGATCAACAGATAAAGGAAAAAGTGAATTTTTTTTTGGGATGTCAAGAAGTTGACTTATCTAATGCCTATTTGGGCCTCCCTTTTATCTCTACGAAATTGGAGAATAATTACTGGAACCAATTGATAGAAAGAATCCAAAAAAAATTGGTTGGTTGGAAGGGGAAGCTTCTTAGCTTGGTGGGAAAAATTCAACTCCTTAAAGCCTCTCTTCAGAATATTCTGGTTTATTACCTATCTCTATTCAAAATCCCAACCCATATTGGGGAGAAGATTGAGTAGATTTAGCAAAAAAAATTGTGGTTAGGAACGGAAGAAAAAAATAGGATATCCCTGGTCAGTTGGGAAAAAGTGTGTATGCCTAAAAGAAGTGGGGTTCTGGGGTTGAGAAAAATTTCCATGCTAAACAAATCATTAACATCTAAAATTGGTTGGAATCTTTTGGAGGGCTCCAAAGACTGGTAAATTTTTTCCAAGCTAAGTACTTATGGAACATGAATCTTGGTTGTTTACTCTCACAATCAGATCTACCTACTGTTTCAACCTTATGGAACCATCTTGTGAGATTGAGGAATGTGTTGAGGATGGGGGCAAGGAAGAGAATAGGGAATGGGAATAATACTGATTTTTGGAAGGATCCTTGGATAGAGAATTCCACTATGTCTACCTTTGAAGAAATGAATCCTCTCAAGCTTAGCTTAAACAGGATTTGTTGAAAAAAGGTGTTTGATTATATAAACTGGGACATGGAGGAACCTAAATGGAAGGAGTTCAACACTCTATTAAGGAGAAACAATCTAAGAGGTCAAAGATAGGTGAATTGGGATCCAATCCTCACGAATCTGCATAATTTGATAGGGGAGGCTAAGTGGTTCAATAGAGAAAGGGAAGATGAGTGGCTCTGGAAAAGTAGCTCTGCTGGTTGTTTCTTAGTTAAAAAGACCTATGAAGATCTGGTGAGGGACTAGGTTACTATTCCTGAACACTTCTAGGTAGGGTGTGGCTAAAGAATCTTGTTCCCAAAATTAATTATTTTTGGTGGATTCCTGCTCATGGCAAAGTTTTCACTATTGACAATTTGGTTAAGAGAGGCTTCCTGAAATATACCGAACCAATTTTTTCAAATTTTCAATTACAAAGAGTAGAGCAATACATAATCGTAAGGGTTAGCACTTAAACCAAACGATGTGGAATTCAACTCTAACCAAGAATGTACACCAGGATCCCGAGTTGGGCAAGGTGTGAACATATGGTCAGAGGATCTCAATGCAATGCTGGTAAAGGAACTCTAACCAAGAATGCGCCGAATGACAACAAGCATATGGTCAAAGGGTCTTAATGCAATGTTGATACAAGGAACTCTAACGAAGAATGTGTCAGAGAATGACGAGCATGTGGTCAGAGGGTCTTAATACAATGTTGATTTCAAGAACTCTAACCAAGAATGCGTCGGAGAATGACGAGCATGTGGTCAGAGGATCCCTACCAACTATTATGCTGAGTAACTCGACATCAAGAATGTTCTTTCCAAACCGAGATGGAATTGGAGCTACCATATGATGGAGATGCTAAGTATCACAATGCAAATAAGAGAAGAAGTAAGATTAAGATAAATGCTGATAATACTACTATTTAGCTTACAATGAGATATAGAATGCCTGCAAGATCAAGGGTTAGAGCTCTTCAAATTGCTACGATAACAAATGTGTCTTTCACAAGACCCTTTATGACTTCCTAACACCAATCCTTCATTAAAATGCAGATTTCTCAAATCTTATACGACAGACCAGTAGATTAATATGCAAAACCAGCAACATAGAACCCTACCAAATTACTCATAACTCACTCAATTCTCACTCAAATCACATGAGATAAGATGCATAATGATTCTAAGAAGGAGGCACCCAAGATGGAACCCAAAAACTGACTCTAGAACTCTCAGATAATTTCTACATGAATTTCAAGACACCTCCAGATGGTATGGCCCTCAAGGAAGGGCGATTCCTTTAGATAAAATTAAATTCTTCATTAAAAAATCTGTTGCCAAGGAGACACAAAGAGACAATACCCAAAATGATTCTTTTTGTCTTTTTTGACTTATGAGTAAACACAGCAATCAGCTATAAGAGACAATTCCAAAATTTCACTAATATGCATAAAACTAAACTACAAAGCCACACAACTACTACAATGCAGAAATCTCGCTACAAACCACTCAAACTACAACTACCTCATCACTAGTCGCTACATCTCAAGCAAGAAGCAATGCCAAGCTAGGAGGCATACATTCCTCGAAGCAGTCCCAGTACCATTTCGACATCATAACATTCCTGTAGACAAAAGATATCCAAGTGAAGACCCAAGACTTCCTTTTATAAATTTGTGAAGGCCCTCCAAAAGCTTCTAGAAACCCTAATTTTCAAATTTGAAGTAACTCCATTTTCCCTCCAAGAGATGGCGTCCCTTTCTTCAAGGAAAATTTGACTTTAATTTATAAATAATCTCCTCAACAAAATAGGCATCCCTTTTCAAGCATTATTTTAGACCTTAGGAAATATTAAATTATCTTCATGAGGTGTCACCCCTCAAAATCCCCCTTTTTAAAACAACTTAAAGTTGTTTCACTGGGCCAAGGGGACACAATATCAAAATATAACATTTTTGAATCAACTTGACTTATCTTTCCAAAATGCTTCCCAAGGCCAAGATTGATCAAACCAACTGAACCGACTAAAGATGAGAGCCAACCGTGCTGAAACCAACAGGTCCACTGCCAGAAATAGAATTTACTAAAAATAGTAAATTCTTGAAGGTGCTTGGAATGCCAAGAAAATCACATCACCGCGAAGCTCTCTGAAAACCCAGAAAGGATCCACAAATCAATCACCAAATCACGAGCAACAACAACCTCCAAACATTAAACCCTAATTTCACCTTCCAAGTAGCCTATGGGTCTCCAGAATAGGCCAACGGTCAATTGAAAAGATCATGCTCGAGAAGGGGACATTACACTTCCAGTTGGTAAACAGGTGTTCGCTTTGTAAACAAGAAGAGGAGTCGATAATTCATATTTTCTTTCAATGCTAATATGCGAGGGAAGTGTGGTCTTGCTTTTTGTTGTTGTTGTTGTCCTCTAATTGGGTGTTTCCCAATTCAATGAAGCTTTTTATTGAAGGTTGGACAAATTGCCCATTCTCACATAACGTTATTATGGACCTTTGGAATCAAGTTCCTCCATTTGTTACCCGGGGATTGTGGAAGGAGAGGAATAATAAAATTTTTAGAGACATGGAGAGAAGCAGTTGGGAGGTAAGTCAGATTATTAAAACCCAAATTAAGGAAAACATTGAGGCAGGAAGATGCAGCTTATCCAATACCTAGCCTAATTACAAAGAAATGAGGATAAAACAAAATTGGGGAATAAGGAGGGATTTAACCAAAATCATTTGGTCAAAGATTTAACAAAATGGGTACTATTTGGAATCCTCCGCTGAAAGATTGGGTTAAGTGTAATTTTGATGGGTGCTCAAAAGGAAATCCGGGACAAGCTAGTGCAAGGGGTCTGGTAAGAAATCATAAATGTGTTTGTATTATGGGTTTTGGAGTGAATTTGGGTGTTTTCTCTAACAATAAAGTTGAAGCAACGACTGCTCTTGGAGGTTTCAATTTTCTAAAGGAGCTTGGGGTACAAAAATGTCATCATTGAAGGGGATTCTAAGCTAATTTTGGACATCCTAAATGAAGAAGCTACACCTCCTTGGGAATTAAAAAATATAATAGATAGATGCAATTTCATTAAAAAAAAATTCAACATCTATTAGGTACAGCATGTGTATAGGGAAGGAAACAAAGCAACTGATTGTGCTGACAATGTGGTGCTGAGTTGCAGGGGATGGACACATTGGACCAATGGAAACATGCTGACTTTAAGAGACATAATCCTTAATGAAAGATTTGAAAATGAATATCATATGCAAATTTGATAGGTTAGTTGTATGTGGAATTAACGAGTATCGAGTGGTGTTGTTTAACTTTCTGTGTAATGATGGTATCTAGAGTATAGGGTGGTATAGGAGGATCTTGGAAGGAGATAATATTAATAATTTCCCTTTAAAGATGATGTTCAAAAATCACATGAAGTTATTGAATTTGATAAAGGTTGTCATTTCTATGCATGTCGAAAAGCCTTGTGTTAGTAATCCCTGTATTTCTATAGTGGGGAAAAGAATGAATTTTAATAGGGATTTAAATGCTTGCAAGAATAATGATGAGTTTTGGGTTCCAAGAAATGTGAAAATGGATTTCTTATTAAGAAAATTCTTGAATTTTCATTCTATATTGGCTTTGAGTATATATTTGGTGTTTGAGTGTTGGTTACATTCAGGGAAGGAAGCAGATTGTGTGGGTGATTATGAAGAAAAGCTCGATGCAACAAAAGAATTTGTAGAGGAGCAAAATGGGCAGACCAAGGAAAAGAATAGAGCCGCCAAATTTCCAAGCCCTCAAATAGAATGTGGACCTATGGAGGATGTTTGAGAATGTGGGGATGGTTCTGTTCTTCCAATCTCTAAAAGGATACAATGAGAACTTAACGTCTAAATTCACCAAATCTTGGAGGAAGGGCAGTGTCACTATTGGCGCAGTGAAGTTCAAGGTCACCACTCGATTCATTACTGAAGCTATGTGTCTATAGAATAATGGGCTAAAAGTTGCTAAGAAAAGTGGAGTGGACTACCAGAGGTTTGTCGATAAATTACTTCATGAAGGTGAAAATATTAAAAGATTCCAAAACGGGTATGCCAGACTTGAACTCCCTCCTCCCTTTGCATTAGTAAGCTTGTTTGTTATGCACTATTTTACAATCGAGGGTAGGTACATGTTGGTACATGCATACCACTTCCCTCTGTTAAACCATATTAGGCATGAGGAGCATATCAATTTGTCATTTTACTTGTTGTCCTCCTTGCAACTTAACATTGAAAAAGGCGCTAGCCCTCCCCTCCACCAAGGTCTTATGCTTACCTTGTACAAATATGCCCTAGCCTTGAATCCTCATGGAAATCCTTTAAATGCTAGAAAAGTGAACCCTAACCAATTTGAGGAAGAAAATGTGGAATAGCCGAAGGAGGAAAACCCTAATGTTGATGAACTCCTAGTTGATGAACAAATTCCCCACTACCCTCCTGCATTTGCTACTAGGTGTGTGCTAATCCCTGCAAAATATAACTCCACTGTGGCTAATGTATCAAATCCCTCAACTCCTTTGTCATAGAAGAGTGAGAAAACTAGAAGCATTGAATTAGAGCTCATTAGAGCAACACCTAAAAATAGGAAACACTCCCCTCTGCTGTTGGAACCCCCGAAAGCTAAGAAACCCAAAAGATATATTAATCCTAAAGATGTAATAAATATCATTGAGGAAGGGAACCAAATGGAGGAGGATAAGGAAACTTTAAAAGGGAAAGGGAGTAGAGGTAGTGGGGGAATAAGGTCGGCTCGTATGGCTAAAGGTTGCCTCAAAGGAGAAATAAGGAAAACAAAAAATGTTAGTGAATGAGGAGGAGGACCTGGGGTATGAAGATTTTGAAGCCCAGGAAGAAGAAGACTTTGAAGACCTAGATTTTGAGGACACTGCCTATGAGATGGGGGAGGATGGTTCGAAGGAGGAAAAAGAGGAGGAAGATGAGGAGCAAGTGGAGCCTTTCGAGGATAAGATTGAGGTCGAGAATGTGCAAGATGTTGGGTTCTCAGGAATGGACAACAAAGCTAAGGAACTTAGTAATGAGTTTTTAAAAAGCAGACTAACCTTTTTGCAGGTATAGTTCAAAGACATGGAGAAGGCATTAGTTATTCTCATGAAAGTAACTAACAGGTTGATGAGAAGAGCGATGCTTGGAGCAACTTCTGGTGAAATGAAGATTACTAGGAAATTAAAGAAATAGGGGAAACCTAATACCCTGAAGATGTTGGATGAGACAAAGGGCCCTGATTGACACAGATACATTACTCTCATAGGAGAGTATGGGGACTTGCTAAAGAAAGCCAATTAATGATTTTTGTTGCTGCTCTGCTATATTTTGATGAGTTTTTTGTCTTTTTATAGTATCTGGGACTGTTCTGTTAATTTCTATAGATAATGGTGGAATACCACTTGGGATATTGTCAATTTAATTAATGGTCTTCGTAGATCGAAGTATGCTGGTAAAAACTTAATTGTTTTGATTGATAATGGTTGGACAATGGTTACTTTAAATATTGGCCTGCGTGCTAAAACTGATGCTATTTTTTGGATGGTTAGTGGTGTTGTTTCCCACCTCTCTTTGCTGTTTTTTGGTCTATTACTGTAACTATGGGATCAGGGCCCTTCCTTACGTATATAATCAAAAACATTTTTATTTGCCTATAATGGGGTTGAACTTCCATAGCTTTATGATTATCTCCAATTTTTATAATTTTCATGCTTATAATTTGATATATCTTACCTACTTGTTATGTCATACTATTTATGACACTAATTATATGCTTAAAAAACATATATGGTTATTGCTTTGTTGTTTACTAATTTGATAGATGATTAATTTACAAAACCTATCATATAATTGTTAGATGACGTTTATCATGATGATTATGATACACTTTTTAATATTATGTGTGCTTATATTCTTATCTATGATTATATTACCATTACTTTTCATGTATTATTTTCCCTCTCATCTAATTAGTTACATTCAATGAATGCAACTAATCATAGGGGGATATATTATCTCTAACTCTCTTATGTTGAGATTGTAGATCAATAGTTGCGCATATGTTGAGACTCATCACTATGACTAGAGGGATCCTAATAGCACTCACATGCTTGTTTATAATCATAGGTATTACAATACAGATCAAATTTACTACTTTGCATTGAGTCACATTACATGGGCATGCTTAAAGTGTCATATTTATTAAATGTTAGAGTGTATATCACATTTACACCCCTCAGGGAACCAAATTACTATTAGGTGAACACTAAAAGTTATGTCACATTTAAGGATAATTTACCATTTTAGGTGAAACAACTTCACTTGAATTTTTTATTTAAAATTTTTGCTACCTATGTGGTTGCCAAAGGTTTGTATGACTTTTTTTTACTCAAAACATGTTTGAGGGTGAGAAATAATTTATTTAATTATTTTTCTTAAACTTACATCTTAAAATTTGAAGGCAGTTGCAAACAAAAAAAGTTTTGGGAAAGATAGTTTCACTTGAAATAGTCTTATTGACATAAGGCACGACAATTTTACTCATTAGTTCTTACAAACTCAAGAAATCCTAACTTTGAACCACCCTTTCTCTGATTATAGGTATTTTTTAGGAAAATCTAAAAATACTCTTTGGTAGATCTTGAATCCTAAAATTTGATACATATATATGTAGATGCATGTATATGTATGTATTTAATTTTTTGATTCATAAATTTCTATTATGGGGTAACTCCCTTTCATTTAAAATAAAGTAAAGTAACAAAATCCTCAAATAGAGGTTAAAAGTGGTTTACAAATTCTTGCAAAAGCTTCTAATTATTTTTACGGATGATGAATAACATCCCATCCTTTAGTTCAAATAGGTGTTCCACCTATTGAGAATTTAACAACTTTGGGCTCCTTGTCAAGAAGCTCTTGTATCCCTTGAATTTGCACTTTATTAGCCCCTAATTGAACATCCAAAGGCACTGTCACAACTCAAAGCTATTTTTTAATTACCTTCTACTAAAAAATCTAGCCACATCATTGACTACACTTCTTCACTCATAAGAAAAATATCCTTATAGACCAAGCTTTATCACGGTTATTTGATATTTGTTCTCGACAAGCTTTGCATACATCTTTCTATCCATGATCGTGTACTCCTCCAAGCTGCACTTCATTGGCCCCTAATTGAACATCCAAAGGAACTATCACATCTCAAAGCTATTTTTCAATTACTTTCTACTAAAAATTCCTTCCACGTCATTGACTACACTCCTTCAATCATAAGAAAAAATATCCTTGTAGACCAAAATCTATCACAGTTCTTTGACATTTATTCTTGACAAGCTTTCCATGCATCTTTCTATCCATGTTGTTAATGCTAGCCATAATAAATTCTTTAATGACCCCATTGTCATGAATGTGTCCTATTTTAATTTTTTTTAAGCCCATCACTTCTTTGATTATGCTTGCAACATGAAGGATACCGATGTTAAAAAGGCCATTGAATTACTCCACTACCTCCTTGTTGACATAGTTACACTATTGTCTACTTATAGAGATTCATTGCACCATTTTTGATGCATATGCTAGCCAATCTAAACAAAAAATTATAAATGATGCATTCTCAAAGATATTGTAGCCAAATAAAGAGATTTAATTAGATCCTCCCTAATCTTAAGATGATGCAATCAAACCTTTGCCACAAGATCTCAAAAAATACTATCCCAAACATTCTCTAGCTATCTAATACAATTTAATGATCTCTTGAAGTCCATCCCACTCTCTACACCTATTTTCTAGTATTGCCTCCATTTGCTTGCTTGATGACACAATTAATTCTAAAATCTACTTCCTTATTGGCCTCCTTATAAACATGTCTTATGGAAAAATCTTGGAGATCATCTAAAAGGAGGTTAATAAGGCTAACCCACTTACTCAATTTCTAGTTTTTAGAACTTTTATTTTTAATTATGTTGATGCAAATCAGCGAATCCCCTTCAATTTCTACCTCTTTAATATTTTTATAGGGGAATAATTTCAAACCATGGTAAAGAGTAGCCACCTTCGCCTCATTATTTGTTCCATGATGAAGCTTCTTTGATAATTCCCAAATGAGGATTCCCATCTCATCCTTGATAATGTATCCTTCAAAGATCTCACAATCACATCTTAAGGCCTTGTAAAAAAATATATTTACTCTACCTCTCGAGGGAGACAATATATGTATGCATGTATACATACATACATATAATATTATAGTTTAATTACTTTTAGTATTTTTCTTATCACTACAAATACTTGTCATCGGACTCAAACATAGGGTTGATTGGAAATTAAAAAAATTACTAAAATTATTTTAAAATACAAGTAAAATATGATGCACTAGAGGACAAAATCCTTATCAAAAGGGTATGATTTATTTTCATATACAATAAACAATTAATATATAAACTAGAGGCACATTGAAATTGTTATGTTGTTAATACACCTAGTTCTGAATATTTATAATTTAAAAAAAAAATGATTTTCTTAATTGTCGCACACCAACGATTCAAGTTAACTAAATAGGAAAAAATATTTAGTATTAAGAATGCAGAGGCTCATTAACCTTATTTTTTTAAAACTTTTTTCAACAACTAACTTATAATGTCAAATCTATACAAATAAAATCTAAATAATTATAAAAATTGTAAACATAAACTATACTACTTTTTACATTTCATTAGTTTATATCATTTAAAAATTCAAAACATATATTACTTTTAGGTGCTTCAAGTTAAAAATATAGACTTATCCATTTCCTTTAGAAAAATGTGACACATTATTGAACTTTCACCTCACTACTCCATTGAGTGGAGTATTATAGTATCATTTTCAATACATTAGAATTTTAAATCTACTCACTGTCTCTATTTCTCATTTTCATAGAAAATTGAATTATCTATAATTGTGCTTATTTTTTACTTGTGTGACAAAGGCTGCTCATTGCATATCTTATCTCTAGTTTGTAGATTCTTATGGAGTGTTCATGCCAATAAAGAGGAACACCTAAATAATTAAAGATTAGTCCATTACTTTACATGGGCCACATATTTTTTATGTTTGAATATTTACTTTTCATGTTGGATAATAATATTCATGTATGTTGAAATGCTATTCATGCTAGATTCATAGCCACCTTAATGTGGGGAAAAGTATAATGGTGCCAATTCCCACTTTGAGTTGGTTCCATTTTGATGGCACAACTTAATAAAGTTACATATGAACATGTGGCACACTCTTGTGTTAAGTTTGGTTCATTTCTTAATGCTTATTTGGTCTCACTTTATATTCATATCTTCTTATCCCCTTGCATTTATCTATATTCCATTCTACTTATACACATTCCAAAATATTTGTCGTTATCAACCACTTATTGCTCCCTTGCTCACGCATACATCCATACAACTTGCCCTCACCTTGAGATTCACACTTTCCTATCTTGATTCAATCTCGTGGTCCTTAGATTTAATTTGAAGGGCTTGGGATTGAGAAATTTAAATTCTTGACTCTTGCCCTTTTTCTACTTGCCACCAGGAGCTATCTTAGTATACATTTGTGCGTCATGTTGGTATGTCTTAGTATTGAAAGATATTTGACATGCAATTAACTCATAAGGATTGGTTATCAAGGGTAATCATTCTAGAAACATTTTAATTTGGATTTCAAAAGGAATTAATTGCATCAAAATCTAGATGTAAGCCATCTGCATGCTTGACAATGTTTTTTTCAAATGTTCTCCCAAGGCCATAAAGTCAATCCATCAAGAGGGTTGACTAAAGAGATTTTGACTTTATCAATTTGACAACTTCCCCAAAGGTATTTTTAAATACCGTCATCCTTACACATGATTCATCCATCAAAAATCATAAAAAAATAGGTTGTAGAAGTCCATATTCTCAAGACAATCTTATAGCATACAAATAAACTCTATGCATAAGATCATTTTTGTGGAGCTTGCATTCAACCTTAAAGGAATAATATATGACCTATATATATTTTAAGAAACTATACAAATCCTAAGTCATTTTTATAGACTCCAAACAATATCTTTACCTAAATAATTATATTTTACACACAACATTTTTTTTTTGATCCGCAAGGTGGTATTTTTATAGATATTAAAGAAATTTACAGTCGTCTGCTAGGCAGGAAATATTTCAGACAACCATCAGATAGCCAAAAAGGAGCTAACAAGGATAAACTCCATACAGTTCCAAAACAGGAAAGAGTAACGAAATGGAGGAGATAAAACATAGGCCTAACCTCCACAAAAGCCAAAAAACCATAGCTCAAGTTCGAAGATACAGAGAATAACAAGTCAAGAGCTAGCAGAAACCAGACGGGCAACAACAAATACCCCACGAATTCACTAGAAACCGTTTACCTCTGCAAAACAAATGAAACCTTCCAGCCATTCCGTTCCATCCACCGGCACTATCTTCAATTTTCGCTTCAAAAACTCCACCGCCACATCTGCAAGCTTTTAGTGTCGTGACAATGCGGGCCCTTTGAGATCTAGAAGAAAAGGATAAACCTTGACAGCTTCATCAGACTCCCATAGAGAAGCTAGGTCTGCAGGACGCGGAATACCCTTACCAATAAAAGTCGCCTTCAAAGTCGTTTCAAGGCTGCCAAGCAAGTCATCCCGGAACAGACGCACCATCAATTCCATGACCACTGTCTTTGAGGTATCAAGATCCAGGAGCACAGCAAGAAACCGGGATGAAATGTGAGCATTGTCACGGGCGAATTCATTCCTTTCTAAGTGTCCTTTACCAAGGACCATCTTCACAGCAGCAACCGATGCTGGATCATCCAAGAGCAAGATGTGCTTTAACCGCTGATCCGTGACCTCACGAAAGGCAATTTGCCTCTCCGTAGCCATTAATGAAACAGGAGTATCAACACCGAAGGATTCCAGACCTTCCGCCGAGATGAGAATGGTAAACTTCAGCTTCGACTGTCTATCCATTAGCAAGAATTTTCCAGTCGCACCCTGCAACAAAAACACAAAAGGCAAAAACCAAAATGCAGAACCCATGCTTAGGAAAGGACTTCATTAGCTTAATAAAAAACCCCGAATAATGATCAGTCAGACTTCGCATATGGAACAGAATTATGGCGAAGCAAAACTGTCCTTGGCATGAGTAGAAATATAGCCACTGTCCATCCAACTTAGAACCATAATCAATGCAATTAATGGCAATTTCCACTCGGCACGTCCGCGAACAGTACAAGGATAGCCGTGCCCGACGTGTCACACAGGCAGCACCATGGGAACTGAGCCCAACATGCCACTAATCCAACTCCAGAAGTTTCGAACTAATAGACAACCGATAAACCAAGCGAGGAACACCCGCATTTCGCCAAATTTAGAAGGTTTGATGTGACTAGAACAAACCAAAGCCGAATACTACCTGTCCAACCCGTTCGCCACCTCACGTCCACCTTGGACACCCAATGCCTATGTGAGGGGCGAGGGGGAGCCCACCCATCCACCCACAATGAATTATGTTTTTGGACAATCTTTGAAGGTAGGACCAATTACTCCCAAATTAGACAGCAGATCCGCTTCAGTATTACCTTCCCTGAGAGTATGATTTAACATAACTTGCTCAAAGTTGTTTAACTGTTCCAAAGTCGCCTCCAAAAAAACCCCCAATTTCCAATTGTGAATCTGCCTTGTCCTTAGAGCATTTATGACGACTGTTGAATCCCCTTTAATAACCAAGTTTTGAATGCCTAGTTCTTTGCTTAGATTGAGACCAAGAAGAAGAGCTTGAAATTCTGCTGCATTATTCGTTCCATCTGCAAGAGGCTGAGCTAGTTTCCCCAAGACCGAGCTTGTGCAAGACCTTATTATGCAACCAGCTCCGGACGGTCCCGGATTCCCTTTGGAAGCACCATCAAAGTTTAATTTGGCCCACCCCGACTCAAGAGGGATCCACTTTGTGTTATTACATTGTTCAGCAGAAGCAGCTTTGCCTGAACACTCCAATGGAGGAGATTTGATTCCAAACCATTGTTTCATGATCCATGCATCCCATTTAGTGAAATTAAGTTTCTTGTTTTTCTCCTGCAACTGAGAATTGAATAGTTCTACAATGCAAGCCTCAATCTTGCACTGTAGCCTTGGGATAGACAACTCTTTATCCTGAAAAAGGCGTCTGTTTCTTTCCTTCCAAACTTCCCATAAAAGAATTGAAGGGCTCATTTTCCATAGGTCTCCAAAGATGGAGGAATGATCATAACTTGGCCAAGAATTTAAACAACCTAAAAGGGTGACTGGAAGAGCAGAGGACCATCTTAATTTAGAACGCAGCCAACACCATAGCTGTTGAGTATATGTGCAGTTCAAGAGTAAGTGATTCATAGTTTCCTTTGCCTCATGGCACAAAGGACATCTGGTTGGACCATGATAACCCAGTTTAATAAACCTGTCGCCTGTAAGAATTCTACCCTGTGCGGCTGCCCAAGTGAAAATCCCTGCTTTCGGTAAGCAGGCCTTGTTCCAACAAAGATTGTGAGGTAATTCTGATTTTGATTCATTTGAAACTGATAACGCATCGTAGCCAATCTTGGCCGAATAAGCCCCATTTGGAGCAGCATCCCACCTCAATCTGTCTTCTCCCATTCTAACCCATATTCTTCGCCTTGCCATTTCCCGCTCAAAAAAGATAGTCTCTTGATCACCCAAATTCAAGCATCTCACCGATTTCCATTTCAGGATACCATCCTTCGCATTCTCCGCGAAGTCTATATAATCCCTAACTTTCGAACCCCACATTTGCTTGGTCTTCTCCATTATTTTAGAAAGTTCAGGGATATTTGCTAATGCAGAGTGGCCTTCCCATGAATCCTCCCAGAATAACGCCTCCTTACCATCCTTCACCTCCCACATGAGGAAGTCTGAAATCAGTTCTCTGCAATTTTTGATAAAATTCCAAATCCGGGATCTAGAAGGGAGAGTTTTTGCAGCGAGGAAATAATTTGGATCAGGAACCAGGTATTTTGCTCTAACAATCTTTACCCACTTTAGATTAGGTCTGGAATAGATAATCCAAGCAAGTTTAGCCCCCAAAGCCTTATTTTGCCTTGATACGTCTCTCAAACCTGTCCCGTCATTCTCACGCTTCTCACACACCTTCTGCCAATTTATGAGAGGATTTTTTTTTAATCTGAGTTGCCTTTCCAAAAGAAGTCTTTCATTACCTTGTTTAAATCTTTGCTCATACCACTGGATAATTGAAGGCAAGATAACATGTATATAGGGAGGGCAGAGATTACAAATTTCAACAAAGTTAGTCTGCCTGCCCAAGAGAGCCATCTATTCTTCCACGAAGAAATTCTATCTTTACATCTGTTAACCATTGAGCTCCAGGCACTGTTGCTTTTGATACCTTTATCCAAAGGAAGGCCTAAAAATTTGCATGGTAATTGTCCCATTTTGAAACCAAGAATTCGTATAATTTGAACCTCACTAGGGCAGTTTGTGTTGAAGAAAAAAACTTCAGATTTGGCCTTACTTACTTCTTTCCTAGAAGCCTTAGAGTAATCTTCAAGCAATTTTTTATAACTTTGCGCCTCCTTTGCTGTTGCTTCACCAAAAAGCATTGTGTCGTCCGCAAATTGTTGATGTGTGATGTTGGGAAGACTACTAGTTACTTGCAGACCATGAATCCAACCAGACTTCTTTGCATTTTCAATCGATCTCCCTAAAGCTTCAGCCATGATTATGAACAAAAAAGGGGATAACGGATCCCCCTGTCTCAGACCTCTTGAGGAAGTGAAGTATCCTTCCGGGGAGCCATTTACCAATACAAAATATCTCAGACAAGCAACCCATCTGAAGATCCAGTCTAACCATTCCTTCTGAAAGCCAAAGGCTTCCATAACTTTAAAGAGAAATCTCCAGTTCACTCTATCATAGGCTTTCTTGATGTCTAATTTCAATAACATAGTCGATTTGTTCATTTTTTGAATTGAGTGAATAACTTCTTGGGCAATGATTATTCCATCAAGGATTGAGCAATCTGGGACAAAGCCTGTTTGTTCCTCAGAAATAATAGAGGGGAGGATTTTCTTCAGTCTGTTGGCAACTACTTTGGCTAATATTTTATAGATTGTGTTGCACAGCGATATTGGACGAAAATCTTCCCAATGTTCAGGTTTCTCTTTTTTAGGGATCAGGACTAAGAGAGTGTTGTTTGCTTCCTTTAAAACCCTTCTGTTTAGTCTGGAGTCTTCAATGGCTTCCCAAATCTCCTTTCCCAAAAAGTGCCAGCATTTCTGAAAAAAACTGGCCGGAAAACCATCCGGTCCAGGAGCTTTTTCTGGCTGCATCCCAAAAATTGCCTCTTTCACTTCCTCTTCTGAAAACTTTGCATTCAGAGAACTTATTTGGGTTTGAGAGACCAATTTCGGTATAAATTGCATAAAGGTATTTTGAGCTTGCTAGTTTGAACCTTCCCAATCATTAAGCAAATTCTGAAAGTAGTTTACTGCAGAGACCTTAATGTCATCCAAATCTTCCATCAACCTGCCATCCCCACCTCTCAAACAGGAAATTCTATTGAATTCCCTTCTTGCTTTTGTGGAATTGTGAATTTTTTTTGAATTTCTATCCCCTGATTTTAGCCAAACTTCTCTGGATTTTTGCCTCCAGAAAATTTATTCTTTGGAAAGTAAGTCATTAAGCTTACTGTTCAGAGCCTTTTCTTTCATGTAACAAGATTCATTCATTCCACATTTCATAATTTCATCTGCTAAAGAGGCTAATTCTACCTCGGTTTGCACTTTCTCTTCGAAGATATTTTTAAAGCAAGCTTTATTCCAATGCTTTAAACGCTGCTTGAGGTATTTTAACTTTGTGATCACATTGAAAAAACTTGAACCCACTCTTGGACATTCATTCCACCAATGTTCAAGTAACACAAGCACTTGAGGATCCTTAAACCACATCATTTCAAATTTAAATGGACATCTGACCGGACCCTTCTCCCCTTCAAAGATCAACTGAACAGGGAGATGGTCAGAGCCAGTGCCAGAATTTATTTTGCTCTCTAAAGAAAAAGGAAAGAGGCTTAGATTTCCTTTGAAGAAGAAATGATCTAATTTTTCCGCAATACTACCAAACCCTTTTCTACGATTCGTCCAGGTGAAATTTCCATTGCTTATGGGGATTTCTAATAAAGAATTTCTCTCCACAAAGCTACAAAAATCCTTTTGAGACTGAAGAACTTTACCAAAACCCCCTTTCTTATCTTCCATTCTAAGAATGGCATTAAAATCCCCCCTAGAATACTGGGTTCCTGATGCAGGTTTTGCAAAATACCATCCAATTCTTGCCATACTACTCTTTTCTGAACACTCATCATGGGGCCATACACATTTATTAAATTAAAATGAAGATTTGAGATTAAGCTTCGTACCTTGCATACCAGCCAATGATGACTCAAATTCAACACTTCTAATAAGACTGTCTGTGGTTTCCATATGATCAACAAACCACCAGAAGCCCCTTCCGCCTCCGAACCAGCCCATTTCCAAAACTTCAATTTCCTGCCAAAGATCTCCAATGCTAACCCGCCTAATTTTGTTTCTTGGAGAAGACATATTTTTGCTTGACACACTTCAATGTGGCGCCTTATGAGGCTCCACTTGTTAGGGGCGTGTAAGCCCCTAACATTCCAAGTTAGGATTTTCATTGCTGTTCAGGAAGGGCACCGCCCTTCCCTACTTTAATCATAGTATCAATTTTTTGTCGACCATTTGCTTCTCCATCCTGTTTTCTCTTCTCTTGATTAGGAATTCTACCTCGCTTTTTTTGATCTCCACAATCTGGAGTTAATTTGAGAATATCCCGTCTGTGAATGCCTAAGCGTGATTTTGCCTCCTGTAGTTCCTCTGTCAACTTCCATTTTTTCCTGGATTGGGGACTTAGCAATTCTGACGTTACTTGATTGTCTGGCTCCCAATTTTCCTCTGCCCCATCTAGGCAAAGTCCATCCTCCAGTGACCCAGACTTCATTTTAGCCGCCTCCGCTAGTTCCACTAATTCTTTCCCGACTTCTATCAAAGAATCCAGCTCAACATTCAGACAGCTATCCCCCATGATTTCTAGGGTCTCAGAGATTTTATCTTCAAGCTCCTCAAACTGCAGCTCCCTCCCCTTTTGGGCTTCTTGAGACGCCTGAGTGACATCACACTCCTCCAATAAAGATGGAATAGAAATCCCCTTAGGAGAAACACCATCCATAGTAACCAGAAGCGAAGACTCCTCATTTGCTTTAGATGAAGTCCGAGTGATCAAAGACTTCGGCTTTTCGAAAACACCCTTTGGCGAGATTAGGGTTTCATCGGAGATTCGGGAAGATGTTCGAAGATTCACTAAAGGGGTTTCCAATGAAACCGATTTTCCTGCCTCTTTATTGCTTACCCTACATGCCAAGGTACGAACCAAATTGTTATGCATTAAAGAATCCCGTTCTAACTTTTGAATCCTGGTCCCATAATCCGTTATCAATTCAATCTCACTCTAGATCGTTCTTTCTACATTATTTTCCACGCAGATGCACACATATGTTTGATTTTTCTCAGCTATTTTCCTTTCTTCGGCACAGACAAAGGTGCCCAAATGATTCCCTATTTCCTCGAGCATAAGTGGAGCCCAATATTCCAGAGGCAGATTTGGTAAGCTGTACCAATCTTGTTGGAATTCCAACACATGTGTCATTGGATCAAAACCCACTGACCATTTCCTTAAGTAGAATCCGCTACCATCTAAAACCCAGACCCCACGAACTATCTGGTCTCTGATGTTTCTGGTAGGGCATATTACCATAAAGAAATCGTTTTGAAGCATTTTGAATTGCAGATCCGAGCCCCATTGTTCTTTCCACCATTTCTCTAAATATTCCTAGTTAAGAGCCTTCCCGAACCATTTACCAAACAGGCCTAACTGTTCTAACCGCAAAACTTCCACTTGCATTTTCGAGGAACTGATTACCACTTTAGTTCTGCCGCTTTTTGTTTCTTGGGGCCAGGAAGAGCCAAGAGTTCCTTTTCCACCCTTCAACCTATCTTCCCGTACTTCCTCCCATTCCTTGGCCGAGGGCAATTTTTTTTTCCATTCCATTCCCCCCCTCCCAGACCTAGCATTAAAAATCTTTCGTGAAACATGTTTATCCGAGCGCGAAGGAACATTTTGACCCATTTTTGTTTCCTGCTGTTGTCTAGGTCTGCGAAATTCTTCATTACTGTACTGCCCATACTTGTTCCTTCCCCTTGCAAGGCCTGCGACTTTTTGTGAAAATTGCCCGTGACTTGTACCCTCAGGAAAGCGACCATTCGAAGCCATAGACTATGGTCGGGCCCATCGATCTTTCCTCCAAACATGCTCAAGATTCCCTAATCTGTTCACATTGGGTCCCTCACCACCTCTGCCCCCATGCCGAAACCTTTCCGACCGTTGCATTCCGCCATGACCGTTGCAGAGCTTCATTCTTGTACTTTTTTTTACACACAACATTAACATATATTCTTTATTCTGATTATTAAAACTAAAAATTTTATCCCCTTACATTTAATACTCTAAATATTCATTTATTACAATTATCAAATCCCACTCTAAATTAACTCTAAATTAATTTATATATTTATAATATGCATTGATTTAACTGCCCAAATTTATTTAAAAGAGATTTTTTCCCTTATTCTGTGTCCCAAATGAACATTGCTTTCTTATGGTTCACTAGGCCTATTCGAATATTAATTTAGTTATCGGAAGCTTCAAAACTTTTCACAAAGCATTGACATTACTTCGTTTCGTGCTACCTAGATGTGCATAGTTTCTGATTGTAATGGAGAATTGGGAGGCGCGGAGTAAAGTATGGGAGGGGAGTATTCCAATTCAACTGCATCTGCATCACTCACAAGTTACCACGCTTCCTCCTCCGCCACCTCTCATGGTATTTATTCTACTGCACTAATTCGCGCTATTACAGTAGTGGTACAATTTTGGTTACAACCCAATCTAGGGATATATCCATTGAGGTCTCAGCTTCATTTGTTTGCATCTGCCAATTCTAATTTTAGCTAGAGCCTGAGCTTCTCTCAAACTAAAATGACTCTGGTTTGAGTTTAAAGTTATAGAGGATGGAATGGCACTTGGATCAAACAAGATTATTGCTTTGTTTCCTTGTTTTGTCTCAACAAGTCTTTCATTGGACCAATTCGGTGGCTAATTTCGTTTTTGTTTAGGCAATTTTCAAGGATTCTCCACCCATTCCTACAGAAACTTCCATCTCAACGTGAATGCTACTCAAGTTGAATTGAAGGTCTTATATTTTTTTAACTTTTTTGCAAGCCACAATTTCCACGTATTCTTTCTTATTTGTAAGGTTATATCAATTTGGGGCCAAATTTTTAAACAGATTACATATCATAAACATATAAAGACCTTGTTTCAAAATGGCAGGTCTTTCTGCGCAGAGAGCATTTTAAAGACAGTAAGGGCTCCCAAAAGCCCTCGTAGGCTTATGACTTCATTTGCTATGTCTGTTAAATAGTCAAAAAAAAATAGGAAAGAACGGAAATATACATGTGGTAGTGAGACCATCTCAAACTCCCCGTCTACAATTCTGCATAGGTAGGAGACATTGTATGTGCTACCGGAATATGTGGTCTGCATACGGTATATGCTACCATGATAGGGAGGCCGTATGTGCTACCTAGACTCCCCTCCGGATTTGAATCTGTGATTACTCTGTTTGATAGCTATTTAAGCTCTTTCTTAGCTGCCGAGGAGCATTAGGGTCCTTTTTTTTTTGTCTTCTTAGTCGCCAGATGCTTTTCACTTTGTTGTATCTTTTACTCGCTATACTCTTATATAAGATATTCGTGTGAATAGGGTTTTGTTGGTTTGTATCTTTCTTGCTACACCCTCTTTGCATTTATTTTCTTTCTTTTTGTAGTGGGAGGTGTTTTACTTAGTCCTTTGTTTCAATGTGCATATCATAATTTACTAGATTTGGAGGTTAATTACCTAATTTTGTTTACATCTTTCTTTCTGCAACCCCCGCCCCCCAACACTGCCTCCCCAACCCCTCTCTCTTTGCTTTTATTTTGTTGTTTTTTTATAGTGGGAGGCGTTTTAGTTAGTCCTTTATTTCAATTTGTTGACCATTATTGGTTATAATTTCAGGTTTATTACCTAATTTGGTCAATTGTAGACATTAAGACATTTTTTTCTTTCTTTGCTAAATTCAAGTTTGATGCAGCAGTAACTTTAATCTCTTTGTATTGAAAGACACATCCTAATTTGAATTTGTGCAGCAACTAGCAGTAGAAATCTCCTAGTTGAGGTTTGAATGAGTTCCATCATATTCTGACAAGTCGGAGGGAATAACTGGCTATTAATCCATATTTAATATTTTCTTGTTTGTTATCCATGTTTCATTATGGTTGTACACATGATAACGTTACATGTGGCTATTCATTTGGATCCATGATTATACATGTGATCTTGAATTTCCATAAGTTATTTTATCACAAGCCACAATGAGAAATAGACTAGTTTTATGTATGGAGTTGGAATGCATTGTGGACATGGAATGATTGTAGTGGGGGTCCGTGTTGATCAAATGGATGGTGAAAATTGTATCTAACTGCTGATATTTGTATTTTTCCGTCACCAGATGGGTTTTCTCAAGCCTGGCATTTATTTTGAACGTAATTTATTTTTAGAGTGTTTAGTATTGATCTTGTTTATGTCACTTTGGAAACTGTTTGACAGTTTGAGAGGTAAATGCAAGAGCCATTCTTATTGGCACAAGTTCCAATTTTTTTAACTTAGCTGTAAGCATTTTGATGCACCCAGGCCAAACGTGTTATGCTCATAGCTCTATTGAAGGGGATAGTCACAACCATGTAGCATTATTCCTTGAAAGGAATCTTCATGGAGGTTTGGATGACCATGTAATCTTTCTATAGGTGCATGGACTGTCAACCTTGTGAGGCAATGCTAGATCGATCATTATATGTGTAATTTTTTAGTAGGTATTTGTTGTTGCTAACCCTGTGAGGTGCAGGAAGTTGGTTGACTTTAATCTTTTAGCTCTTAAGTCTCGTTAAATATTGGTGCCAAGGAAAAATGCATCTCTTTTTTGTGCTTGGATGGCAGGCGATTTGGTAAATTGGATTATGTTTTGATTTATGGACTGAAATTGCTTATTGATAAATATAAGTATGCTAATCATGTTTTGGGTAGAAGGCATGCAATGTTTTGATTTTCTGTGTGGTTACTAATGCTGAAATCTCTGTGTAAGAGCTCATTATATATTTTCTAACTTTCATAATTGCTTACCCTCTCAGAATTTCAAACACTTCTGTTCAATTAAGACAGCTAGAAACAATCAAATAAAAATATTTTGAGGATGAGAAGTAGGACTTGCTGGAATTTGTGAAGCTGCATGATAATTTCTATCAGCAAGAGCTTGAAGCAGTGGAAATTCTCAAAGATATGTTATGGGCTTGTGGATGGTTTTCTAGTCTTTGCTCTCTCCTTTTTGTTGTGTGTTTTCTGTATTTTCTTTCTGTTAGTTGTTCTGTTGGAGTTTGCTGAGGTGAATGTTTTGCTGTGCCTTGGCTGTGGTTTGGCTGGGTTTCTTCTTTTTGTGTAAGGGTTTAAGGGCCCCTTAAAAACCTGTTTTACCTAATTAATCAAAAATCAGAAACAATCAAATATTAATTCTTTGTTGTACTGAAGAAGTCTTGAGAGATCATAAATTGGAATCCCATAATGCATGCACTATTATGATAACTCTTTAAGCTTCAATTCCTGGGAAGCACCACTGATTCTGTAAATGCAGTTACTAATATTTGCTAGAATTAGTAATGTCGCATATGGAAATATTATAACCAAAAACTATCTTGATGTGTATTTCAATCTAATTCTGTTGTTTCTATTTTCTTAATGGAATTATTGTGTTAACTTGTGCTCTGGATTATTGTCTTATTAACGAGATAGGATTGAAAGTGAATAATGCTGGTCTTAAGTAAGTTATTTCACATTTTTCAGGTATTGGGTCCACGGAATGGATACTTGCCTCTGCTTGTACCACTTATAAAACCTCATTTTCAGAGTTCCCTGCCTCCTGGGACAGATACAGTTTGGTTTGACTACAAAGGGTTACCTTTGAAATGGTATGAGTTGTTTGGAAGGCTTTCTGTTGACTTTGTTTGGTTTTCTTTTCCAGCATATCCTTTCAAGTTGTATCTTAACTGATTTTCTTTTGCAGTTCCATTGACCAATTGTGATAGTCCAAGGACATTAATATAATTTATTTTCTTACCATATTCACTTATATGGTTGAATAAACTCTATTTTTATTTTTACAATAGATATCATGTTTTTCTGTTCAGTTGCAACCTTATTCTGATCATCAAACCTGTAGTTCTGAGTTACCAGGAAATGGGTACGGGTTGAGGAAACACAGATTTGTTGGAACCCTGAGTATGTTTTGGTATGGAAAACTCTATTCATAAAATAAAAAAATAAACAAAAAAAATAAAACAAAAAGGAAAATAACCATAATATCAATTTTATGTGGATAGTCAGCATTAAAACAAATGAAAATTAACAATACTCTGCATAATTCAAAATATCATAGGTTTTCAAATGAATTTTCTATATGTCATGTTGCTTACAGAGCACTTTAAGGAATCAGATGGTTTGGACATATTGAAAATATTATCATTATGAACAGAAAAAATTTAAATCCCAGGTCAAAGACATTCTTTGTTAAGGTCTTTGAAAACTGGACCCCTTGTAACCATTTGGTTCTGGATTTTTATTCTAAATTTGTAAAATTAGCAGAGCTGATGGTCTAATGATATCTAGTATCTAGTTGTTTTGCCAGCAATGAGTAAATCTAGCCCAGCTTTATAGAATTCAGCAAGTTTGAGGCATTTTCAATTTATTCTGCATTTATGGGAAAAGATGTGATTGAAACTTTGACATCTTGATAAAGATTCAGAATAGAGAAGATGATGGACAGATTTATTTCTGTAAGCTCAGCATTGTTTATGGGAGTCTCTTTAACCTGCAGTAGTAGGAAGAGTGGGAGAGTTAGAATCAGAAAGGTGCGGAGAGTTTCTGATGGGGCAGGTTTTGGCTTATGAATTTCTATCTTTTGTTTCTCATATTTCTTTATTTTGGCTGTTGGTTAGAACCAACTAGGCATTGGCATGTTGCCAACTATTTTGGGTCTTGTGCTCCTTAACCTAGCTATTAACAGGCAAATGAAAAAAAAAAAGAATCATTGGTTTATAAATATCATAGTTTCTGGAGAATCTAGTTACATACATAAGTTTATACATAACTTTAGACTTTTTAGTATAAATCTGGTTGCACTGTTGTGGCCTAAAGACTACCTTTTGTTTAGGCATTGTGTGGGAGATCAAAATTTTAAAGACATGAAAGCAGTTTTAACTCGAACTACAGTCCTGTCATCATATTTGTTAGATTAGGTACTGCTCCATTTTTCTCCTTTCCAGATTGGAAGTGGATGGTTGTGTTTTTTATTTTTGAAAAGTGGATACATATTTAATATTCAAGCAAGTTCTCAACAGTTGTCGAATTTCAGTTGTAAATTCCTGTTCATATAAGTCTAATCTATCTTTGAACTTAATCTGTCAAAATGTTTATAAAAATAAAATATTAATGGATCCAAAACAAGAAGAGGGATTACATGTAACATTAATCTTTCTAAAGCATAATGAAAGAGTTGACATATGAATGCTGGGTTAGAATGGGTTCTTTGGCAGGATTTTTGTGATTGTCTCAAGTAAGTTTGACAAAATTTTATCAGCTTTTATGAGGCTGCATGGTTGCTAACTATATCAATTATCTAAGCTTTTGCCATTTTACCATATTGGCTCATTGCTTTTTATATATTTATGCAAAATGCTTCAGAACCTGAATGTCCCATCTCGTTCATGTCTGCAGGTACATACCAACAGGAGTCTTGTTTGATCTCCTTTGCGCAGAACCTGAAAGGCCTTGGAATATAACGGTAGAGGCTTTTGGAACATTGTAAACTATTCCTGAAAGAAAATATAAGTTTCTAGGAATTATAGCATTGGGCCAGTGCCATTCTGGTTTGTAAGTTGCCTGTCTAGGCATTGTTGTGTTTTTTAATTCAAAGGAGAGACATTAACAGCTCTATTAACAGTAATGAGAGATGATTCTTCCAGTGCTCCATTGTTTTTTAAGCACCATTTTCTGACAATCCTTCAATTATTTCATTCTCATTACACTTTCTGCTCTACTGAAACCTATTGATTTCTATATGTTCTTCAGCAAAAGAGCAATATAGGTTGATGTTGGCTAGAAGCAAAAGTAAATGTGCCAAGAAGATCTTTTCACAAGATAATAGAGTGACAATGCTTAGTATAAACAGGAGGCAGAGATTAGGCCTGTGCAAAAGTATTGGAGTAAACTTTGGCTTACCAATTCAAAATGTTTCACATGTTTTTCATTACTGTCTCTCTGAAAATTAAAGGATGCAGGACAGTGAGTACAATAATTGTGATTGAAAGAAAATACTAGCATATTTTGATAGCCTCAGTACATTTGTCAAATGCTATCAGCCATCTATGGCTATATATTGTGCTCACAATCTTTTTGTATTTAACATGCTTGATGTGCAATTCCCTGACCCTCAACAGACTTTATGTTTGTATATGAGAGATTTGAGAGTTGCAATGAGCACGGATATGCCTGTGTGAATATCAGTGCATAGTTTTCTCTATTTAGTAGAACCTCAATAAGAAACTCAAAATGTAAATCTCACATCTGTAAGCCACTAATTTAATGTCAATAAGACATGTTCATCGCATATAGCAGGAAGAAGGGTTTGGGTTTGAAGTTGAATTGTGACATAGATGTTGCTTTGATTTTTTTGCTGATATAAGATGAGTAGTTAGATTGTAGACTGTTATGGTACATCTGATCTGTAATTGGTCAAGCTATGGCTGGTACAAATTTCAGCGCAGATATTTTTCAAGTGATTATGTGGCTGATTCAATTAGCAAGGTACTGAATTTCAAAAAACATTTTGCTAGAATTGATGTTTGCCTCATATATATGTTATCACTGACATCCCCATGAGAGATTCCAATGTTCATAGACTAAATACACTACCACACTATTGAAAATCAGACATCTTATAATTATATGCTATTGCACGTGCTCACATATCATAAAATATGTAACTACAGCTGCTGATGCTGAACTCTAGTATATACTAGGCTGAAATACCTGTATTTACAGTTATGTATGCTGAAATGGTTACCTATGTGACTGTAAATAGTATGTATACATCTCATTCCCAACATTAATACCAAATAATGCTCACCAGTAATGTGCTGTACTGAAAATAATAAAGAATGTGATCGACATTTCAATAATAGCATCAACATATGAACACAAAATTTTCCATGGAATAACCTAAGTTGGAAAGGCTTACTATGGAAAATGCTGTTGTTAAAGTTCAATCCACTTGGCTAAAAATATGTGAACAAAGAAGAAGACCTCCTTGAAGCATGAAAGCTATGTACAATCTCTCACTCTAGAAGGTACTTCAACCTCATTTTGTTCATAATGCTTTCCTCTCAGATAAAGAGATTTCGTAATGGAACGATGCCTCCCACTTTGGAAAGGGTATTTTTGATGCTGTGGGTGTTGGTTCATCTCTTTATCTGTCTAGATTGTAATGGATTCTTCTAGTTCTAGGTGTTTCCTTGACTTCTGAGGACTATTCTACCCTTCATCTGTTTGAATTTCATTCTAAACATCAAGAAAGCATTTTTGTTGGTTACAAGCTTTCAGCAGATTACATATTCATTTATGCCTATTGGGGAGAAGTTTCCATTGGTTATTGAGCGAAATTAATTTTACTACTCAAACAGGCAAAAATTTCAATGAAACTTGGCAGGAAGGTAAAACAAGGTGCCTGTTTTGGGAGAATGTTTGTGCTGTTATTTGCCATTAGTGACCCAAAAACTTATGAAACATCTTAGATTTTCTCCAAATTGTAGGGAATGAATATTGGATAGGTAGGGCATTTGTGTACCGAGTTATAATGCTTTGGTGTTTGTGAGTAAAGCCACCAACGAACAATCTCCTCTAGCCACAACCTTTTTTGTCACCCCTTGCTCCAGCCTGAGTGGAATAATATGTTGGCCCCATGAATGGTTGAGCTGACACTTTTTTGGATTAAAATTGTAAGTAAAGAGAGTAGCAGAGAAAGGGAAATTGTGCACATGAAATCATAAACACTGTCATGCTAGATTTTCATGTCCAAGTCTGAGGTCCCATTTGATTTATCTGGCAGCCTCCCCCAAGCAAGCACTTTGACCTATGGTGGCAAAGAAGAATACTAATCCAATGATTTGAATAAATAATGATCACAGTTGCCCATTTAAACCAATTTCTTCATAACTATATACCAACCATAAATTCCAGTCTCTCAAATTTTAAAAGCAGTGATTTTGTAGGCCTAGTTCTGGGGCAGTTTACATTTACATAATTATTTTGAAAACAAAATCTTTTATTTATTTATATATATAATTAAACAAAATCTTTTATTTATATATATATATATATATATGGCAGACAATTATTATTTTTCTTTAATAATAATCATATATAGATATTTACATATTTATATATATTAATAATAACAAGACTCTATTATATTATTATTAATTTATGTAAATATAATTTATAATTATTACAAAAATAAAATCAATTTAATTTCAAATTTTAAAACAAATACTTGAAACATTCTTTTAATTTTCCACTTGCAAACATAAATAAAATCATAAGATAATAAATTATTTTCCAAATGAGTTAACTTTCATAACATAAATAAATGCACTCATTTCACACAACCAATATTAACACAATGCAATCATACAATGGTAGAGAATGCGACTACGTGAGTGTGTGAACGCCACGGGATTCCATCATATTAGTTATTGCCAAGTAGCTAGGATACCCCTCCCTCAACCATGTTCTCGCCTTTGACAATTACCCGTTCATATTCCTACACTCAGTTGCACGTTAATATGTTAGTCCTGACAAACCAAAAAATTAAACTCATGATCAAAAACATGATAATTATTTCCATTTCATTTCAATGTATCAAGATTAACCATAAAATTTAGCAATCACACCTATGTAGATACCAGATAATCAAGCAACCATAAATGATGTCCAATAGTCTCATCAATATACTGAAATATAAATGCAGCATAGGATAGAGATGTGACACTGTAGCTTCCTCAATTCACATTTCTGACTGTAGATCATCTATTTTTAGGCTTCTGTAACAAAGCAGAACCTCAGTCAAACTGTTTTCCCTGTTTGCTGTAGGAGATCCATATTCCAATATTTTTTGCAACTGCAGCAATACCTTATTTATGTTTTTGAATTTTTCTTCTTGATTGAAGGCCGCACTTGCTTATTGGCCTAGTTGGACCCTCATGTTACTTTCATCTTGTGGATCTGTGTTTCACATGTTGCATTTCTGTTGTTTTAAACTTTTATGCATTCAACTAAGGATTTCATTTAATAATTTGTTCTTCCTAAATCTTTGTTTTAATTGAATTTGAATCTTTTTTAAAACAGTCTTCCTTTCCTTTATTGAGAATAAACTTTAATTTTTATAGGGATCTTGTTTACTGGAGCTTATTAATTATGTTGCACGGTATCTATTATTTAGGGTCTGTTTTAATTTTGTTAGATAAAGAGTCTATTGTAAAAGGTTTTCCTTGTTATTCTCCAAGCTAGTGCTTATACAAAAATAAAATCTGAGGCATCTAAAAGAAGAAGAAAATAAAGAAGTGCCTTCTCTTGGTGTTGTGTTTTAGACATAATAGAGTAAATAAATGACAAAACAAAACTAATTATAACTCATACTTATGCAGCAGATGACTAACATATTCATGCAGCAGATGACTAACATATTCTGGCAACTTATCTTGATTCTTAACAACTGACATTTGGCTCTATTCTTTGTGCCATCTAGATTGTCCAACCTACTCTCAACCTGGACACCAAGATATTAACTGTTTTTACTGCACAAATGACTGGTATAAGTTGGATAGTTTGATTCACAATTTAGAAGCATATTTAAAGATGTAGGCAAACCTCACAGTGCTACAATGGATTGTGATCATTTAAGTTTATATGAAATCAGAAACATCAAGCACTCACCTGCTGCAGTCTTTTCGTTCAGCTTCTGGCCAGAACATAGCAGCTAGTCATTGACACTTGTGCAATCTTCAAAGAGACTATTTGGAGGTGCTTTTGCCTTCTTGGGGACAAAGAAGAACTTTTTTCATGTTGGCTCCCTCTGTGTTAGGCATAAACTTAGCATTCATCATTTCAATTGCTTCTCCATTAAGTTGGAAGTATACAATGCTGATGAGTTCCTTTACATCAAGTTTGTCTCAGGACTGTTTTCTCATATTTGGAGTGAGTCGCAGTTCACCATCAGTTTCTAAACCATGCATTCTAGCTTGCTCTGAGGGTGGCCAAGCGTTGCCTCTGCGTCCCAACCAATCTGTTTCTTCCCAATTGAACACATCTTTACCACCTGAAAGAACACATCTTATGCCACTGCCACCTTGTTTAAGTCTACCTACTCATTTTGAGAAATTGAGATTCTTCACATAGTGACTTCACTAATGGTTTGACAGTTGACACCATCTTGAAATGGGAAGGTGGAATGTCTTGTCCTTAAATTCAAGGAGGCAGAGACATTTCTGGCTTAGCAGATGCCACAACTAGCATTTTTAATTCTTTAGAGATACAAGCGTCCTATCTTGATTCTTGAAATCCAAAAATCTCTCTTGTGGTCAATGATTATTGTGTTAACAATAGGGAAGCTGTTTTCACTTATAATTGTTAGGGGAAGACTGGTGGAACTTGATAATGGTAGCTAACAAAACTTGATCTCTTAGAAGCTGGTGGATGATCTTCAGTTGTGAATTATAAAAAATCCACAAGCATACCACTTGTGGCGGGTCAAGGAGAAAGGGCAATCCATATCTCATCACACAAGTGTTTGGTTACCATTTTCATTTGGCCATTCTGGGACATAGTTGATTGTGGAGCTCCTCATCAGTATGATCAAAAGACTGTCTTTGATGCCTACCACAAGACCTACAGGCTGCAGAAGGATAATAAAGTCTATAAATGCTTGTCTTCACCTATTAATCTTTTGTTCTCTGGTAGGCCAGTTGTTCAACTAGTTAGTTTGCATTAATTCCTGACTTTTTGCATCATTCTGGAAGGCAAATATGCTAACAAGCCCCATACCTTCTAGAGTAACCAAATATATGGCTAATGCCTAGTTTGATTTCTTGAGGAGGCAAAAGTACATCCTTCTTTGAGGTCCACTTAACATTCTATCAAGATTGGGCGAGATTCTTATTCATCCATTTGGGTAGCTTGCTGTATTATATTGCACTTCAATCCGAGTAAGGTATCAACCTCATGCAATGAGAGTACAGTTCAGATCAGAAATGATTGATAAGAAAATCATCAGCACTTATTTATAGAATTACAATAACAAGATTGATGAAAAAGAAAATACAAAACACATAAATGATCTCCCTAAAGTAGGATGACCCTTTTTGGAGAGAATCTCTCAACTCAAGTTTCCTTTTGAATCACATGCTGCTGTCAGTCAGCAGCACTCTTACCCCAATTTTAGCAAGTACAAATTCATAATAATTTCAACTACAGACCACTAATGCATGAGGAATCACTTCCAACTAGATCTGCTCACTTGTGAATAGAATGGAGTTTAACATGAAGAAAAAATGGTATGCCCCATTGTCTCCTCCAAGTGGATAGTTTAGGTAATTAAAGTTCTAATCGTTATAACATAACTAATTAGTATTTTTAAACCTTAGCTGAGCTCTAATAAAGTAACTGCTAGAGTTAGGTGAACTCTCCTAAAATTTATGAAACACTTGTAAAAATTAGGAGCCCCAAAGATCACTAAAAATGACATTTTAAAGCAAATAATGCCTACTTAATCCAAGGCACAAGAATACTCACGAGCTATACATTTCAACTTTTCTCATCTCCTTTTCCCTTCCCTTCTCCAATGAATTCCCTCAATGTGGAATTTCTGAATCATAGCTTCAAAGGGTTGAATTTAGTAGAATGGTAAGAGAGTGGAGATATCTGTTTGTTACAATTCTATTTCAGCTGTCTTGAGAACTGCTTTCTTAAGGAAAAGGTGACTGCCCCCAAAAATGTATGTTGTCCTCCTGAAAACCAAAGTTTCTTGCAATGGATGTTAAATTTCTATTTTGGTAATGGCTTTTTCTTTCCCTTCATCCATATGTGCATGCAGATTTGATAAGGATCCCCCATGAAAGCGTGTAGTCCCATCCTTCCTTGTTACCATATTTTATCTTCAAAACAAGGAATATTCTTGATGTGCCCTCATTTCTGTCAAGTAACTCACCAACTCAGCATGGTTACCTGGGCCAATTTTCAACTCTCACTATTGTATGCTGTGTAATGTTTAGTTGGAAATTTCATGACATAGATAACAACCTTTTCATGCCTACATGCTTAAAAACTGTCATTTGTTGTTGGTTTTGCCTCGATGGCATGTCGACTCATTTACATCCTGAAGACTGAAGTATCTGCTGAACCTCAGATGGTCCAGGCATGTAAGTCTGAACCTTGTGTGCATCAGAAATATTAAGGTACCTGAATCTGTGCAATAAAATCAATGAAATGTTTTCTGGCGCATTTTAACTGTAATGAATGATCCAATGACTGGTCAAATCAACTCAAATTGAAGCCATCATGTGGCTTATGATTTAAAGAAAACTGTCACAAATACTTGCCAAAAGGTGCCATCGTGAGCCAGATCATGTCAGTTTGATGTTACATACAAGTATTAGCAGTGTTTAAACGTCATAACAGTAAAAATTGTAAAATAAGCACAACCCTGATTATCAAAATACATGTCCATATGCCATATGTTACAATGCAGAAGTAACAAACTAACATGTCTAAGTGTTCCACCAAGTACAGAACCCCAACTGAATATTGAATATTGCAATTGAAACATTAAGGATAAAGTGGACTTGGTCCCATTTTGCATCCATACTTGCAGCCAGTAGTTCATTCCTGTATAATGGTGGTAAGTTGGTTGTTCAAACTCTATACAACATTTGCTTATCAACGTTTTCTCTTCTTAATTGCTTGTCTTCATATGGATGTGAGGAGAGTTTTTAGAGGGAGCA
>VDFB02358134.1:233547733-233593472 GCA_007258455.2 Sequoia sempervirens
AGAGGAGTAAACCCAAGAGAGGAAATGCAAATACTTTCCCAGCAAACCCATGGTTCGATGAAGAGTGCAAGTTAACAAAAAGGAAGCTCCGTGAGGAGGGAATGACAATAGAAAACAAGAAAGAGTATGAAAGGGTGATATGAAGTAAAAAAGAAAAATATGTAATTACAAGAAGATTGGAGTTGATTACCCTTGGAAAGAACAATCCCAAGAAATTTTGGAAGGAGCTACAGCAGAAAAGAAAACAAATAGAAAATAATATTACAAGCTCGCAATGGCTAGACTATGCAAAACTTCTTTATGAGCGTGAGTAGGATAAACATAGACCTCCAATAATCAACACAGCCATCAAATTGTTCACCGTTGAAGATGTTAGTCAAGGCATAAGAAGGTTGGCAAGTGGGAAAGCACAAGATATTGATGGGCTGCAAGCAGAGCATCTAAAGTGGGGTATCGAGGTCCTTGCACCCTGTATCAGGGGCATTTTCAACAGGGTTATTCAAGAAGGCTTTCCGGAAGGATGGACCACTAGTGTTGTTATTCCCTTGCACAAAAGTGGTGACATAAATAACCCATCAAACTACCGCACTATTATGATTAATCCTCTTCTAGGAAAACTTTTTGGAAGCATGATTGAGCGTAGGATTAGCAGTTGGGCTGAACAAGAGGGAAAAAGGGCTGAGGGACAAGTTGGTTTTAGGCCCAAACATTCCACTATTGACCATGGGGTTACCCTTAGATTCTTGATTGAGAAAATTTGGGATGTTCAAGGCGATGAAGCTTATTGCTGCTTTGTTGACTTTAAAAAAGCCTTTGACACGGTGCTGCGGGGTAAGTTATGGAAGAGAATGGAGGATTTGGGAGTTCCGCATGAGCTTAGGGTGGCTGTTCATAGGCTATACGAGCAGGTTAGAGCTAAAATCAAAACCAATGATGGTATGTCAGGAATCCTTTGGCAGCGATGTTGGTGTCAAGCAAGGCTGCCCGCTTTCCCCAACGTTATTTGGGATTTACATTGATAAATTGGAAGAATGGTTAGACAAGGTTGGTGGGAATGGCATTCATTTGGCCAATTTTGTAATAAAATTGCTCTTATATGCTGATGATCTCATTTTAATTGCTAAAACTGCGCTTGATTTGAGAAAGCATTTGAAGGCTCTTGAAACGTTTTGTCAAGAGGTCGGGATGCAAGTGAACACTAGCAAAACCAAAATAATGATCTTCTCGCTGCGGAGGAAAAAACAACAAATTGAATTTCTCTTTGAAAGTAGACCGTTGGAAATAGTGGAAGAGTACAAGTACCTTGGGCTTGATTTTCACAACAAACTTAGTTGGGAAACATGTAGAGCAAAAAGAATTCAGGGAGGTTGGAAAGCGCTATACTCTCTGCAAAATAGATGTAGAAATGTTGAATTATGGGATTGGAAAACTAAAAGAACGCTTTTTGGGCTTCTTGTCACTCCGGTGATTCTATATGGGTGTGAAATTTGGGGCAGCAATATGTCAGACCAGAAATGGAGACAAGTGGAAAGAATACAAAAACATCTAATTATAAGCAGCCTCAAGCTTAAGACTACAGTGCCCTATGAGATTTTATTGGCTGAGACCGGTACTTTTCCCTTGGAGGCCTCGGCGATGATTCGGTTATTAAGCTACCTAAAGAAGGTCCAGAATATGGAGAGTCATCGGTGGCCTAAGTTAATCATGAAAGAAGAGCTAACTAGAAGAAAGAACACCTGGATGAAACAAAATATCAAATGGATGTAAAAATGGGATGTTGAGATGCATGAATGCCCAAACACAAATGAAGAAATAAAAAAATATGTGAGAGAAAAATTTAAATATGCTATATGGATGAAAAAAGCAGGACGCAAAAAGGATTATTATATCAAAGAATTCAATCCCACGAGGGATCACGAAGAAAAGGCCTATATAGGCGCGAATATCAAATGGAAAGCAAAAATGTTGATTGCCCAATTGCGTACTAGTTCACATCATCTTAGGTGCGAAACGGGCAGGTGGGTGGTTCCTAAAGAGGAGTGGGAAAATAGAAAATGTTGTTTTTGTAACATGGGTATGGTGGAGACGGAATGGAATTTCACCATGGAGTGCTCAGCGTATAAAGAGATCCGGGCTAGTTATGGGGACACCGTGCAGGTTGATAATTTAAATACTCTGTTTGAAGAATCAAGGTTAGACAAAGCTGCAAACTTCATCATCAAAATTCACTGCAGGAGGGTTGATCTCGAACGGAGTTTACAATTTGTTTAGGGCCTTTTGTGGGTGGCTCTTGTGCTGGTCTTGGGTCCCTTAGGCTTCTTTAGCCTCGTGGACGTCATTAAAATTTTTCATTTCATTTCATTTCAACACTTGCTTACTTTTTGGATTTTATCTTATTTTTTTAGTTATTTCTTTCTTTTTATGTAAACAAGTGAAGGCGTGACAACTAAGCTTCTCTTTTAAATTTATTTTAAATTCTATATTATTATTATTTTATTTTTTTATAAACAATTTCTAATGCCATTCCACAAAACCCAATTTCATTGTGTTTTTCTTTTCTCTTTTGCTTCAGACTTCTACTCACATTCTGGGTGCTAGAGAAACTCTCTCTCAGGATTTTCTTACAGATTCTGTGACAAGTATGAAGACTGAGCTAATCCATTTCTCTTCTTTTTTTGGAGTTCATTTCCTTAATCTATAATTATTGTGATCATATATAAATCTTTTTGTTATTATTTATCATTTAACTCATACCCTACATTGCTTGATCTGCTGTTTATTGGCAGATGTGCCAACCATTGCAATGTATTTCAACTCTATTTTATTTGATATTCGTTTCCCTCTGACAATTAGTGTCGGCTAAAAAAGTATATATTATATGATTTAATATTTGATAGTATTATGTGTAATGATTGCATTTTTATTTACCTTCTTATTTCTATCAGTGAATACAAAATGTTTAATGTTGCAGCGTAAGTGGAAAGAATATAGAAAATAAATATTAAAGCTATCAAAAGATAGCCATTTGCAACTGGTCTGGAGTTGCGAACACTTGTGCCAAATAACTCTTTTTCCATAAAAAGGATTTGAACAATCAAACTTTATATTCTCTGTGAGAGACAAAGAGATTGGACAGTAAATGCAATTGGATTTCTATAATTTAGCAGCAACACTATTCTTATAACTACATCCTAGTCAACATTGCCACTCCATTAGACATAATAATGGCACTATTGTTTACGCAGCCAAGCACAACAAAATTATCCCAGGTGTCCACTTTGAAGTTTACATTCTGGTCCTTCAACAGTAAGCCATAACCACTCCTTTTAACAACTCTCACCATACTGCTTGAAACACTATAATGATAGAGAGGGGGTTGATGAAAATATTGGCTCAAGAGTCAGCATACCATTTAGTTCAGCTACTCATCTCCCAACGCCCTCAATAGCATTGAAGGCCCAAAAATTCTTAGAATGGGATGCTACATAGCTTATCAATCCAAATAAAGGAGATGTATTAATTGCTTGGCTATTTCTAGCACCCTAACCACTGCCTTACGCTTCCTAAACCAGTCACATCAAGCCTGCAGGAGGAGCCATAACTAGGCCAACTATACAATACGACAGTCATGCAACTGCTCATGAATATGAATCCTTTTCATAGCCCAAAGACCAAGGAAAAGTGATTAGACATAGGTGTATATTATATATATATATATATTTCTAGATCTTGCTTTTATTATAACACTCTGGCCAAGTGGATCACGACTGTTGGTCTAATTAAGGGCTAGCTACTCAACTATCCCTAATAAAGAAATGTCTACTCCTAATTCCTATTATCTACAGAAATCTCCAGCCAATAATATAAGGTATGGGAGTCGTGCCCACAAGTTGGACACTTGAGTGACTTAATCTCTTTGACCTAATTTTCTTGCATTAATTTCATCCTTATAGATATTTTGCTTGCTATATAGGTTTTAGCTGCCTTCTGTTAATTACAGAATTTCCATGTCTACAAGGTCAGTTCCACAAGACCTGTTCGATGATGATCACAAATTTCAGAGTGTAGATGAAGGCACCCTCCCCCACCCTACAACTTTTGAGGTTCGAATGAAAAGAGCTAGAAACTGTTCTCAATGGTGTTGATCATCGGAAGCAACTAGAAGCTCTCTTGATCAGAAAAAGATAGTCTTTACATTGATTCGACCTGTGGGAAAAAGAAGGACCTGTTAAGAAAAGCTAAAGTTACTATTCTTTATAGATTGAAGGTAATGGACGCAAACCAACTCTTTCGCTAGGTTGCCTTCAACCTGCCAAAAGCACTTGAAGGATTTGAAACTTTTGTAAATAGCTTCATAGTGGGGTGTGAAGGATAGTCTTGATCCAAATAGGTGTCTCTTAAGCAACTTCCCAGTACTGATGATATGGTTATTTTGCAGCCAGAACTGAAGAGTATTTTATATATTATTTATTCATTATGATAAATACCCCATTTTATTTTACTTTTTAATTTTAGTAAGACAAGTTTGATATGAGTTGCTTGATCACTTCCATACTTAACGAAGATAGGAAAGCATTCTTTTGTGACACTACAGGTAAATTAAAAGGATAATCTAATATATATAAAATGAGTTCTGAATGTATACTAGAAAGGGATTCATCTAATATGCAGTCAGGTTTGGAAGGAAATTTTATTGGGAAAGCTTAGTCATTCTAACTAGATTCCAATAGAAAGTAATAAGGCTTTTGAAAGGACACACTTAGTCTCTTATTCATTAGTGCAAAATTCCCATAAAATGCATGGTTGTGCATAGAATCAATTCCTCAAACCTACAACAAAATACAACAAAGAGTTTTTCTTTAAGATTGTAAATTTCTTACATAATAATACATTAGTGCAAACAAGATCTTTCTCTTCATTCCTTCATTAAAACCAACATATAACACTCATCTCTAGACATGCATTGTCACAAACAATATTGAAATTAATTGATTCTTTCTTCTTCTTTTTTTCATACCAATAAATTTAGGCCCCCTTCTTTTTTCCCATTCTCTTCCATCTTACATCAAATATTACAAACAATTTTAAAGAAATACAATGAAGGACACACAACTGCTAAGGCTTGCTCTCCACCCTACCATAATGGCGTCATGGAGCCCCGTGGGCTCTAGCCATACCCCCGAGCAAGGAATTCTTTTAGATCCATGATGATGCATGGAGTCTTTTCTCATCTCTTTTCTTTCTTTTTTATTCAAAGGAATAAAAGCAATAGTACAACATTTATATTGCATACATTTGGACTCTTTTCTCACCATATTCATCAAAATTCCACACAACAAAATCACTCTAGTGCTGCAAATAAACAAGGAGAATGGATATAGTAAAACTTATCTCTTTGCTTTAGGTGCTAGAATTTTCCTCTTTTACCCCTCCTTCCTCTCCAACCAAGTAGTCTGGTCCATTCTCCCCTCAACAAGACTCATCTCCTATTCTCCTTCTTCCTACCATCTCCTCTAAAGTTCTCCAAAAGGAGAAGAGGGTAACACCCCACTCATTCTTCCCCTCCAAAATATATAGGGGTTTCAACTTGCAACCTTTGGGTGGGGAGGTGTGAAGTGTACCTACTTTCATCAATGAGAGTCCTTTCCCCATTAATGTGAGCATGCATTTGGACAAGCACTCAAAATTCGTCACTCTCCATTATGAGAGCTTTTCAGGGGTCAAATCATATTGTAGGGGCACTATTGTATGCCCTTTTGATGCCTACTACTGTGGTATAGACCCTAGGGGGTTTATTTTTACACCCTAACCCAAAAATTTGACCAACAACTCTCATTAAAAGCCCACTTAAGGTCCCATCCGAGTTTCAACTTAGCTAGGGGTTCCCAAGACCTAATCCCACTTTCACCTCACATGATTCACAACCGAATACCCTCACAACCTTAGTCTTCCAATACATTGACTCTACTTGTTTCTAGGCCTCCATATGGGACCAAATTTGTATCCCATAGAATACAAGTTCATTCCACCTTCATGTTAGTGACAATAAAATGTACTATCAAAATTAAATGTAAGATTCTTTCCAAAAGGTCACCTTATTTATCATCCATAATAAATCTAATCATCAATTCAAGAAAACTATATAAAATTTTAGGTTTGGCATTAATCGCATGTGAAGCGGGGTCTTACATTGTGCATATTTGGGAAGATGATTATAATGTTTTTTTATCTTTTTGTATTCAAGTTTTTACTTGATTTAGTGCAATATAGTGTGAGTTTCATTTATTAGTAAGCAAATAAAGGTTACTAGTTGTCTTGTGCTAAAGTATTTGTTGATGCGAGCTTGTATGAAGTGTTTGATGAATCTTAAGTAGTTTGTGGATTATTCTGGATTGAGTTCAAGTGAATTATGTTGTCCAAAACTTTTGGCTTGGTTTAAGGAAGTGTGTACTTAATGTTTGTGGTGTTTTGCACGGGTGTTGGTTGACCTTGTGTTTTACACTACATGGAAGGCTTGTGGAAGCATGTTAAACTGTGTTGAGATCTATTTGGGTCCTAATTAAAGATTTATGTAGGTTTCCTTTCATTCCTTGCAATCGCAGGAATTTTTAGGTGCCGACCTATTTTGAATTTGAATGTATAACAGCTAATGGTCGACATTGGAGAAATTTTTGAGGTAAAACTTGATATAAATATGTATGGTGTTGATGTAAGAGAAGACACACAAAAAGAGTAAGAAGCAAGATAGATGCAATATTGATGCGAGTAGTGTGTGCGATGCGAATTTGAGTATAGTAGTGTGAACTTCATGTTAGGGTTCCTGAAGGCAGTGAGATGAAGGCATCCAAAATATTTCATGTGAGATTGTGAAAATGTGCAAGCAATTATGGTGGACTCCTTGTCTCATTGATAAGTGTTTTCTCTATGTAATTTTCTTCTTTTATTTTCTTGTATTCTTTCTATGGTAGTGAGTCATGGTTGTGAGCCTTTTGGACAGTGTGTCCTATTTTGGCAGTGAGCCCCTTTGTACCGGTTTTTCTATTACTTATATTGTGAGCTAATCCTCACCATGGTTTTTCTCTCATTGGGTTTTCCACGTAAATATTGTGTTTTCTTGTGTATGGTGTTGTGATTTCAATTTCTATTATTTGTATTTCATGTTTAATCAATCTAACAAAATAAGGGTTTAATGAATGTTGTGGATCTGATTACTGTTGATGGTTTTGAAGATTTAATTTTCTACAACTGATTCGCCCCCCCTCTTAGTTGTCTTGTTCATTTCAAAAATTGGTATCAGAGCAAGGTTCCTTGAAGAAGAGCTTAATCGCTTAAGGTAGATTTGGGATGGCAAACAAGATTCCCTTGGAATATCCTAGATTTAATGGCTCGGATTATGCATTATGGAAGACAAAGATGGAATGATATTTGTTTGCTCAAGGATATGATATTGAGAAGGCTTATCAGAATACATATACTCCACCTCTGATGGTCCGACTACAAGTGTAGAAATCATGGCGCATGAGATCAATGCTAAGGCAATATTTATTATTGTGAATAGTCTTTCAAATACTAAATTAGTTAAAGTTATGAGTTTGAAAATTGCTAAAGAAGTTTGGGATAAGTTACAAAGCATTTATGAAGGAGATTCAAAGGTCAAACAAAAAAAGTTGTAGAAATTGAAGGCGCAGTTTAAAATGATGCATATGTCTAAAGATGAAACAATTAAATGCTACATAGAGAGAGTAGATTAATTTGTAAGTAATATGAGAGACCTTGGTGCAATAGTTAAAGAATCTAAAGTGGTGAAGAAAGTTATCGGATCTCTTCCAGATTGTTACAATGAAAAGGTATTTGCTATTGAGGAAACAGTTGATTTTGATAATTATTCTAGAGATCAGTTGATTGGTAGTCTGACTACATTTGAAATGAGAAAATTGAAGAAAAGAACAAAAGCAGAGACTACTTTCAAGGTTGGTAAATCAAAGAAGGTTGAAGATTCAGGTGATGAAGATCTTGATGATTTGGAAGCTAACTTCATAAGAAAGATGAAAAAGGGCACCAATAAGTACAAAGGTAAATTACCTTTCATATGTTTTAGTTGTGGTGAGATAGGTCATTATGCTTCTAGATGTCCAAAAAGGGCTCTAAAAAACTAGCTCCTAATTAAGAAGAAATCATGTAAATAAACTGTACTTATTTTACAAGTGCTCCAATAGAATATTCAACAGTTAATCAAAGGGGCACATTACTTCTTCCATAAAGATTTTGTCACAAATACACACCTTTCCACAATCCTGAAACTACTGCTGGATTGAACACTTGAAACAAATTTAGACCAAAAATTTGCAAATTTACATACCCTTCAACAACTTCAACAGGTTCATTGATAAGTTGAAGAAAATCAGCCTGGTGGTCTTGTATGAGCCTCATTAGCTGGGGATTTTTTTTGCTAAGTTATTGAAGCATTGGCTGACAACCAAAAATTAGCCATATCAATAATATGTAGATAAAGCACATGTGGAACTCAAACACGACATGATAGATTCAAAAAACCTATAAAATTTGGGGATTGGCTTGAACTATCAAATGCATCAAATCAAATCTATAAGGGAAACTCCCAGTATGATTTGAATTTGTGAGATTCAACCCCCAGTATGATGGTGCTCAAAGTAGCTTCATCAGGGTTTGTGTTTACATTGATTTGTCCAAACCATTGGACCATTCTATTGACATTCTTTCAAACAAAGGCTTTTGGAAGATTATTTTGTTTCTAGAACTCCTCACAAACAAACCAAATCCTATTGAATACTTATTGGTTGAATTATCTAGCAAGTTTAACAAGGCCACACATAGAGCCACAAAAAGATCAATTAGATTGGTTTTCAACACCCGTCTCACATCTCAGTTGGTGTGATTTGGTCCTCAATTGAGCTATGCACATCTTCATTTTCCATTTGTTAGTGAAATCAAGCCCCACAAATTTATTTTCAAAGACTATCTCAAGTGGGTTCAACATAATATGAAGCTTATCTAATTCTTATCCTTTCAACACAAGAAGAAAAAAACCTTGGTTTTGTTGGTGTTGACTTAGATCACGACCGCTAACAACATCGGCCCATCGTTGGAACCACCACCCAAGTCTCGGCGATAGGCACAAACTCCACCAATGACATCCCCATCGGACCATCGCAAGAATAGGAGACCTCATCCTACCGATAGAATATCCTCACACTGATGAAAAAATAAAACCGTTGACACATCGTTGGAATTAGAAGACACATACGGTTGATAGAACAATAAGGTGGGGTTAGTCAGTTAAATTTTTTGTAGTGTGGTAAGAGTCATACAGGTAATGCTATGTCAGGATGGAGAACTCTTCTTGGAGGTTCTAAACGATTTGCCTCTTTTTTATAAGACTATGTTGGTAGTGCCACTTGGATCACAGTTGTTTGGTGAGATTCCAAACCCAAAAAATGAGGTGCAGTTGTGGAAATATCATAGAGAGAAGCTACAAGCTACCATGATGATTTTGCTGAGTAAACTTATATCAGAGTCTTGGTTAGCGCGGCTTAAGACATGTGAAGATGATATTCTCTCCACAGATAGGCTTGGGAGAAAGTATTTACTTGATCTTATGAAAAGTGGCAAGGAACTTGCAGAGAATGAGACATTGATCAGAGAAACATTGGATAGTCTAGATGCATTTGAAGGGAGCTTGGAGTGGCTAAAAATAGATTTTGGTTCAAATGTTGAGTTTCCATGGCAATGCGTGTGTGATTATTTTGAAGCACTCAAAGAGTTTACGAGATGAACTTTTTGAAATCTTGTTTGTTAGTAGGATGAAACAAACAATAGTTGATGGATTTGCAAATCTGCGTAGTTAAGGTTGGTAAATGCCTTGAAGCCATAGTTACATCTCTAGAAAGTTACAAAGATGTTGAAACCCATTTGCACAAATTAACTACTAGTGAGGGTTGGCTTGTCAACAAAGAGGACCTAAAAAGTGTCAATTTACTTGGGTTGAGTTTTAGATTTATGATGACAAATGATGAAGACTGGTTTGGTCACCTTAACGCTTATTTTGGAATTGAGGTTAGTCAAATAAAAGATACCATAGATAAGGGGTCCGAATATTTTGGAAGACCTCCTAAGTTTTCTTCATGCACATAAATCTCCTTCAAGGATAAATGATTTAGCACCTTATTTGCAAGCACTATACTTCCATTTTATCTCAAAATCGATTGTTGAGATTGAAGAACATCTTACACATCTTTCATAAGCTCTCTATCAAGAAATGAAAAATGAGGAGATTCCAGAAAAAATGAACAAGGAGACACTAGAACCGACAATTATAGTGGAAAGGGAACTTTTCTTAGGAAGACTTTTAGTTTCTCTTAGTTTTCATTAAACTTCCTTTCCACTAGTTCTTGGCTCGTCTCAGCTTTGGTTTGTGAAGAATGAAGCTTTAGTTTCAGGGAAAGGATCTTCAACTTTCAGATATTCCAGTACTAATTTTGATTACCCTCTTCTAGATAGTTCTGGAAGACAAATACTAATAAGAGGGGTCAATTTGAAGCCTGAATCACAGGATAAAAATAATAGTACCAAATTGAATAAATTGAGAATAAATATGCACAATATTTGTATCAAAGCTAAGAGGTATCACAAAAATTGATCACAATCCTAAATATGAACATATATACACAAACCAAATGGGGAAATCTACATTTTGTTCAATTGAAGTTAATTAGTTTTTTGTTTTGAGGGTGGATTGCTTGTAGGCCTGAAGTTTTCCATATATTCAATCAGCTAGTTGATAACTATAATAGAAACTGTCCATGATAGCTAAACAGGGGTATGCACATGCACATCTGTACACAAACAAATGGGAAAATATACATTGTTCACTTAGTTCAATTAGATTTGAAAAGATAACTCCTGCCCATCGATATGTTGAGAATTTCATATGTTTCAATGATTTAAGCAAGCAAAATGCACAAGGGCTAACTTTTTTGCCTATAAAGTGCTTATTGAACACCTGATAGATTAGGATTTAAGCAATAGAGTCCTTCAACAATCAATTATATACTCTATGGAGCAACCTAAGTTGAACATAAGTTTTGAATGGAGGAAAAGAACAAAGACTTTCAAGGATTTTCTTGGTGTAGGCAGACTTAGATTAAACAATATTACAATTCTAGTGTTAATTACATGAATAAGTTATAAAAGAAAACAAGAAATTATCAGGTTTATTCATGTGAACAAAAAAAATAAACTTGAAGAGGAATAAAAGTTCCTATTTTATTCTATATGCTATTGGAATCCATTGGGATGATACAAATCAACAACTGGTTCAACAGAAAATTAGAATGCTTAAAAAATTTCATTGATCTACATGAAATGATACAATATTACATGTTTACTCAAAATAATACCTCCCAATGTAACTACCTATTAGGAGGAACTTTGTTCAAGAGAATAACATATCAGAGTCCATTCTGAAGTTGACCCCCGTAAAGCTTTGGATGGGATGGAAGTTTAGAGATTAAGAATCCTTCCAAATCGGCTCCTTTGATTTCATGCTCCCAAAATTCCAAACCTTGCTTCTCCATCAATCCATCATTAGGCCATGTTGTGCTTGCAACATGTGACTCATCAAGACCTATTGTTGTTGCTAGAACTTTGGATCTTATGACACAAATGATTCTAAAACCCCCATTTACATCATAGATGGTCTCATTAGAGCTTATTTAATGAAAAAAAGTTACATCTAATTCCTAAAGACCCTAACACCTAGACTTTAGCAAATTGACCTCTTGATGTGAACTTCATATGCTTGGTGCTCCTACACCAGATAGTGAAGTGGAAGATTGGAGGGGATTCTAGCATGATCATAAATCTAGCAAAAATTACATGGTTCAATTATCCCATGTCTCCAAATTGAAGATATTGTGTATAATTATAAGGTCAACAAGATCCTTATAGACAAGATGACGATAGTTAGGCTGAATAATGGTTTCATCTACAATATTTAAGAATTTCTCCACTTAAAAAATGAACTTGGAGCTAAGCTGTTGTAGCGTGTAGACATCCAAGTGACTTGAATATATTTAGATCAATGAAAATACTAATTTTTAGTATCTTTCTACAGAAAATCTATGTTTTCAGGCCATGTACAACCTAGTACAGACTCAAAATCATGTTTAATTGGTTGTAAATAGTAGAGCCTTCAATCACCTTCCATATTCTTCTTGTTTCATGCAAATTGATCAAGTATTGTGTAAGTTATTTGAATTTTTGTGAAATCAGTCAGGAACCCTCATTAGGGTAAACAATGGTTAAGAAAAATTGTTTCCTATCTTTCCAATTGGTGAAATCCTCTAATTCTTTGTGAGATTACTCTTACATGTACATTCCTCCATATTCTAATGGTTTTTGGATCAAAACACAAAGTTAAGGTGTTGAAAGTTGGAATTCTTGATTGAATTTTCTGTTATAGATTAATAAAACTCAGAGTTTCAATGGAACTTAGCCTAGGGTTTGGAAAATTGAGCATGGGAATGGCTTTATAAAGGTCTATTAAGCATCAACAGGTCAAAATACCTCTGTTTGAAGCACTACAATAATGAGTTTGTGTGTGGAGATTATATAACCAATAAGCCCTATCTTGGCTGTAGACCTAATTAGCCCTGTTTTAAGGCATAAACAGTTTGTTTGTACACCTTTTCTCCAAAATAACCTAAGGAAATATTTTTATATGTTTTGGTACATGAAAATGGGGATCCTAATTGTTGATTACAATTAGTATTAGAGGTCTCCATGGGAAGTTATCTCTTACAGTGTTGTGATGCATGGCTATAAGAAGTACAATCAATCATTAAAGTTTGTCTGTCAAAGTGAAAGGCTCTATGTCTTAGGGTGTGGAAAGAGTTTAATCATGTTAAATTAAGTCTAGTAATGGTGTCTCAGGTGTTGAAATAGATAATGGTGTCATGAAAATCAAAGTTGAGGGTTGAGGCTTGTAAGTACCATGGTGGCACAATGAGGACAATCATAACAAGGTGATGTAATATGAAAGGGTAGATGTTGTAATTGATTGCTTTTGATTAAGTTAGAGTTGACCAAGGTGTCTTGAAGGCTTTGTAGTGTTTTGGGACTCTTTATTACACATGTGTGTTGGGTTGAGTGATTGGAAAGGGAAATAAGAACTTGAGATGAGTAATCAAACTAAACATGGATTGAGTTTTTTTAAAATGGAATTGAGGAGTTGATATTTTATGTAGCCACAACTGGAGTGTTGGAGGCTGGCAATTGGTAAACTTCAAATAATTCCTTTTGAACTTCACTAGTTATAAATCTGAATTCCCATGTTTACTTCTCATTTATTTTCTATTCTAACAACTGATAGAAGGAAGAAAATGCCTCCAATCAACCATAATATAAAAAGAAGAAATTCCACCTTGATTGCTAACCTTCAGGAAAATTTGTAGAAGGCTTCAAGGTACCACCTTGGGAGCATAACACTATGATTTTGGAGTTTTTATCTAGTTTTGATCTCACTTCTATCAAGTACAATTTTTTTCCTTAAGATATAGTGTTCAAAATTTGAATAGACTTTCTTTTATGATAGATTCTTAATAGAGTTGTTAATTGACATGCCTATAATTCCAATGTTAGAAAACATTTACCTTCAAGAAACTCAAGATATTCCCCAGTTCCTTGAAAAATCACAAAGAATGCAAATGCAACACGTCTAGAAACATCCCATGCCGTCCACTCTTTTATTAATCTATAAATTTGTACATTTATAGCTCCTTCTGGATCATACTGAAAAAAAGGGCTTCATTAGAAAAATGAGGAACAAGTGCATGTTAATAAGAATTTACCACCAACTTCTGCAACCAACATTAAGGAAGTAACTGGAATTGAGAATACAAAAATACAAGTACAACCAACTGTCAATTAACTATATATGCAAGAAGCTAGAAGATATACATTGGCATACGACAATAAACATATAGAATTCTTACCCATTTCTTCACTCAAGATTTTCTTGAATTTTTAAAGCTTTAAGATAAAACCTTGTGGTAGTTTTTTACATCAAAATTTTGGATCACACTATGTGATCCTCTCATCACACAATGTGATTGGAAACCATGATCTAAAAAACTACCATGCAATTGTATCCAAAAGCTTTAAAATGAAAAAACTAATGCTTCTAAACAAGCTTTTATTTTCACCTCACAATAATAATTCCTTAAAAATATGCCAATATGCTTTTGTTTATTGTGAGATAATGTGATGATTCCTTCAAGTGTAGGTAGAACATAAACAAGTAATGAGAACTTTCCTATTAAGATTAAAAACTACAAGAAATCCTCAAAATCCCAAGAAGCATGCATGGTATTTAAAGTGCCCACTTCTTTGAATTCTTCCTCTCGACACACATCCAGAACAACATATCCATTTTTTTTCTGAAGTCTGAATACTTCATTGACTTCCACAGATTGTACCTGCACGTTCTCTCAAACATCATTGACACAAGGAAGAATTTGAACTTTGGTTCCTTAGAAAGCAAGCAAATACTCTATTATATAAGTGGTCTATAATATTTCTTTCTTTGTACTTGTAATTAGGATTTTTAAAATTAAAATCCACAAAAGTGTTGAAGAAATAAAAGCAACTAACCCTCACAACATATGCCATAATCCTATCACAAGATCTTTCTATCAAACAAACAACATTCCAATCACTATTCTATCCTTATCCTAAAGATGGATCATTGAGTACAATCCAAAATATTGATGGAAAAAAGCAAATACAGTTAAATCCAAAATCTAAAAATTCATTCTTCTTCAGACAACATTCATATCACTTTGTAAATTCCAAATATAAAATGTCAAGAACAACAATATACCTTCATAGTCGAGACATTGATTTGGGAAAACTTTTGTGCTAAGAATGATTCAATCCCCAAAGCACATATAATCAAGTGTAATCTGTACTAAATATTCTTCAACATTTTCCATTGGTTGTAGAAAAATAAATTTTCCATGCATTCTCAAGGGAGTCTAAAGAGGCCAAAATAGTTGTATTTGTATTGTCTCTCCACCTAAGATAAGTGGATTGCTCTGTATTTAAAGCATATAATGAAGCTAAATTTAATGTAATTGTAATTTATAAGAAGTGCAATTCATTCAAATTGTAAATATTTTGAGAAGAAGGTAAGTGGTTCCTAGTTGCATATGCAAATACTTATCTGCTTTGCAAGAAGAGTCCCAATGTAATTAGTAGAATATATACAACCTAATTTATAAAAAATAAAATCAATTAAATTCTAGTTTATAGAAGAGTGTCTGGTCTATAGAAGAAGATGATCTAATTTGTTTCCCAATAGCAAGATTTGATGCAGGATAAAAGGATGAGCTAACTCCTACAATATGGTTATCTTTAGAATTGCATTTAAGGTATCCAAATGAGGATGTTTAGGACCTTCAAATAAGAGAAAAGTTAATGCACATTACATGATGCAACAATATCTTTTTTCTTGATTTCCTTTAGTTTTATTTGATAGATCATTAATTGACATTTTATAAGGCTTTACAAGATTCTAGAATGAAAGTGCTAATGTTGAATGGAGTCCCATCATAGGGATATGTGAGGAAAAATTAGTATCCATTCAAATTGGAAGTCTCATTGATATGGTAAATCACTGATCAGACCAAGAACCCTAATTTACTACTTTCTGTGATTTTTTAGTTTCTTGTATGGTTAGAATTGCATTATAATGCACTTTCATTCTAGAATATTGGTCGTGCTAAATGAAATAATCTGATATGTTCAATTACATATCTGAATGTAATAGATTTCCAAGTACTAATGTTGGATGGAGTCCCATCATAGGGATATGTGAGCCCAAGATAACAATTGTAAGATAAATTGTTCTAAGAGATATGAACCATTTCCATCAATTTAAACAGGGTCAATGTTCTTGTGGAGAATATTGGTGGTGCTAAATTAAACAATCTAAAAAATAGGATTGCACTATAATAATGTGCACTACATCGGATATCCAATAATAATGAAGGGACATCCATCAAAGCATAACAACAGGGACTTTTTTGTCATATGTTGTAGTTACAAGTGCCCTACTAGACATACGTTAAAATGTGGAAGCATAGACAAGGCAAGCGAATTGTTTCCAAAAATGCCTCAAAGAAATGTGATATCATGGAATGCCATGATTAAAGGATATGTTCAAAATGGGTTTTTCTAAAAAGTCCTTAGAAAAAATTAAGAAAATGCAATGAGTGGGTGTAAAGCCCAAATCCTCAACCTTTAATCTATTCGCAGTAAACTAAATTTGAAAATATCAGGGTTTAAGGACTTACTTAGATGGCTGGAGCTCGCTAAATTGGAGAAGTGAAAGTTCAATACCAGAGAGGAAGAGTTTGGGGAAGAAAAGCCATTGCCAGCTTCCTAACTTGCTTGCGCCAAACAGAAAATGCCATTCACAACTTGTGCTAGCATATACTCTGCCTTTGCAAGCATCCTCCCTACATGAATATGGGAGCTTTGGAACAGGGTATGGACATTCGTAAATGCTGTTGTATACTCAATTGTGTAGGGTAAAATATGTTGTAATGTCAAAACCTAAATGTGCACATTATTAGGAACTTGGCGGTAATTTTCATTTTAATAAACATACTCTAAAACCATCGCTGCAACTCGCCAAATGGGAGAAGTGAAAGGTATTGGAGGAGCAGGAAGCAATAGTGGTGGGAAAATGATGAATGTTTAAGATTTTTTAATATAATATATATAGCTTTTGTTAGTAACTATTTTCATTTCTTATTTTTTGTATTATATGCATTTATGTTCTAGCTTTTCGATATTTTCTTAGGTTTTTTCTCTCTTTGCTTTATTTTTTAATTTTTATCTACATTTATATCATGGCCTAGTAATTAAGCCATAACATACATGCTATATTAATTTTTTTTCAACTTTCATTTTTTTGCATTTTTATTTATAAATTTATTCTTTATAAATATGCTAATAGATATAAAAAATTAAGTTAGTTTTCTATTTTGTCTCCTTTTACTTATCTAATTAATTTTCTTTCTTCACCTTTTTTTCCCTTGTATTGTTTTGGTCTATTCTATTTCCTTCTTTTCCCTTAATTGGTTTCAAAATTTTGTTGCATGTTTTGACTTTCTTTTGGTTCTTTTTATTGTTCATTTAAATTTTTTTATTTTATTTTTGTCTTGTCTTCATTGGTCATTGTGCAGCCTCCCCTTCTCCTCTTGTTTCTCTATTTAGATTGTTCTTGGTTTGCAACTAACCACTTTTCTCGATGAGCTCTTGCATCCCAATGATGGATCACAGAGTGTGATCCAAAATGTTGATGCAAAAACTCTCACACAATCTAATCTAGAAACAATGCAACATTAAATATAATTAATGTATTATATATATTTAATATAATAGTAATAACATTAAAGTGGGAGGTTGGGTGGGCTCCCCCTCGCCCCTTACTTGGGTTGAGGTGGCCAGGGTGGACGTGAGATGGCGGATGGTTGTTTCAGTTCCTATGTTTCTTCTGGACTCGGATTGGTGGCATGCAGGGTCCAGTCATCCTGGCGTTGTTAATGACACGTCGGGCTTTGTTTCCCTCATCATGTTCGTGGTCGTGCCGTGTGGTTCTTCATTTATTGCTTTCATCATGATTTCTAGTTGATGGACGGTGGCGGCAGTTTATCTCATGCCAAGGACATTTGTTTGCTTTGCCATTATTCAGGTCCGTATGTAGCCTGACGGATAATAATTCGGGCTCTCTTATTTAGCTAATGATGTCTTTTCAAAGAAATGGGTTTCGCTTGGTTGTTTTGTGTGCTGTGGTTTTGTTGCAGGGAGCGACTGCAATCTGTTCGCTAATGGAGAAACCATCGATGTCTAAGTTCACAATCCTCATCTCGGCCAAAGGTCTGGAATCCTTCAGCGCCGATACCCCAGTCTCGTTAGTGGCTAAGGAAAGGCAAATTGCCTTTCGTGAGGTCTCAGATCTGCGTTTAAAGCACATTCTGCTTGTGGATGACCCGGCGACGACGGCTGCTGTGAAGATGGTCCTTGGCAAAGGACATCTAGAAAGGAATGAGTTTGCCCGAGATAACACGAGTATCTCATCCCGGTTTCTTGCCGTGCTCCTGGATATTGAAACCCCGAAGGCGGAGGCATTGGACTTGATGGTTCGTCTTTTCCAGGATGACCTACTTGGAGGCATCGAAACAACTCTGAAGGCAGCCTTCATTGGTAAGGGAATTCCGTGGCCAGCAGATCTTGCTTCTCTTTGGGTGTTAGATGAAGCAGTCAAGGTATTTCCTTTTCTCCTAGATCTCAAAGGGCCCGCTTTATCAAGGCATCAAATGCTCGCAGAGGTGGCGGTGGGTTTTCTGAAGCGCAAACTAAAGATGGAGCCGGGGGATGGGTTGGATTGCTTGGAAGGATTCATTCAATTTGCAGAGTTAAATGGTTTCTGGTAAATTAGGGTGGTGTTGGAGTCTCGTCTGGTTTTTTGCTCTAGCTATGCTTCACTTGGTTGCTTCGAACTTATGTTAAATATCTTTTGTATTTTGCGGGTAATCCTGTGTCTACTCTCCTCCTTTCATCTCTACTTCCTGCTTTTGGAACTATACGGAGCTGTGGTTCTCCTCGTTTGGCTATTTTTTGGCTGACTATTGGCATTATCTTGAAAATTTCTTGCTTAGCAGATACTGTAAATCTCTCTTTTATCAATAAAATTCTCACCTTACGGATAAAAAAAATAAATAGTAATAATATTAAATTATATATAATATAATTATATTTATTATTATATTTAATAGTATATATAGGTAATATTATTATTATTATTATTATAGGGTTATATTATTATATATTGTATTCTATAATAAAAAAATATTAAATATAAATATAAAATTATTATAATTAATAATTAATATATTCTAATATAGAACAAATTAATTTAATATATAAAAAAATTGATAGTTTAATTGATCTTTGGAGAGATTAGAAAAAAGAAAGAGAGATCAAGGGGGAGAAAATTCTATATAGAGAGAGGAATATATACTGTCACTTGCACGTAAAGGAGGTTCAAGGATTGCACTGATAGAAAATTATATGTTAATATGTTAGAGAGTATGTGTTTGTGCATGGATGTGCTACAAATTCTAGTTGCAATATGTGGCTAGCTTAAAAAATTATAATAAGTGCTAAATAATGGAATGAAATAAATTTAGACAAATCTAGATTAGGGCTCCCTATAACATACTTCGCGCTCTTGGGCTTAGGTCATGTGATGAAGTTAGGGCTCCCTAAAATGCTTCCTCTTTGACCCCATCATGCTGGACTATGGGAATAGCACTATTGATTCTTGATTCCTTAAATGATCCATTCAAATGGATTGAAATAATTGATAATGTATATGCATTATTTAAATGAAAGTGTTTGCAATATAGCCCTCAAAATTATGCAATTGGATTGTCTAAATTATATTTTACTAGTGAAATTGACCACAATTGCTCTTTGATACATTTGACATGCTAACACAAGAGGAAAATCAAACTGGCTTCAAATCATAGTTAAAAACATTAACAATTCATTAACATAATGAGTAATAAAAGTTAAAGAATGTAAATGTTAATTTCTTTTATAAAATATGTGGAGGCCTTAAGACTACACCGAGAGGCAATGCCTTCCATGCAGTAGGTATTTTTGGTGCACCAAGCAACCTAGGTGGCCAAATGGCCCGCTTAGGTAGGGGTCCCATGAGGGGGGCTTAAGCTCTATGGATTATGATCAAATTCAAAAGAAAAAGGAATAAAGAAGTAATAGTCATTTATTTAGTCATTCATTTAGCCATATATTTAGTCATTTATTTAGTCATTTTTATTTGTCTGATATTAGTCATTTATTTAGGCATTTTTATTTGTTTGATATTAGTCATTTGTTTATTCATTTATTTAGTCATTTAGTTGTGATTTTACCCAATGACCAAATTAGTCACTTATAAATGATCAAATTAGTCATTTATTTTCAAAATACTACTAGTGTTAGTCACGTGACTAAAATTTTTAGTCACGTAGTCATTTATTTTCCAAATTCTACTAGTGCACCCAACCAAGTGGTACCCGAAAGCCTACCCCCTGTGCTACGAGATAGTAAAAGGGCTTCCAAGGCAAAACCAACAACCTCTAGACATAGGCAACACACAATACTATACCATTCAAGAACAATACATACATAAAGGTTATATTGCTTCCAGAGTAAAATAATCAAGTATATCAACTGCACAATACATACTATTGTCATAGGAGTGTCATCACAAAGCTGCATGGGTTACCCTAGCAGATCTTCCTAGGCACCGACCCCCATTTTGGGTTACCTTGGTAGCCTCTCACGACCCTCGACCCCACATGCAAACTGATGCGGAATCAAATATCTTTCAAGGGGACAAGATAATGATCTTACCATTCCATACCTTCTCTTCTCATCCCAAGTCTAAACAAGCCCTTGAGCCCATGAGTGAGGCACAATTAACAAGTTATATAATTTAAGCTACCCTTTCCCCTAATACAATTATTTAATTTCCACTGAATTAATTAACTCTCACATGAGTTACCCTGACACCACTTTGTGCACCAACCCCTAGTGAAAGCCACTCCCCTATTGACAACACAAGGATCTAATCCAAAACCCAAGCGTAAAAAAAGTGCACACAACATATATTAAATCCCAATCCAAAATATAAGAGGCATCACATCTAGTTCGTAATAACCGGGTGTTTACTGAAACTCAACCAAGTGCACTACCTAAGGGAAAACAAAGGGTTGAACCATAAAACACAACAACCCCCTCATAAAATAACATCATATGGAAGACTTACATACATGACTAACCGATTTTCCCAACAATGTGAACAAAATAAATCATAATTAAATAAGCAATTCGGACTAGTAATAAAAAAAACCTATCATTAGGATTTCCTAAATCCAATTTTCATTTCAAGAAAATATAATAACACATTGCCCAAATAAACTAGCTTATTACAATTTCACTTATAGAGAATAAAAAAATTAAATCTAATTGTTTATTTCAATTTCTCAATTACATTTTAATAAAAACCAATTTCTTGTTTTTTTTTAAACATTTATTTTAAAATCATCTACTTGTGCATTTAATGCATCTATTATAACAAAATATACATTTATATATATATATATATATATGTATATATACATATAATTATATATACATAAATATATTATTTAATTATTTAAAAATGAATTACAATTTCCAAACAATTACAAAATATATATTTAAATATACATTTATATACATATATATATAAATATATAAATGAATATATACTTACATACATATATATATTATATTATATTTTAAAATTTAAAAACCGTATTAAAATTGAAAGTGAAATTTATAAAAGTACAAATGAAAGTTCAAACGCTGCCATAATACTGTAATGCCGACCTGTAAATAGTGTCAGCTCCCATTGAAGGGCATGGGTCTGTGGAGGACAGCACTGGGTTGCCTCCATAGTCCGCCTCCCTATGGGGGCAGCAGTTGTGGGGACAGCCACAGCCTCCCCGATATGCATTCAAAAACATATAATTTTTTTAAAGGTTTTCTTGCGATTTATTAAAATAAAAACGCTGTACGAAAATTCACATTGGGTTTTTTTTTCAAGATATAATTTCTATAGGAAACTTCAGGAATAACATGTATATATAACTAAATCAAATACAATTGCCCACAAGGGCAAAATTTTTTTAATAAAATTTTTTATAGGAGGATATTTTCAAATTCACCAGAGGATTATAATTTTTTCCAAGCCAAATAAATTAATTGGAAGAAAACAATAAACCCCATAGGAAGATCTTTTCCAATACAATAAGAGGTTTTCTACAAATTTTAATAGGAAGATTTTAAATCCATTCCTACAAAGATTTTCCCAATCTTCTATTGTTTTCCCTCTGGGATTTCTATTGTTTAAAAGAAATTTCCTACATAGGCTCTAAAGCTTTTATGAAAATTTTCAAATTCCAAACAAATCAAAGCTTAAACAATTTCTACAGAAGCTCTAAGCTTTCACATCAATTTTCCAAACACGACAATCTTTCAAATTTACAAAATATATTAAAGCTTCTACACAGATAACATATTCTTCTTGTACAAACAATCTTTCCAATTTGCATATAAATAGAAACAATTTAAAGAACTTGTTTCTAGATGCTTGAGGAAATGATGTTTGAAGTAGAGCTTCACCTTCAGATTCCAATTTACCAAAGCTTCTTCCAAATTATCCACTTTTCTAGAAAGATGAAAACAAAACCAAAGCTAAAATTTCGCAAGAACTTCTTCCCCAATTTTTCAACAACCCATTTTTTTAACAAACTCCCAAAATATTTTTTCTCATTGCCGTGAAGTAGCCTCTTTCCTCTTACAGTTTATGCAACTAATCTCTCTAAGAATTAATTCCCAACAATAGTGTTTAGTTTTTTTCTAACACATGTAACAAATAAAATATCTTTTCAACCAAATCACAAATATTTCCTCTAAGATAATTACAAGATATTTATGCATTAAATAATTCATAATTCACACATTAATTTCTAGTTAAATTTAATCTAATTAATTTAATCACTTTATAAAATAAATTTAATCACAAAGATTAAATCAGTTTACAAAATAAAATAAATTTAATTAATTAAATCAAATATAACACTTCTATCAATATTAATCAAGATTAATTAAATAATCACTTAAAAACATTTTAAGCATTAATTTCCCACATAACATACCTTGCAAAATAAATAAACAACAAGGAAAATGGGGACAACATGACAACTCAGTAAAACCAAACAAAGACTGACGACACACAGTGACTAGGGTTGTGGTTTGACAAGGAAATCCATTTACTATCTCCCAATCAACTATTCTGCTAGGTGATGGACACACTCAAACCTATGAATCCAGGTGGAGTCAATGTCCTGTACTTGAAATCAAAACATATGCCATATATATATATATATATATCATGAATCAAACACCCCATGAAGAGAAAATCGCGGAGTCGCAGGGCACTTGCAAGTGAGTAATGCAATCCTGTTCCCTTCACCAATACAGTGTCACATCAAAACTGATGAAACTAAAACATCAATTAACTACATATGAGCATATATCAATATCAACTCAAATAATCAACTATGCTAACCAAAAAGCATGTCATAATCAATAATCATCCATAAAGTGTACCATCACATCACAATATAAAAACCATCATCTCTCCAATGTTAGCGAACAAATAACAATAACATAGTATCATGGTCTATCAAAGTAAAAGCACTGTTTGAAAATATAAGCAAATCGGAGGGGTGCTATAGTTTCTTTGATTTATATAATGGTTTGAGGTAAGGAGGGCCTATTTCCCATTTCCTATTTGTTCTAATGGTGTGTGCTCTTGGGAGGTTTATATCCAATCAAGCTATAAGTGGGGATTGGAAGAGTGTGCAAGTGGCTAGAGGTCTCTCTCTAGTCACCCATCAATAATTTTTTGATGACACCATCTTATATGGTGAGGCCAAATTGTAGGTTGCAGAAGTAATGAAGAGCAACTTAGATTCTTCTGCACAAGCATAAGGGCAACTTATCATTGGTAACAAATTGTGCATCTCCTTTTTCAATGTCAAGCATCTGTCCAATATATTATTACCAACCTTCTCAATTTTTGCATCAATTTCATTCCTAGAAAATACCTAGTGGTTCCTCACTTTAAGGGGATCATTCACACTTCTCTGTGTGATGATTTCATAAGTGCTTGCAAGGTGAAGCAAGAGGTTTGGAAAGATAAATGGCAGTTACTCAATAGAAGAATATTCATGACCAAGGTTGTTATTTTTGTGATCCCCATCTACTTAATGTCATGTATTCAATTAACCAAACATGTCACTCAAGAACTAAATGTATTGATGAAAAAATCTTATGGGAAGGCTCAACCAATTAGAAAATAATCCCTCTTGTAAATTAGGATTTGTATTGAAATCAAAATTAGCCAAGGTGCAAAAATCAAGTGTATTTTGAGGTAGAATAAGGATTTGGGGATCAAATTGGTCTAGATAATGTTTGAGAATACCTTTAGTTTATGGTGTTGAGTCTTAAAGAATAAATTTCTAACTAGTGAGGACCCTAGTTGTATTCCTGTCATTTCCGACAAATCTAGAGGGTCACAAATTTGGAAATTTATGCTTTCTTCTAGATTGCTAATTCAGGTCATCCCTCCTATGACATCTACAATGGATGTTCTACTTTCTTTTGGTCAAACTCATTGAATGGGAGATATCCCTAGAATCCTTCCTTAAATTGCATGGTTGTCATGAAATCATGGAGGATATTTGGGTTGATAAGGTGGTAAATTATATTGAGTTGGGAGAAGGAGCTTTAACAAAAAATCTTAGAGATTCTTAATGATATTTCCATTTATTTATGGGATAATGAAGATAAAATAATCCGGATTAGTGAAAAATATGGGAGATAACCAATTTAATTTAGTTCTAAGATTCAAGATTAGTTGGAAGTTACTTCACTTTGGATTGCATACCTATGTTGGGGGAGTAAGGTCCTCTTGAAGGTGGGTGCCTTTTCCTAGATGACAAATCATAAGCACATCCTTGTAGGAGGCAACTTTAACTCAATGAGAATTTTTAGGCCTTCCAAGTGCCCCTTTACATTTCTAATGAGAAATTGACAAATATCTTCTCCTTGCTTTAACTTTTCCCAAATATTGTTGGACTTGGATTATTGAGATGCTTGGATGGATTATCCCTTTACCCTATAACTTAGAGAATATTTTTGTTATTTGGTTGCATCTTTATGATAATTCTACTTCGGGTGGGATTTGGTTTGTTATTCCATCAATGGTGATCTAAAATTCATGGAAGGAAAGGAACACATGCTTTTTGATGATATATCCCATTCAATGAAAGAGGTTAAAATCAAAATACAGATTGGTATTTACAAAAAAAATGAACTCTAGAATTATCTCCTCGACCCCAATGGTATTCAACTCTTGTAATGAGAAAATTCCTAGAAAAGGGAAGATGTTCAATGTTACACCCCAATGCTAAATTACCAAATTACTTTTACCTTTATGAGTAAATACATGATTTTAATGCAAGATTATATCTTGATGATGTTCAATGGATGAATGGAATGTATGAATATGCATTATGATGAAATTACTTTTTAAATGCTTTAATGATGCTTATGTTATATTATGAATGTGATTTATATGTTATTAGCTAACTACGAACATGTTGCTCTAAGTTGGATGCAGGAAAAGTTCAAACCCTCTAGTGAGGGAGGGAGAGTATCACCCAGGAGAGGAGGTTGGTATTGGAACCATTGGTATTTTGATCTAAATAGATGCACACACTTAGGTGGATAGGTTAGAGGAACCTTGTCGAGTCAGTCTGAGATTTGTATGGTAAGTGCTAAACCTAAGTTGATAGGAAAAGTTAGGTTTGGTCATCTTTGATCCTCCTTGACCATTTTGTAAGGAAGCTAAGGTAGTGAAACAACTTCCTACACTAATATTGAGAGGAGGATAATGCAAAAATTTTACAGATCTTTAACAACTACAAAAACTTAAACATAAATAAACACAAATATCATGCATACCACAACACAATGATTTACATGGGGAAAACCCTTTTGGGAGAAAAACCCCACACTTCAAAAGTCATCCAATATATTATTTATAAATCACAAAGATTATAATATGCTTGCAGAGCAAGCTTCTCACAAGAGTATCACCAACCAGAGATCCAAAGGCAACATGATTTCTATCAGACTCTCAAAATACATCACAATACACAACTATAATATGTAACACCCTCATAAAATAGGGTTTTTTTTCTAGGGCAAGTCAAGCTAATAAAATATTAGTTGTCAAATCTAAGACATAATGATGAACGGTCCAATTTTACAATAATAAAATATAAATACCTTATGTATCAATAGTAACTTATGTATTTTCAAGGTTGAGACACATTTTCCCAACACATTTAATCAAATCAAATTAAAATGATGAAACTCTTGTAAATAACATATATTGCATGTAATGTGTATATATATATATATGTATATTGGGAACATATATGCATATATATATGTATATATGTAATATAAATGTTGGTAATTAAATGAGACATATATATTATATTTAATAGATTGTCATATATATTAATATATATTATTATATTTAATTGAATGACATATATATATTTATTAATATATATTATTATGTATATATTATAATATATATATTGATATATACTATTAAAGTTAATAAAGTGCAGCCATATTCAATGACAAATCTATCACAAGGCAAGTTAAAAGGCAGTTATAAAAGGAAAATGGGTTGTCCACTTTAGGCACTACACTATGCATAATTAATTTATTTTTACTGCCATGTGAATGGCTGAGTAGTGCACTCTTAAACAACTATTTTACCATCCATGATAGGGGGTGAGTGAAGGCCATTTTAGCATGTGATGCTAATAACAATGAAAGCCCATGACTTGTGCAAAGGGCAGAGTTAGTGTTTGCCATGATTTTGACCACCCAATGTGCCAGTCTAAGAGACTTTTGCTACTATATTAAACTACCAACAAGTTGAATAAGTCATGCCCAACTAGTTGTGGCATGGAGGAGTGATATTTGACTTAGTTGTTGTTGATTATTAAAACTGAAAACTACTTATTAAAGTGCTTAGTCAACCCCTGAATGAGAAGGACTCATGTTGATGCAAGAAACAACAAAAGGAAGGTCATGGGGATTAGTGGAATTATAGACTCCTTCAAAATACAAGTTGTGGAATTTTAAAATGCTAAGTTGATTGGTCTAAAATCCCATGACTAGCAAAATTTGGGAGTGGTGGCATCATTCAAAAGAATTGATATTTCTTTTAGCAATTGGTTTCTATCCATTTTCAATATAAAAGAGAGCAACTGCTCATCATTTGGTTGTTCAATTATTTTAATAATCTAAGTTAGTGCATTCATGAGTTTGTGAGGAGAGTGAATTTGTGAGCCAAGAGCATTTAAGATTAACTATATTCAGTATGGAGTTCTTAAGGAACATATCTAGAAGATTAAACGATGGACATCTGAAACTTTAATATGAAGAAGTAATCTTCAATTCAAGTTTAATACTAGATTATTATACATATCAAAATATTATTAGTACTATTAGGTTGAGACAAGGTGTGTCTAGTCATTAATATTGTGTCATCGACATTAACTAATTATGCATAAAATAGGAGAGTAGTTACTCTCATGGTTAAAACTAAGGACTCAAATAAGAGGCAGTTGCCTACACCCTGAATGTTGCAAGAGTGTAACTTGGGTATTCTAGTTAGAAGAAGATAACCTGTCAAGTTGGTTACGAACTTAGTAATAAAGAACTCGAATAAGAGGTAGTTTCCTAGACCTAGATTGTTACAAGTATGTAACAGGTTATTCAAGATAAATGAGTCAAACCTATTTGGTCGAATAATCGATATTAGTGGGTCATTGCTATTGAAAGATATTTTGTTAAGTTAGTTAACCTTTGGGTCAAGCCAAGAGATGTGTTAACCACAGGTTAGTAAGGTTTCCAAGTCATGTAAGAGTTGGGTAAAATTATGACACCACTTCCTTAGAAAGTGGATTGATTATATATATCAAAACTTTGGCCAAAGTAAGTGCAAAATTTGTTGCTTACACTTTGTTGGTTCATTATGCTCTAGGTTTACATAAATTGTCATTAGCATCATGCATAGTTGGAAGGTATCCATAGTTGTATGGTAATACATGTTATGTAGGACACAGTACTGGATACTTAGATGGTAATATTAGAGGTTCCCCTACCAAACTCTTTGTCATAGGGCAGGGCCACTTCCAGTTAGGAAGGTGTGCAGGAGACCGTTGGTCCATGGTTGGAGGTAAAGCACTTGGGTGATTCTCTCCCTCTTGCAGATGACAATCGAGGCTTGTGAAATAGAATAAGTATAATCTGAATAAGGATACATTGACCTTGACCTCTTGTAAGTTATGAATTTGAATATGTGATCATGAATCTATTGTAACTTGTATTTGAAAATATGAGTTTCATTTACTTATAACTATGTTATATTATTTCATTATGTAATGTTATGTGAAATTATTTATGCAATATGTAATTATGTTATTGAAAAATAAAATTTTCATTTCCCAATTTTTTTGGAAACTTTGAATTATTCACCTCATGAGTTAAAACTTAGGTGAAAATAATAGAGTAAAAATTGAGTATGCTACATGTGGTATCAAAGCTACCATGTTCAACACTTGGACCTATGAGCTCATTACGTAAATTTTTCCTCAAACATTACCAGTAGCTAATGTTTGAAATGTTCTTATGCTAGAATGGTGAGAAAAAGATCAGGGAAAACAGTAAGGAAGTCAATGTTTTGAAACTTTTCTAACTTTGGGACTAAGAAAGAGTCATCCTCAGAGGTTAAAATCCTAAACCATATTATCTACACAGGAGGTGCTTAGTTGGAATACTTTGAGACATTGGCTAATGCACTCAAGCATATCAGGCTAGAGAAGAAGTAGTAGGATATATCAGCTGTGAAGATCATTAATCGTATCTCTATGGTCAAGCCAGTCAAACTAACAACTCATACATAGATGCCCTTGGTTTGTGGTCGGGATGCACATGTGACTAGTAAGAAGGTTATGGATGAGTACCTTTGAGTACATCCACCCTCCAAGATTATTTTAGTTGACTCTGAGGGTGAGAAAGAACTTGAGGAGATCCATCTTTGTAATAGCAACCTATAGTAGCAAAGAGTCAAGGATTATGTATTAAATAAGGATACAATGTAATCCATGAATAATATGGTAAAATTTCCATTTGATTAAGTTGAAAGAATGAATATGATTAATGTCTATTGATAAAAATGCTAAATTAGAGGAACTAATTGTATGCATAAACTGAAAACTACAGGTGAAGTTGAATTTTTAACATTTTGCAAATCGGAACAAGCTATGGAGATAGCCAAGAGGCAAGAAAACCTTATGACAACCCTGATTCAAAACTAGATTAAATCTTAGCAATGATAATCAAAACAAGAATGAGATTTGGTACCTTAGAGTAAAGGTCAGAGGCTAGAGTAGGTCAAAAAAGGAAGCAAGTCACAAAGGTGGAGATGAAAACTAACATGAATGCACCACCTAGAGTGGGCATGGTCAATTTGGGGTTAAGGCTAGATAATGAGAAAATAAATCGACTAATTCTTGAAGTGTCTAATGTTATGAAAAAGGATAAATCCATCAAGAATTTTAGATGAAATTTCTTAGAAAAGTTGGTTACAAGGAAAAAATTTGGTCAATAAAGCAGGCTAACCAGAAAAGAGCTCAAGTAGAGCAATGTTTGGTTGAAGTTCAAATTGGAATTTCAAGTTTCTCAATGAGAGTAAATATGTGTTTAGTTCCAATATGACCATTTTAATACATTCCAGGGGTGAATTGGTTATGGAGGAGACTATGTTGCCAAATAGAAAGAATAATTAGATAACCTTGGGAACAAAAAGTATTTGCAAGGTATACCCAGTGAGAGCAAGTTAAGGCAAGTAATAGTTGTTTAGTTTTAGAAGGACAAGCAAGAAGGATTCTAACTCTTTACGGTAAAAAAGGAGAAAATAGATGAATACCAAGAGATCATCTTTTAAGATGATTTAATGTTTTGATTCTCAAAAATATTGAGGGGAAGAAGAGGAGTTTATGGGTCCAAAAAAGATTAGATACATATAAGTAACCTATTCAACAAGGTTTGATGATGTATTCCTAGACAAATTGTATGGAGTTTATGATGTGTTTCCACAACAAATTTGTTCGAGTTGAAGGCTTAGTTGTAAGAGTTGTTAGCAAAATATTTGAATGGCCAGGACAAAGTTTGAGGCCTTTGACCAAATAAAAGAGAAGTAATTATAACACCAATTATATAAGTTCCTGATTTGGAAGGCCAAGTTAGGCATGATGTTTATTTAAGCAGGGTAAGTTATCACCTTTGAGTTTAGGAAATTGAAGATATATGAAAAAAACTATGCTATGCATGATCTCAAGCTAGCAACAATTGTCATTCTTGGTATCTATGTATGCATTGTTTAGCTAATTTTTGGAGATAAAAATAGACCAGCATGGTCTAAAAGTATTGTTTACCCAAAAAAATCTAAATTCTTTTCAAAGGAGATGGCTTGAGCTAATATCAGATTATGATTTTTAAACTAAGTATATAAATGGGAAAGGAAAACCAAGTTGAAAATACCCTAATTCAAAGGATACATATCTCCTCGACAATAATTATTCATTTTGTTCTCAAAAATAAAATGTCATAGAAGTCCAAGGGAGATGTTTCTTTTGATCCAAATGGACTTCTAAGATTCAAAGGAAGGACCCAAGTACCCAAATTCAATGAGTTATGGAATATGGTGTGGTAATAAGTTTATTCAACACCATTTTCAAGACATGTTGGAGTGACAAAATTATTGGCCGATGTGAAACCACTATATTTTTGGAAAGGAATGAAGAGAGATGATGCAAGGTTTATAGCAAGTTGTGTAGAGTGCCAGAGGGTGAAGACAGAATGTCATAACATGACAAGACTTTTATATTCTCATGAAATACTAGAGAGGAAGTGGAAGATCATTAGTATAGATTTTGTACAAAGGTCTTCATATGTCAAAGAAAGGAATAATACTTTTTCAATAGTGGTGAAAAAGCTCACCAAGATAGCCCATTTCATACTAAGAAATTTGATAGGTGGGGCAACAGTTGTAGCTTGCAAATTTGAGCAAAGAAGTGTTTAGGTTGCATGGTGTTCCTAAGAAGGTTATCTTAGATAGGGACACACAAGTAATGTTAAGGTTTTAGTAAACCATTATCACCTCATTGAAAAATTCAATTGAATATAAGCTCAACTTATCACCTTGAGACAAATAGTCGGATAAAAAGGGTAAACCAAGTCCTAGTGGATTTGTAGAATATTACAAAAATTTCTATCATTCTGTGATGAAATTTGATCCATTTAAAATATTATATGGAAGGAAGTGTTGAATTCCTATAAGCTGGAATAAGCTAGGAAATAGGATTAGCCTTATTTTGGAAATATTGTTAGAAATGGAAGAATAGATCAAGTTGATCAAGAAGGGAAATTAGTAGAAAAGAATGATCGGCAGAAAACCTATGTTGGTGCTAAGCATACTGGAGTCTGGAATAGTTCTCAAAAGAGAAATATTGCTAGAAGCACATAAGTTCTTCCAGTGTGTTAGCAGGGTCACTCAGTGCAAGGTCCACTAGGACAGGTTTATAGAGGACAGTGCTATGATGGAAGATTATATTGAGATTAACATAAATTTTTGTATTTCTTGCATGAATTTGAAAAAATTTGAAGGTAAAACCTTTTTTTTTTTTACTTTATTTATATACTATAACACTTTAAATCATTAGGGATGATGATTCTTAAGGGAGAGGATATGTTACACCCCAATGCTAAATTACCAAATTGCTTTTACCTTTATGAGTAAATATGATTTTAATACAAGATTATATCTTGATGATGTTCAATGGATGAATGAAATGTATGAATATACATTACAATGAAATTACTTTTTAAATGATTTAATGATGCTTATGTTATATTATTAATGTGATTTATATGATATCAACTGACAACGAACTTGTTGCTTTAAGTTGGATGCAAGAAAAAATTGAACCCTCTAGTGGGGGAGGGAGAGTATCACCCAAGAGAGGAGGTTGGTATTGGAACCATTGGTATTTTGATCTGAGTAGACACACACACTCATGTGCATAGGTTAGAGGAACCTTGTTGAGTCAGTTTGAGATTTATATCTGTAAGTGCTAAACCTAAGTTGATAGATTTTTGATTGATAGGAAAAGTTAGGTTTGGTCGTCTTTGATCCTCCTTGACCATTTAATCAAATCAAATTAAAATGATGAATCTCTTGTAAATAACATAAATTTCATGTAATGTGTGTGTATATATACACATACATATACATACATACATACATTATAATATACATACATGTATATGCCCCCTAATATATATATTAATATATATTATTATATTTAATAGATTATCATATATATATATTATTTAATTGAATGATGTACATATGTATATATATATTAACTAAAATCGGTGGTCTAAGATTGGAGTCTAGTCTCTAGGATTCCCTAGGTTGAAAGATCAGACTTATGCTCTCTCCTGTGCTTAGTGCGATCTGGATGATCAGAATCTGATTACTTATCATATGTAAATGAGTTCTGGAATGAGTTTTGAATGCAAGTGTGCCCTTTTCACATTCTTTTGTATCTGTTTCCTCTCTGTTGTCGGGTTTGGAATCTATCATTTTGCATTTTAAGCAAATGGCATTTTGAGCTTATATGAATTGTATGAGATTTTGAGCTCACAGTAATTGGTATCAGAGTGTTGGTTGTTTAAAATTGGTTTCACATTTGTCATTATGCCTGATATTGAGACACAAATTCAAGATTCATATTTGAGTGTTTATTGTCCATCTGGTTTTGCAATCTTTGTCAAGGTCATCTGTGTTATCATTGTCATTATATTGGTCATAGTTTGGATCTTGGAAAAGGCTTTGCCTCATTAAGTTCTGTCAGTCATTTGAAGATATTGGTTCTAAATGAAAGTAGCTATCGCCAGTAGCTATGGACCCGCAATAAGGCCGTAAATCCTGTGTTGAAGCCGAAGGATAGGCGTGTTAAGGGTGAGCAGTAAGTCGGAAAACGTAGCAGTGAACGGATTTAAGGCGAAATCAAGTAAGTTCTATTTCTTCATTATGGCTAGTCAGCGCTCCATGAATGCAAGCAGTTCTCTTTCCTCTGTTATCCATAATTATTTCCAAGATAAAGAAGAGTTAATCGATGAGCATGGCAACTTTAAGTTTCCAGATGTTAAGATATCAGATCTATATCCTAAAAAGGCATTAAGGAAAAAATGATGAACTCTGTGAGACAATCTGAAATAAATCTTAAAGTTTCTGGTGTTGGCATATGTCCTGTTTATCTACCATTTTTACTTCCTGACAATATTAAGAGATGGAGAGAAAAGGGTTTTTTCCATGTGCATTTTTCTTTATTAGATATCATTCTGCATCCTCATTTCAATTATGACATAGGTGCTGAATATTTTGCTACCCTCATAGACACCCGATGTAGAATCTGGGATCAAGCTGTAATTGGACAATTTAAAGGTCGACTAGTTAAATCCTCTGATGTTACCAAAGGTGGTGATGCTCGTATGTCTATCAGACCTAACTTTACCATCAATCTTGATGATAAATATGTTCAGTCTGCTTTCTACCTCCTTTTACAAGTTAAAGGAGTTATTCTTCAACCAGATTCTATGTATGCTACTATAGGTGGTAGATGCGTGTATAGATTGTTAAATACTATCTTCCCCCCTTCCAATTTTCCTACTGGGGTAAGTTATACAGAAGAAAATAAAAATGTTGATGATTTTGGTCGGCATATTGATTCCACTGGGTTTGACATAGGTTTCCCTGTGATTGAAAAACTGATCAATCAAACGCAACCCAGGTTTCAGGAACTTCCAACCTCTTCAAGGGGTATGTTTTCTGAAAGACCAAGAACCCAAAGCCGAAGGCTTGCTAGTATCGATCTTCAGTCCCTTCCTGATGAAACTATTTTTACCCAGCCTGAAGCATCTTCTAGTGATAGACCAGGTCCTTCTCTGCGATCTTATTCCATGTCTAGAAATTTTCCCAGTACATCCAATAAGCCATATCTCGATTATAATCCTGAAGAATCAATTGGATCTAGCCAATTCCCCTTATATAAACAACCATTTGTTAACCCATATCCTTCTCGTGCATCCTTAGCAACACTCTCTGATCTGAGTAGTAATCCTGAACTAATGGATAGGTTGGCTCGACAAGTTAGCCAAAAGCTTGCTCTGACTCCTAAAAATGAGCAACAACAAGATCAGAAAGGAAAAGGTATTAAACTTACAAAAATGGGAGAAAAGAGTTGCATGATGAAAGAAAAAATGCCCAAATCTAAACTCCCTAGGGCCGGATCTGAGAAGAAAAACAAGTATAAGATGGAATTTAATAACCAGGAACAGGAGATTATAAGTTATGAACTAGGCAGATGGCCTACTCCTGAGACTTTTACAATCATTAATTCTGATAAGAAATTATGGGGAAAATATGAAGCCAGACTTCATACTGAGTTGGGGAAAAAACAAAAGAATTCTAAAGCCCAACGAAACTGGATGGCTCAATGGATGATTTCTACCCAAGACAATATTGATGACATGGCTGTAGATGTCAGATTTTCTGCTGATTTGACTTTAGAGTCTGTAAATAAGTTAGATATAGTTTCTGAAGACCAACAAAAGCATTTTTTTGTTATAAAGAATGTTGAGCACTACTGTGGAACTCTGTCTAATGATATTACTAGTGTCAACTATGATGTTACGCAAGTCCATAACAGTGTCAAAACTGTTATTTCTACTCAACAACATTAAGATAACTACCTTACTCATATTTATGCTGATCAGCAAACCAATGAGACTTCCAGAAAGGTTGCTGATATTGACAACAAAAATCTTTTAGACTATGTGGCTAAGAAGCTAGAAAAGGTGCGGTTACTTACCAAGAAAATCAGAGTCACTCAAGCAGGTAAGGATAGTTCTGAAGAAGAAGACAGAGAGAAGAAAGGTAAAACAGTAGAGCCTCCCAAAACCAAAAGGGTCTTGATTCAACGTAGAAAACCTCTTCATAGTGAGGAAGATAAAGCCTCCACTTCTAGAAGACCTTCTCATAAGCCAACTCCACATGTTCCCATGCCAAAAGTTAAAGAACATACTCTGGCCAGTAAAGAAGACCCAGATAAAGATTGGCTTGCAGAATTAGGAGTTGAACAAGAACAAGAACCAGTTTATATGGATGAACTTGGTTATGCAAATAAAGAGTCTGATATTGAGTCTTCAGATGTAAATACATTATCTATTACTGATAGTCTTAGTGGTGATGATTCCTCTGTAAATAGTGATCCTGAGGAAATTGATTTAGATTTTTCTGACTATAAGCAAATTGAAGAGAAAGAACCATGGGAATCATTGAAAAAGTTAACCATGGACATTGAAATGCAAGAACTAGTTACAGAAAATCTTAAGCCTGAACAGATGCGCCCTTATGCATCTAGTGGTTATATTCTGAATATTGACAAACTGGTTAATCCATATGAAGCCATTTGTACCTGGACTAATACATTAGAAAATCTCTTTGAAAGAAGTGGCTCATGGATAAAACCTGCTAAGGTTCTTTATGCCGTTAGATTAATGTCTGGAAAGTTAAGAAACTGGTGGAATAATCTGCCAGATCAGGGTCCAATGCCTAAAAACATTCCTGCTCAGCCTACAGATCCCATTTTAGTGGATCCAAAGAATTTAGGAAAAGATGATATCTTCCAAGCTGGTTTTGATGAATTTAAATGGTTATTGACAGATCTTTTTTGTGATGACATTTCAAATCAAGCCCTTGAAGCCAACAAGATTCTGCAATCTATGAAGCTCAAGAATCTCGCAAAATTTGATGAGTATAATTGTATGTTTGAATCATACATGGTTGCAGATAATAAGATGCATGACCTAACCACAAAACAATATTATTTGAATTCTCTTCCATGTGGTTTAGGAGCATGGGCTCAAGATTATATTCTCAGAAAAGAACAGAAGCAGCTTGATGATGTTAGTTTTCCTACAATTAAAAGATTGATTAGATATAAGCTGGAAAAGCAATGTCTGTTGGGTGCTCTTCAACTCAACAAGGAAGAGTATAATTATACATGTAATCTCAAAGAATTTTGTGACCTTCCTCCTATCAATCAACTAAAAGATTTCCAGCAGTTGAACCAGTTTAAAAGGCAGAGTTGTGGCAGGAAATGCAAATGCAAAAGGTGCTCTCGTAGCAACTACCATGAAGGTGAATATACATTCAGGAGAAGTAAGCATGGTAGGTATAAATCCAAAAAGAGGTATAGAGCAGTCCCCTATAAAAAAAGAAAGTTTCACAAACCTCCTCCATATTTGTTAAGGAAACGGAGTAATCAAGCTCCAAAAGGAATTAAATGTTTTATTTGTAAGGCACCTCATTATGCTACAAACTATCCCAAGAAGCTGAACCCTGGAACTTAGATATATGCAATGTTTGAAGAAGATAGTCCAGGATGAGAAGTAGTAGATTGTAGCACTACTACTGATTTACACGATTTGTATGAATTAATTGAAGTTGTTCCTGAATCTAGTTTTATGTTAAGATACAAAGATATAAAGGATCTCCATACACATATGAAGAATTTGTCTAATTCTAGTTCTGACAGTTCAGATCCTAATGAAGATTTCCTAGTCTCCCTATTAAAGAATACTTTACAAGATCTAAAAGTCCAGATTCATATTGAGAAGTCTAAAGATCCTTATAAGATGGCAGGAACAAAAGAAGAAAGAAAGAAAGCTGTTAATCAACATTTAGCTAAACTAAAATCTTTAGAATCAGAAAAAGCTGAAGTGGAAAAATAGCTTAAGGTTCAGAAAAAACCCTCCAGAAGGGATGAAAAAGACACTGACCATGGATATAAAATTCCTCCATGGCAAAGACAAGATAAAGGAAAAGAAAAAGAGAAATCTTCTTCCAAATCCAAATATTCTGATTCTGATTCTGACATTATAACTATCTTCAAGAAATTTGATCTTTTAATGAATGATGTTGCAAACTTGAAAAGATTGCTGAAAGCTCAGCAAAAAGAAATACGCAATCTCTCTGCTGAGGTAGGAGACATTAAGGATCTTTTATTTAAAGCTGATCAAAAATCTGTTGCAGAAGAACAGTCAGAAGTTGAATCAGAAGTCAGCAGCCCAAGTAATAGCGTGGTGGACAAAACACATGACAAAAATTGTTCTCTATTGCTTGCAAATAATGGCAACTATATTTGGATAAATTTTTGTTTCCCTGGATATAAGAAAATTCCTCTAGATGCATTTGTGGATACAGGTTCTTCAAGATCATTGGCAAAAACTAATGCTATTCCTCCAGCATTTTGGAAAGAACGACCTGATCTTCCACACAGTTATGCCATTAATGGAGAAAGGATTCAGATGGGAAGGTATGCACAAGATGTTCATATAGAAATAATGGGAAAGACATTCATCATTGACTTCATTGAATATAATGATTTAGAAGACGATGTTTTATTGGGATTCCTGTTTCTCACAAAATATGAGCCTCTCCAATTTTGGAAGCACAAAATTGATTTAAGACATGAAGATGGCCAAATTGAAATCCATGCACTCAAAATTTTGAATCACAAGTTTGAGCATAGTCAAAAATAGAAACATAAGGAATCAGTCAAAGAAGCTGCAGAAAAAACCCCTGATGTATTCAGTGAAATCAAGCAAAGATTTGAAAAAGAATGCTGCAGTTTGAACCCATTGCAATTTTCGTCCCAGGATCATGAAGAATGTGAAATCCAGATATGGCCAGAATGTACATCTTTCATTCCCCATGAACCAGCCTATTTGATGAGTCCTAAAGAAGTACAAGAAATGGATGAGCAATTGCAAGAATTACTCAATGGACACTTCGTTCGTCCCAGTAAAAGTCCATTTGCGTGCCCTGCTTTCCTTGTCAACAAAAGAGCAGAACAAGTAAGAGGTAAAAAGAGATTGTGCATCAATTATAAGCCTCTGAATGATATTATCCTTCCATTTAACTATCCCATACCATTTAGCTTTGATTTAATCAGAAGAGCTGCTAATAAAAAGGTGTTTTCAAAGTTTGATTGCAAATCTGGGTTTTGGCAAATTAAGGTAAAAGAATCTGACAGGTACAAGACAACATTTTCAGTTCCTCAAGGACTATATGAATGGAATGTCATGCCATTTGGTTTATGCACAACTCTTGCTTATTTTCAAAGACACATGGACTAGGCACTTAGACATTTGAAAGATTTCTGTGCTGTTTATATTGATGATATTCTTATATTTTCAGATTCAGTTACTAACCATTTGCAACACCTGGAAGAACTTTATGCAGCAATTAAACAACATGGGATCTGTTTAACAGCCAAAAAGATGGTGATTGGTCAAAGTGAAATAGATTTCCTTGGCTTACATCTTAATAATGGTCAAGTACAACTTGAGCCCCATATCTTACAAAGAATCCAAGAATTTCCAGATATTCTTACAGATAAAAAGCAAGTCCAGAGATTTTTGGGTTGTTTAAATTATATAGCTCCATTCTACAAAGGTTTGGCTGAAGATCGAAAAGCTATCCAATTTCATCTAAAAGAAGGCAATGAAGGATGGTCTCTCCAGGCTACAGAAGCAGTTCAAAGAATTAAGGCAAAATGTCAATATTTGCCATCTCTTCAAAATCCTGTTCCAAATTTACCTCTCTTTTTATATACTGATGCATCTGATAATACATGGTCTGCTGTGTTGATACAGGAAGAAGAGAATGGAAAGAAAAATATCTGCAGTTATCGCTCCGAAACATTTTCAGACTCTGAGAGCAGATATCATATCTATGAAAAGGAGATACTGGCAGTCAAAAAAGGATTAGAGAAATTTAAGATTTTCCTCAAGCCAGTACACTTTATAGTCAGAACAGACAGCCAAGCTTTGCGGAGCCTGCTGAAGAAAAAACCTAATAAAGATATTGCTCAGGGTAGAATCGCAAGGTGGTATTTTGAATTCCTCAGTTATGATTTTGATATTGAATGGATCAAAGGAGAAAATAATCCACTAGCTGATGCCCTGACCAAAGAACTTGCAGGATCAATTTATACTGATCTTGAGTTTAATTCTCCAGATTGGTACAGACCAGATGGTACTGCCATGTATATGGTAAATTATGGTAATGATAATATTTTCACTCTTCCTACTCTGCCCAAAGAGATAATCATTACTTTGCTAGAATCTTACTTCTTGAATAAATGGTTTAGAAATATGCAGAATTTGATACATTATCATCACCAGCAAGGTTTGATAGATCCAGATGAAGAGGAAGATTTTAAAGCATCTTTTGGTCTGTTAAGAGCCCCAATCAAATATTGGTGTGGACGTAATGCTATCCATATCAGAATCAAAGGATTATTTGGCATGAACTGGTCAAAACAGAGTAAAATGAATTTTCTCAAATGTTTAAAATTTGGTTTTATTACTCGTATTAGTTTTGATCAAGACACTTTTGAAGAATATGCTGATATTGTTGGTGCAAGGTTTAACCCTGATATGGAAGAATTCTTAAATCTTTTATATCCAAAATTGCATATTAAGATGCATGAATGCATGTGCCAATATCTGTCACATTATCCACGAACAGGCTACAGATTTCCAAGATTAGAACTCTACCCACTTGAAGCCAGATGGAAAGCAGAAGTCAAGATTCAAAACATGGACATCTGTCTCAAACCAACACTCTTGGCTAAAAGACTTGAATTAGACTTAGCCTATTCTCAGGATTATGTGGTACAGATTGATTTCGCTTTCAATTCTAGACCTGAAGATTGGATTCAAGCTTATCATGATCTACCAGATGAATTATTAGATCCAGTACCATTTTAATGGCTAGCACATGGGCTTGTCTATGCCGTGATGTCACCCACGTTAAGACGTGACAACAGGATGCAACCCTGTCTGAAAAAGCAAGATCCCTGTAGCCACTTACGGGTGTTAAGTGGGCCCTTCTCACTCACGGGTGCTTTAAAAGTGACTTTATTCTCCACTATGTTAGTGCTCATGACAGATTGCTTAACAGCTGTCTACTCCATAGTGCGGTAGGTTAATGGGACGCGTGTCACAAACGTATGGTCGGATTCCAAATTTATTGTAATTTTCCATGAGGTTACAAGCTCAGCCTCTCCTTTAAATTGTTGAGGACGCCTCATTATTGGCATCGGTGGTCTAAGATTGGAGTCTAGTCTCTAGGAGTCCCTAGGTTGAAAGATCAGACTTATGCTCTCTCCTGCGCTTAGTGCGATCTGGATGATCAAAATCTAATTACTTATCATATGTAAATGAGTTCTGGAATGAGTTTTGAATGCAAGTGTGCCCTTTTCGCATTCTTTTGTATCTGTTTCCTCTATGTTGTCGGGTTTGGAATCTATCATTTTGCATTTTAAGGAAATGGCATTTTGAGCTTATATGAATTGTATGAGATTTTGACCACCCAACATGCTAGTCTACTGCTATATTAAATTGCCAACAAGTTGAGTAAGTCGTGCCCAGCTAGCCATGGCATGGAAGAAGTGATATTTGACTTAGTTTTTGTTCACTATTCAAATTGAAAACTACATTATTAAAGTACTTAGTCGACCCCTAAATGAGGAGGACTTATGTTGATGCAATAAACAATAGAAGGAAGGTCATGGGGATTAGTGTCTCTTTAGAATCCTTCAAACTGCAAGTCGTGGCATTTCAAAATGCTAAGTTGACTGGTCTAAACTCCCATGACTGGAAGATTTGGGAGTGGTGGCATCATTCAAATGAATTGAGATTTCTTTTAGAAATTGGTTTCTATCCATTTTTCATTATAAAAGAGAGTAGTTTAACTCATCATTTGGTTGTTCAATCATTTTGATAATCTGAGTATAGTGCATTCATGAGTTTGTGAGGAGAGTGAATTTGTGAGCCAAGGGTATTTGGAAATATGTATTTCAATTTGCCAAAAGAGTGAGGGAAGGATGTTAGTTTTAGTTGTGTATTGATTGGTAGTTGTAGTTATCAATAGAGAAGCAAGGGAGAGGTGTAAGAGTAGAGTGGAGAGCTAGAAATTGAGAATGCAACAGATTAAGGCTGAGTTATTGTGCGGACTTGAAGCAAGTAGCAGGAAGAATCTAAGTCGAGATATTTTAATTCAAGCATGATTAAAATATCTCTTTTTCCTTATTCTAATTCTGAATATAAGCTTTTATATTAATTGAGTTGCTTATACAATCAATATGTGCAAATTATTTCTATTAGAAAAGTATGTGAGTGCACATGCAAATAGCTTAAATATTTATGCATGGAGCTAATTTAAAATGTAAATAGATAAGCTGAATTAGGGAATTAGATGGGTATATTATGTATTTATCTTAAATACATTGTTAAATTATGTTGGATTACATGATTCTAAGCATTTTATAAATGTATCTAAAAGAAAGAAAGTTCCATTGGAAGGATAAATCTCTCTACAATTGTGTTTAACCCAAACAACCAACTTGTTAGATTAACATAGCAAAGAGAAGCTAAGTCTAAGGTAATATTATATTATCCCAATAAGACAATGTTTGATAATCATAATGTAATGAACAAGAGGGTTTGAAAATGTATTAGAATTCTATGTCCTTATTATCTTTTGAATGATATTATCTTATATTTTGACCAAGAGTCTATATTATTACCTATTCATGGTAATTTAATCTTAGGAAGAGGACTTCACATTCTCGACAAAACCAAAGCCATAATGCAAAGATATTTTAAGGTAGAAAAGCACATATATCTCTCAAGGAGAAAATATTCTCTAGCATGGTTGTAAACCTATCATACATTTGTATATGAGAATATGTGTAAATATTATCTATATACAAACAAACATAGATATTTAATATAGAAAGGACAACGTTAGAGAAACCTGTAAAGAATCTAGAGATTCATTGGATGTTTCTTAGTTGTGTTATCAAAGGTAAACAAATTATTATACTGAATCATTAATGAACATTACTATGAATATAAGATTTTATATCGAAACAAACTAAGTGATATTTAATGTCATGATTGGTTATGGCATTCTAGAAGGATGGAGCCATACTAGTGTTGGAGTATGGTAAACTCTGAGATGGGGGGGTGAATCAGTGTTTAATAACCAAATTCAATTCAATTATTTTTTAAAACACATAACTTCTTTGTAATCATGGAATTTTCAATTTCAAGTATGTTTTCAAATGTGATAGTCAATATTAGAACCTTAAACCACAGGAAAAACTCAAATGTTGCAAAGTACATAAAGGAAGTTGCAAGACTAAATTGCATGAATCATGATAACCACATAGATCATAAAAGAACCATAACATAGTATTTTTATGAGTGGAAAACCTCATAGGGATAAAAAACCAATTGGGAAAATTGCCTCACTAGCTTAATAAAATCCCACTGATTATAGAGCCTCATTGGCTACATTTGTGCCTCACTAGAAAAGGAACCTCACTGGTTATAGCCTCACTAGCATTTAATGTTGCTACAACCTCACTGGCTTTTTAAGTTAGCAACTGCCTCACTGGAAAATAATCTTTTCACATCAAAATGATTCTAAAAAAAAATGACATAGTATAATCTTTGTTTCATTACAAAGCATTTCTTGATTGTCTCATTTTCATTTGAGACTCAAGAATCTATATATGTTTGTGTATGCAAATACAACCAACACTAGGAAGTGCTTCACAATTTTCAAAATAGATTGTTCATCAAAGCTTCCAACATAAAACAATAATGACTCTTTGTAGATTATAAATCACATCTTCATTGAACCCCTTCACAATAACTATGTCACTTCTATATAAGCATCATAATCACCATAGTCTTTCAACAAACAACTGCCAATATGACATTTCACAAAACTTGTCTTCATAACCATGGTTTGATAACTATCACTAAGTGTCAACATGGAGCAACTTTGGTAAATGTTTAAACAATTGCTAAACATGTAAACAACATTCATTGATACCCTTTGCAATGTTAATGCATTAAGCAAAAAAATGCATATATGTAAAGTCGACATGCTGCCCTAAAAATAGGGTAATCAAAATATATACAATGAACACATATATGCTTTAATGAAACCCTTGTCGAAAATGAAAAAAACATTTAGACCACTTTGAAGTTGAAACCCAAACAACATAAACCCTTGAAATATTAAGAAACCCGTTGTGAAAGTCGATTGTGATGCAAAATAAACCCTTATTCTAAGCATAAAAACATTATGCAAATGCAAGACCTTATACAATATACAATTGTCGACTTCAAAACAAGAAACCACTTTTAGATATTGCATACTTTGTAATGAACAGACTAGGGTTAAATGAAGGAAGCGTGTTACCACTTTGAACTCAATTCAAGCTTTCAAATGAAGGTCAATATCACCTGGAGAAATTGAAATCACACATCCAGTATTTGAAAACAACATTTTGTAGCCGCCTTACCACCATGTCTCCATGCTACTCCATGCCCTAACGCGATCAACACTTCTTCACAATGCACTATCTTTGAGTTTAGTCGAAATGAATTTAGGGTTATCATTGTGTCATGACTTTTACATGATGATCAAAACATCAACACTTTATTTAAAAATATTATTGCTTTTCCAAAGATAAACAACTCATTATTTCCTTTTTCACTTCAATAATGTAAACATTATTATACCCTTTGCAAATAAGGATCAAGGCATGATATGTTCCAACCACTTGTGCATAGTAATCAAATCATAGTGTTTGACCTCTCAAATAATGTCCAACAAAATGATGAGCACAAAAGAAACCTTTTAAAGCATAATTTGACATCTATGCCAAACATCACTGCCAATGCCAACAAGGGGTCAACAACTAGGTATGACAACGAAGAGTCTGAACTATTATTTATAAAGAGGATGATTGTTGTTGATATAGTGTCATCAATATTAGCTATGTTACACCCCATGTGTTGTTACCTATTTTACTATTACCTTGTTTGGTGAAATTACTTCAATAAATGCAAATGTGTTTATCTATGAATTCTAATGGAATATGAAGAATGCATGTTTGATTCAATTAAAAGCTTTATGATTTTGTATATGAAATAGATAATGTGAATATGACATGTATGTGAAGTATATGAATGCATTGATTCGGCTAACTACTGCTATGGTGGAATAAGTTGAAATTCAAGGATAGGTTCAAGCCTCCAAAAGAGAGGGGGAGTATCGCTCAGGAGAAGAGCTTGGTCTGGTAACCTCTAATTCAATCTTACTGAGCATTCACACACTCATGTACTAGATGGTCTTAGTTGAGTCAAGTCGGTCGGGTAGATGGTAAGTGATCTTCAATCTATTTTTATATGTTTATATTGATTACAATCTTGTTTATGAATGTATGGAATGAGGTATGTGATGAATCTTGATGTTAAGAAAAATATGTCTTTGTGTGTTTATTTGTATAACGATGAGATATGTGGATTTAATGCATATATATGTGTATATGTACGTGTCTTTGGTAAACTCATACATGTGAGTAAATACGTACATGAGTATATGTAGGTAAACATACCTACACATGCTCATGGACGGATTACCCATATGCATGGGAATACTAAATGGACTAAGTGACACATATATATGTATATTCATATTCTACGTATATATGCTGATTGTTGGGTTTGCATGTATGGGTGTTTCATAAAGATATTGAAATGGAATTACATATATATATAATATATTAATATATATATGTGAAGGTTGAAGTAACATATATATATTAATGTATATATATACTTATATATAATTGAATATATATACATATACATAAAACTATTCTATATGTTTATATATTTTATTAATATGTTTGTTAAAATGTATTTGACAAAAATATAGAAATCATATACATATGCATATTAATTTATATATATATTGATATATATACATATATGTATATATATACTTAAATGGATATAAGTGTATATATATATATACATATATGTATATATATAAATACATATATGTATATATAATATACATATGAATAAGCTTTGGATATAATTTCCAAGCATATTAATAAGGGTTCATTATTATTAACATTATAAAGCAGAGCACATGTAATTACAAATGGCGCATAGAACATTTATAACACACAAGTATATGGCACAACATATAGGAAAATAAGCCAACACATAAGTCTTTTAAAGACTGAGTCAAAGTATGAAACCAAAAGCCACACATAAGATATATTGTTGTGTAAGCATTTTAAAGTGTTAATTATGTAGATTAAAACTGTAGACTTTGTCAAAGCCCACACACTTGAGAAGGTGGCGCCAAGAGTTAGAGGTGGTGCCATATTTTCTTGTAGTTGGAATGAAATAGAAGTCTATGAATTCGATTAAGCCTGTAAATAATTTTTTGAATCAGTCAAGTGCAAACTTGGCATCATTTTGAAATGGAATTTGAATTAGGAAACCTGTATTTAGCTTATTGTCCCAAATACTAGGTTGAATCAGCCATGAAACTGTCATGTATTGCAAACCTATGAATGAATCGTTGCATGAGGAAGAAAGGTGGTAGAATTGTTTACTTGTTTGTAACATTCAGTTTCTCACAAATTAGTATAAATAGAGGTGCTCATTCTTCCAAATGCATTACTTTTCATTCTTATTTCTTAAGAGTTATTCTACTACAAATTTAGTGTAAGCAAGCCAAGGTTTGTGAGATTGAGAGTTGTATTGTTGCTTTATGTTTGATTTGTTGAGATAATTAGAGTGAAGCTAGTAGAGGTGCTTGAGTAGTTCGTAGTAG